>JAPEIP010000008.1:147152837-147182165 GCA_026120095.1 Capsicum chinense
ATATTATATATATATATATATATATATATATATTAAGTTGTTTATCTCTTTTTACATGAAATTCATTCAGTTAATTGAATTTAAAATGACTTAATTAACAAATATCATTCTAATACACATTAAGAAATTAATTTCTAATTTTGATCAAATGTTTACTTCGTAGAAGATGATCGGATTCTTAAGTGTGCTTTCGATTATTCACTAAACATGAAACCTTTAAGTGAAATGATTTGCTTGAATGTGTAAATTGCATGCATAATTGATAAAATACTTGCATGATTGTCTCTAAATAACAAACATGGCATCAAAAAGCATAATTACTGACTTGAACTAAGGAGAAAAACTAAATGGAGACAACTACGACATTTAGAGTCGTAAAATATGATATGTACTAGAAGAGCAAAATACTCTTGAAGGTATTAACCATGTCTTATGTTTACCAGAAGAGGGCAATATTGCACAACACAGAATAGACCTTGAAGCTTATAAGACTTAGAAAAAGGCTGATTTCATTGCACGTGGAATTGTTGTAAGTTCTGTGGTAGATGACCTCATACATGAGTGTGACGAATTTCATGCTGCCAATGCCATCTGGGTACACTTGTGAGGAACATATGGGGGTACTTTTGTAACCCGCCTCAGACAGCTAACTATTAAGTTTGACACTTACAAGAAGCATCATGATTAGAACATCAAACAACACCTTAGGGTGATGCCGAATATGATAGCTCAACTTAAAAGTTTTGGTCACGTTCTCTCGGATGAGCAGTAGGTTCAGGTAGTGATCCGATCACTTCCTAACAGTTGGGAACACTTGAAGATCAACTTAACCCACAATGATAGCATCAAAACTTTTTCTGATGTTGCCTGCCATGTTAAACTTGAAGATGAGTGGCTTGATGCTGCTAAAACTGCTTTTAATGCCTTTATGACAGAATCAAGTGGTAAGAACTCTTTATGATTCAAGCGTAATAAGAAATGGAAAAAGAACGGGAAGGGTAAAGAGACCAAAGAAGAACCCTTTGAGAAAAAGAACAAGCCAAATTCCAAGAAGGGAAAAGGTTTTTTCAAGAAGAAAGATGAGCAAAATGAAGTGCTACAATTGTCAAGTTATGGGGAATTTTGCTCGTGAATATCGTGAGCAGAAAAAAATAACATTTTTAAATACATCTCTAAGTGCTACATATGTTTCTAGCACTGTCTTATTAACTGAATCTTATCCTATGTAGATTGTAGACACATAAGCCACTGACCATGAAAGTCAAGATCGATAAGCATTTGTGGATTTTTGTCGAGTTTCACCTGGATCAAGGTAGATCTATGTAGGAAATAATTCAAGACTTGAAGTCAAAGGATTGGCACTTGCAAAGTATATCTGCGTGGAGGCCGGTCTTTAATGTTACATGACGTCCTATATTCTCCAAAAATTTGACGAAACTTAGTGTTTGTGTCTGTTCTGTTAGATATTGGTGTTAATTTGTTTTTTAGACATAATTGTGTAAGAATTACTCCTGATAATATTTTTTATGGTTTTGGACATCGTTATGATCGCTTTATTATTTTAGATTGTAATCCTTCAACTTATGACTATTATGTTGACCGTTGTGTAATGTCATGTTATTCAAGTAATATAATAATTATGTTGATTTACTTACATTGCATGCTATATTGGGTCACATAGGGCAAGACCGAATGAATATATTGGCAGAGGAAGGACATCTAGGTTCTTTCTCCAAAATTGAAATGTCAACTTGTCAAAATTGTCTTGCCGAAAAGATTACATGTAAACTATTTGGCAAGGCTAAAAGAGCCGAATTCCCATTGTAATTAATCTATTGTGATATCTGGGGTCCAATAAATGTGAGGGGAAGGACTGGTGCTTCATATTTCATTACATTTATTGATGATTTCATATGCTTTGGTTATGTCTATTTGATATCTTATAAATCTAAAGCACTTGAATGCTTCAAAAGATATATGAATGAAGTTGAGAATCAATTAGACAAAAGTATAAAGGCATTAAGAACCGATAGAGGTCATGAATATATGTCAAAACTATTTGAAGAATTGTGTATTAAAAAAGACATTATAAGACAATTAACTACTCCTTATACACCTCAACAAAATGGTGTAGCCGAAAGAAGGAATAGAACATTATTGGATATGACAAGGTCCATAATGGCGCAGACAAATTTACCAATCTCTTTCTGGGGAGATGCATTATTAACTGTGACCTACATATTGAACAAAGTGCCTTCTAAATCAGTATCTTCTACTCCTTATGAACTATGGACTGGTAATAAACCAAACTTTAATGATCTACGACCCTGGGGTTATGCTGCATATATTAAAGGTCGTTTTGGTAAGTTTGAAAAACTAAGTCCAAAAGGAAAGAAATGTATCTTTATAAGATACTCAAAACATTTCAAAGGATATGTGTTCATTGGTGAATTGGGGAATTAGATGATGGAATTACTACTGAAATTGAATCACGAGATATCACATTCCTGGAAAATAATTTTTTTAAAAAGGGTGAAATAAAGAAAAGTAAGCCTCTTTTAGAAATACTGAATTTAGATGATCAAATAATGTCATCGGACATGCTTGATAATTCAATAGAACAAGAAATGATTCTTGGTCCAATTGGGAGTTGTGAATCCCAAAATCCTATTGAAGAATCGAACTTCAGTTATGTAAAGTACCAGAAAAGGTGTACCTAAACGATCTTATGAGATTGAGGATTATGTCTTTCTGGTATCTCCCACAGAATTGGATTAACCTAATTTTATGACTGAGGTTTTATCGAGTCCTCAAAAAATGAATGGATAAACGATGAAAGAAGAATTAAAGTCCATGAAGACCAATAAAGTCTGGGATCTAGTTGACCTTTCTTCTAGTCGTAAAGCTATTGGGAATAAATGGATTCTCAAAGTTAAATGCAAATTAGATGGGTTAATAGAAAGACACAAAGCATGATTGGTGGCAAAAGATTTTACTCAAGAAGCTGGAATAGATTATAACTTTTTCACTAGTTGTGAAATTTACCTCAATTCGCTTGCTTTTGGCTATAGTTGCACGTTTAGATTTAGAATTACACCAAATAAATGTGAAGATCGCTTTTCTCAATGGAGAACTAAATGAGGAAATCCACATGGAATAAACTGTAGGTTTTGTTGTTAAAAGCTAAGAAAAAAAAGGTTTGTAAATTATATTGATCAATATATGACCTTAAACAGTCTTCAAGTCAGTGGTACCTGAGATTTCATAAGTAAGTGATTTCATTTGATTTAACCATGATCTGTGAAGACCATTGCATCTATGTGAAAAAGTCCAATGAAATGTTTGTGATTCTTTCGCTTTACGTGGATGATATTTTATTAGCTGAAAATAATTTGGAGTATGTAAAAATTATTAAGTCATGACTTTCAAAGTCATTTTACATGAAAGATACGGGTGAAGCAGACTATATATTGGGTGTTAAAATTCAAAGAGATTGTTCCAAGAAAATTTTGAGTCTATCTCAAAAAACATACATAATGAAAATTTTGGAATGCTTTCGAATGAATAGTGAAAAATCCATGGATACTCCTATAGCAAGAGGTGAATCTTTAAGCGTTGAAATGTATCCAAAGACTGAAAAAGAAAAAAAAAACATGTCTTGTGTATCATATTCCAGTGCAGTTGGGAGCTTGATATACGCTACGATGTGTACTCGTTCAGACATTTATTATACCATAGGTATGGTTAGCAGGTATCAATCCAATCCTGGTAGAGATCATTGGAAAGCAGTGAAGAGAATTTTTCGATACCTTAAGGGAACTGCTGATTATTTACTATGATATAGTGGATCTGATTTATCCATAAAAGGTTATACAAATGTAGATTGGGCTCGCGATCGGTATGATAGAAAATCAACCTCTGATTATATCTTCTTACTAAATGATAGTGTAATTTCATGGAAAAGTAAGAAACAAATTGCACAACCCTGTCAACTATGGAATCCAAATTTATGACTTGTGCATCTACTATTCAAGAACCTGTTTAGTTGAAGAGATTCTTTGAGCATTTGAACATCGCAAAGAATTCTAAAGGTCCTATGATTTTATATTGTGACAGTTAAGCGGCTATCAGATATACAAAGGATCCTAAATATCACAGCAAGAACAGGCACATTGATATTAAGTATAACTTTGTAAGTGACATAGTAGCAAGTGGAGAAATAAATTTACAATACATCCCTAAATGAGAAATGATAGCTGATCCCTTTACTAAGGCGATATCTAGAGACTTATTTGAGAAACATGTTATGGATCTAGGATTATTTAGGATATGATTATGTTTATGTATTATAAATGACTTGATTGTAATCATTATCAATATAAGAATCTTGAATTTATGTACAATCTCATATGCATGTGAAAATGTATTTTATTAATATAGTGTGTCGAACAAGTCGTGAGATTGGCTCTCTCACATGAGAAATCACCTCTTATGTCGAGGAACATTAAGAGAAAAGTTCCACCATGAGATAGTAACTTATTTTTTAAATCCAGATGTGAGTTTCTCTAAGAATATGGATTTGAGGATTATTAAAAAAAGAAACTCAAGTTAGACATTTAGTGGTGCCTAGACCTATATCTGTACGATGTTGAATGACTAAAAGAATGAGACACCTGCACTAATATAAGGAGATAACATCGTAGCACGTGTTTTATACCATGTATTCTTAGCGACCAATGGGTTAGTAGAAGAATGAATCCCTGCTTCTTTATTGTGTGAGGCCCTCAAACTTATTTTAACTTTTCATTAAAATACCCTTGGACCTTTAAAATATTTCTTGAAGTTTTGGTCGGTGTTGCTACTTTAGCATGTTACATGAGAGATTAGGCAATGCATTGCATGGCTAAGAAAATAGTTGATTGGAACAGATAGATTCAAGTAGAAAGGGAAGACGATTAAAATGAATATTTTAACTTGTTTACACAAGCCGGCTATTACACTAACCATATAATATTCAAGTGTAATTGTGTATATATAGTTAATCATGAACTCGAGTTCACCTCTTTAAGAGGATGAGAAATCAGATAAGTAAATATCAAAGTAGTGAATAATGTCTGGGGTATTGTGAGTATTAGTAGAGAATTATTTCCACATATGATTGGATTCCTAAGTGTAGCTTGTAAAATCTTATAGGTAAAGCTCGTAATGCTCCCAGGTCGCACGGACTATTTGTCAAATGAATTGGTGATTTGTTAATGTTGTACTGGCTCAGGTCATGTCCACCATGTGTGAAGTAGGAGATGTTGGACTACGGGTCATGGGTCACCCATGTGGATCGAACCGACCCAACCCATTTCTTAGTCAGAAAATAAGATTAACACATAATCTTAATTCAAAAGAAAAGAAGGGAATAGTTATAACTGTTCCCGCCCCAAAGATCCCCTATATGTTCTTTTATTTTTTTGACAAGAGAAAAAGGGTCAGAGACGAAATTTGGTTCGAAACGAAAACAAAAACACTGAAAGAAAGGCTTTAGTTTGTGGATTTACATTCCGTTTCCAAGAGAAACAAAATTGACTTGAAGTGATTCTTTCGATGGCAAAATAGTCTTCTTTTGCTGCAACATATCAAGGTAAACGCTGATTTTGCTCTGTATTTTTCTTTCAGGAACATATAAATAAATTAAAAAAAATTGGAATGAAGAATTGTAATTAATTGTTGAATTATATATTAGCTAAGCTCTAATAAGGTCAAACAAAGTTGCTAACTACTTAACTCTTCTACTATTTTTGGTAGATAGATAATATATCGACTTTTGATTTTGTAAATTTTTATTGGACAATCAATTCTTGGCCAATCATAATTATTCAACCAATTAAATAGTTAAATGGATTTGTCAACATATGCTATTTTTATTTTATAAGTACCTAAAGTTAATTGATTTATGTACCAACGCTTCTTATCTTAGTAATTATTACGAAGTTAGCCAATGAAGTCACTACATATAGTGACAGCTAGTCGTTCAACATCGAGAAGAATTCAAAACGGATACAAAAGATAGAATTATGAAATAATGGGCAGCTGATTGCTGAAGAATGAAAATAATAGTATGTTGAGAAATGATGATAGCAAGTTTTCTTTCCATACCAGGGATAAGAACAAAGAAAGTGACAATGGCCTATGGACATTTTTAATAGTAATAAAATTTTTGATAATGATGTTTCTTAAAAAAAATTACTGAATCCATAGAAATCGCAAGAAAACTGTGGAGATTAAAGAGCCAAAAATAAAATGAGATGATGTAGAAGAAAGTGTTATTGTCATTATTTCTACTTATTATAAGTAAAGCTTTTGATCGTCCACTAAAAGGGTATTTTTGTAATTATATGTTGTTAAAATATGTTTCCACGTGACATGTGTTGCCAACGGGTGAAATTGACATACCTCTTCCAAGTCTTTCTGGTTCTCCTCTTCCAACTCATGGTCCAAAAGAAACTTTTTCTTCTCTGCTCTTTCATCACTCTATCTTCTTTGTAGACTGTATTTCTTTCGTTTACCCCAAGGTGTTAGCTCTTTCATCACTCTCTTCTCTATATTGCTTCCATTTACCCCAAGGTATTATTTTTTTATGATAAATTTTAATTTTGAATTCGATATTATTTTGTTGTTTACTCCATTCATATCAACGATTCTATCTGTTCTAGGTCATTTGTGGTTACTTTTTTATTTTTCAAGTGCTGTATGTTTGTAATTTCACTTCCTTATGTTTTCATTAAAGGATTCTAAGATTTTGACTTTGGTTTTTGAAATTGGAAGCTTGAGAATTTCCAGATCGATGGACCAAATAATTAAAAGGTCGCCAATTATATATTGAATTTTCTTTATGAGTTCAATAGAAAGAAACAATGAATGACCTCAATAGTGGAATAAAATCGACAGTCACTTTGGGTGCCCTATACTTAAGAGGTAAGGAATGAACTTCTCTATTCCTACGTAAATTCTTCATATTTGAAATTTTCAGTTACAGAGCTATTTTTCTCTCTCATTCTCTCTAATTTGTTGTTACTCTATCTTGATTCCAATTTGTAAATTGTATGTGGCTTATTTTTAGTTTTGATCCAAAAAAATTCATTATTTCTTCGTTCCCCATTGTTGATAATGAGAAGTGGTATCTGTAGGTTCATTAATTTATGAGTATTTCTTCTTAGTATAAAATATTTTACTTGCATGTTTGAAAATAGGTAGCTAGGTTCATGATATTGGATATTTAATGAATATGAAGCTCGTATCTTTTTCCTTTGGGTGATCACACTTAATCCATTTTTTTCTCTTCAATAATTGCAATTGCGATGAATTATACCATTATTTTTTATGATGTTCTTCTCTTTGTTGCAGCTCCTTAGTTCGGCAATCCTTTCAAATCATCAAAATCATTTTGGAACAAGAAGTTAGAAGTTGTTTTTAAAGATACTTTTTATCTCATAGTCATAGAAATTTTATTGTATTTGATTTAGTCACTTGAATTGATCTTTATGTTCATACACAATTTAGAATGGTGTTAATATAATTTGAAATGTATCAATATGAAATGTAAAAAAGACATGGTTGATTCTGTTTCTGCAGTCAATAATCTGGTTAGAGCTCTGCCTAATTCAGTATATGTTTGACTACATCTCGAAATAGATCTTCAACCGATCCTCCTGCTTAGGTTTCATATGCTAAGGCTACTGCATTTGGTAAAGTCCATAGTGGTTATGGTGTCTCAAATATGGTTGGGAGTCATTGGAGTGGTCAAATGAATGAATACTAATCCAGTTATGCTGGTGAAGGAGGAGATGGTTATAGTTGGAATAGTAGAAACGGTGGTTGAGATTGTGGGAGGGGTCAGGAAGTTAGACTCTTTAAGGACGATGATAGTGAATCTATTGGAGAATAAGAGACTTCTGCGATCAATTTTTATGCATATGAGGATATATCATCAGAAATGAGCAAAGAGAATGAGTACCCTCATGTGAATACTTTTTTCAGATATTGATTTAGGTGAAGTTGCCAATGAAAATATTAGGAGGTGCAAGTATATTAAGTGATGCAAGTTTCAAGCCCTCAAGGACTTTCACACGAATCCAAGCCAAGGAGTTACAACATTTTCAAGCCTTGTTCATGCAAATGAAGACATGTGAGAGTGTCATACAAACGGCCAAGGGAGTGTATATGTTGATATGTGAAGAAGAACCTTGAATCCAATACATCCTTATATCACATAAGCTTGCCTATTCATTAAGGGCAAGATGGACTTTACACTCCATAAGTCCACACTCAAGGGGCGTCCTTCTTAAGCCCTCTTTGAGGGTATTTTGGTCGTTATCTTATAATAGTATAAATAGACATTTTAGCTTTTAGTTTCATTAGTTTTGATGAATTATTGAGTGATACTCTCATATTGTAGTTTGTAGGTCTTGGAAAAGACATTAAAACTAGGGTTAACCTTGTGTTGACACTTTGGCAAGAAAGACGGGTGCTTGAGGTCATTGATCTCTTTGTGTCCACCTAAGAGTGTGGTCTTATCCATAATTGGTGTTGTGTGTCTTGGTGTTTTATACACACCTTGGTGCTATTCATTGGTGTTGGTGTATGTCTCACTAATTATCCATTTACTTTAATGCATTCTCTCTTCTCTAAATGTGTGTTACTTTATTCTACTTCATCTCATCTTCTTCTATTTAGTTTGTATAATGCCCGAGCCTAATACCCAAAATTCCAAACGGTGATTATGACCCCGAAGGACCATAAGCTAACCCATGAATGATATCTGTACCTGAACACTACATAATATACTGTATAAATCCAGAAATAAAGGCTGTAAGACCGTAAGGTTCAAAACTGAGACATAATATCTGTTAAAATATAACATCGGGTGGGGTATGAAATACCTAAAATAACTGTCTGAACATGCTAGTCCGAAAGCCTCTAAACTCTTTGAATAAGGAGTTGGTGGGACATGTCCCCAACTAACTCCAAATACTGAAATAAATTAATTAATGAGATAATAAAGTAATGGTCATGTCCTTGAAGGATGATGACTTAATGCTAAATCTGACTGCTGAGACTAGAATGCTACTGATACTCTGGAGCTCGTGCTTCTGAACTTATGGTATAAAACACCATAACGCAAATACGTTAGTACATTTGAATATACTGGTATGCATGTGATGTAGGCTGAATGCAAAGGGTTCACATGCATGAACTATACTAACTGACTAAATAACATAAATATGAGAATACATGCATGAATACATAATGACTATAACTGAGTTCATGATAACATGATTACTGAATCTGAGAACTGATAATATGAGATACTGATAACTGTATAACTGAAATAACTAATACGGAGCGACTATATCTGACAGTCTAGTTTTTGATAGAACTAGCTGAGTTCCGTTCTGTTGACTCTATCTGACAGTCTTAAATTCTGTAGAACTATCTGAGTTCTATTACTGAGACTGAATGATTGTATCTGACAGTCCTGATTCTGTAACTAAAACTGTGGGAAGTAGTCATCTAACCTACATGCCCCAAATAATGCAATATAGCTGAGTTGGGATCCAATCTGTAGCCCCAATTAGAAAGGTGTCAATACCGCGCCACTGGTAAGGACAATCTGTGAGTAACCCTTATATAACAGATAACTCTAGTGACAACAGTAGAAAACCTCATATAACAGGTTAAGCCACTTCATCTAACCTCATATAACAGGCTATGATGTCTCAACCTACGCTGGCTACGTAGTTCTGGAATGCAAGGATTGCTTATAAGAATCACACCCTCATATAATAGGTGGGTTCCCATCCTTGGGTTCACTCGATGCTAATTTCTACTCCCATCTGAATAGACACTGAACATGAATTACTGAACTAAACTGGACCGAGTTTTCCTGAGTCATGAAACTGACTGAATTCTATGGATCATGGCTTGACTGAGAGTATCTTGAAAAAATGATACTAATTCTAGGCACACAGCTAAATTTTTGGGTGCAAGTACCCCCAGGACTAGATGGGAAGAAACTGACAAAGCATGACTTTCTTGAATACATGACCAACATCAACAATCCATAATATAATAAGTTAGAGATTTCATGAAGTACAAGTTCTAAAGCACTACAAGGGCTACACATGTATCCATAATTCACTGACCAAATTATTTCATCAAACATTTGATATGCATAAACTTGTACATGAATGGGGATTTCATATTATCACACTAGTAAGGCACTTTTCCTTCACATAGGCATTAAATCAAACACATGGGGAACATGCTTTGGTTATACCATTATCAATGTATCTAATTGTCATGGTTGTATAGATAAATTTGTAAATCTGAAGGGTTTATCATGATTATTATGAAAATCATCATATTCCAGGGTCAATAATTGGAATATGTAATTTAAAACATGAATCAAAACCCCACAACATCATGAACATGAATTTCAATTTAATTTAAATCATGAACATTCATAAATACACAAATTTTGGATTTTGAAAAGAAATTCTTGAGCTTCATGGGTGAAAGGGATCCACGAATCAAAACATGATATACCTGGGTTGTGAGTTTCCTTGAAGTCCTTGTACTTGAATAACTTGAATCTCTTAGTTTCTTGAAGAAGGATTTAGATCTTGTTCTTGGGGATTATCTTTGAGAGAAAACCTTAATTTGTTGTTGTAGATGGATAATGAACTTATGAGCCTTGATCTGATACAACTAGGTATTAGAACGGGTGGTAAAATACCAAAAAAACCTTTTTAAAAATGACTTAAAATAACTGAATGAAATATGTGATGGTGGGTGCGACGGTCCGTTGGTCCTGACCATCGCACCTGGGCAAAATAGGGGTTTACAGCCTCTCCTACAAAGGCTTGGGTGAGGTCCGTCGCTAGCTCGACGGCCTTTCAGCCTGAGCCATCGACCATAGGCATAATGTGGTCTCACTGCCTCCACTGTGATGGCTTAGGCGGCGGTCCGTCACTAGCTCGATGGTCCGTCGGCTCTCACCGTCGCACCTGGGCAGTTTTGACTGCTTCCTGTATTTCGACCATAACTTTCTCTTCCGATGTTGGATTTTGATAGAATGGGTATCTATGGAAAGATTATTCAATTTCCCACTCAAAAAAGTGAAAATATTAAAAATATCACACGTATAAAAGTGGATTCATCTTTCATAGTGAGTTTCTAATATTCTTAAGACGATTTCAAGCTAAGTAGAAGTACGGGGTATTATAGTTTGGGTGGTTATTTTAAGTTTCTAGGCTAGTTTTGTATCATTTGGTATCAAGACCCATGTATTAGAGTTGTTCCCATAGCTCTAAGTCTTGGATCTAAGAAAATCTCTACAATAAAAGAGTCTAGAGTCAAGAAAAAATCACAAAAAAAGATGTTGTGTTGTGTCTTATAGTAGATACGAAAGTTAGAAGTTAGATCTACTAAATTTAGTTTTGTTCTGATGGTTTCTAGTGCTAGATCCTTGTTCGCTAGCACTTAAAGAGTCTATATCTATGTTTGTAACAAGATTTAGTTATTTTTTAGCTAGATCCACCATGGTTATGGCGTGTTAAAGCTTTTGTGAAGGTGGAATCATGTGGTATTGTGGTATTTTGGGCATTTGTGGCTGATTTGTTGTTGATTGTACTTGGCTTGGCAAAGGGAACCTAGATCTAAAAGAAAAATTAAATTTAGGATTCATTTCCCTAGTGGTCAAACCTTGGTCAACTCTTGAATATTCATCTTGTTCTTCTATCATCTTCAAATCTTGTTGAAGAAGAATATTCAAGTAGCTTGTTTGATCCAGAAAGAGGGAAGAAAGATAATGTACTAATTATTTGTACAAGAATATTCCTTAGCATATCCTATTTCGACAAGGGGGACCAATCCATTTCAAATTCAATTTGGAGCTTGAAAAGGCTCCAAACTTACAATTTTCCCCTTCAAACCGTCACTCTCCTTCCCTAAAGTATTGTTTGGCCGAGACAAGAATTTGAGGATTGAAATTTTTTTGAAAAGTGACGTCCAATTGCATTGTGCCACATCATCACTTGTCTAACAATCGAATTGAGTTCTAAACTAGATTTCTAAGTTTCTATTTGTTGATTCTAGTTTTTTGTGAGTTGATTCTATCACTAATTAACAAACTAGTATTACCTACTAGGTTATGAATTAGTATAGGGTCCTTTTGTTTTGCGTCATCGCTTTTTGTGTGCTTTTATCATTTTTAATTCATTGTAACTTGTTGGTTTAAGTCTATAAGACATTTTTCTTTTAGTTGTCGAAAAAAAATCAATTTCAGGCCAAAGTAGAATCATCCCTCACTCACTTTCCAAGTATATGCCAAAGTATCAATACTTGTGAAACTAAGTGTGAGGTAAAAATCGAGTGTGAGAGTGGTGAGGATTATTTGAACTAACTTATTTGCTCATTTTGTAGGTTTTTAACTTCTTATTATAGGTACTTGGCTATGGAATCCATGGGTTCCACTTCTCAAGTTGTGGATAATAATTTAATGGAAGGGTTCAAGGCTACTCTTGAGAACCTCTATAGAACCATTGCAAAATTTGGATCGAATTTGGGAGAAGTGAAGGAGGATATGGCTTCAATAAAAGGGAATGTGTCCACATTGAGTGGTAGGCTTGATCAAGTTGAGAGCCAAAGGAGCTCCTGACCCTCTACTCCTCATCCCTAATATATATCTTTTAGTGTCCAAGCTCACAACTCCTCTATGACCATTACCCCTAAAACCTTACATCAAGTTCTACCCAAACCCTAACTCACTCCCAAACCCAAGACCCCATTAGACCTTTGCATCCTCAATTCACACAAGTCCAACAAGAGGGACTTGGAAACCAAATACCATTCCAAAATCTGAATACCCCACCATAAAACCAAGTTCCAAATCCATTTGAACAAAGACCTCCTCCTCTACAAGAACCAATCCATCAAGCCCAAGTACCAAATAACGAAAGACCTTATCTTCCTTTCCAAGCTCCACAAAATTGGATCCATCCTTTACAAGCTCCATAAAGCTGAAACCAACCAATCCATGTTGAAGACTATCGTAGAGGGGAGAAAGAGGGTTATAATTCTCCTAATAAAGACTATTGGATTGAGGGAAAAATTAGGGTAAGGTATGATCAAAGAGGGCATTATGGAAGAAATTGAGGGCAAGAAAGAAGACAAGGAAATCGTGAAGTAGGCATTAATTCAATCAAGGTTGGCATTCCAATTTTCAAAGGTGACAGTGATACGGAAGTGTATTTTTCTTGGGAATATTCTTGTGAAAAGATTTTTCAAGTGAATGATCTTTCCAAAGAAAAGAAGAGTTGCTATGCTATTGCTTATTTTGAAGGGTATGCAAGCACTTAGTGGGATTACACAAAGAGATTTGGTAATGTGTTGATTGGTGGCCAACCACCTTCTTGGGAGATGTTGAAGAGACTAATGAGAGAAAGATATATACTGGAGCATTATATACATGAGCTCCTTGCCAAACTTTACAACTTATGGTAAGGTAGCAAGAGTGTCATGGCATTTTATGATGAATTCCAACAACTCATTTTGAAGCTTAATCATAGAGCTGAACAAGTGCAACCTGATGTTATTCGCTTCAAAGTTGGGTTAAACAAGGACACATCCTCCCGTTTGACTCTTCACAAGTTTGAGACCATTGATGGTATCTTCCAAGCGGCTATGGAGATTGAAAAAGAAAATAAAGAGAAGTCAGCCTACAAGTTCAAAAGTCAACAAGTCTCGAGTTTGCTAAGAATAAAGAGGTAACTCACTTGTCTTTAGGTTGGACCAAAAACCAAACTCCTTCATCTCATTCTTCTCAACCCGTAACCAAGCATTTTTAACACCAACCTCCAAGGTTAGAAGGTAAACCGAATCCTCTTCTCTTTTCTAAAGGTTTTCAATGTTTCAAGTGCCAAGGTTTAGGGCATAGAGCAAGTGAATGCCCAAATCAAAGGAATGTGATTCTAAAAAATGGGAAGTTGTATTATCTAGGGGAGAAAGTGATGATGGAACCCAAGGTTGATGAGGCTGAACCTCAAGATGGAGAGAAACTTATTGATGATTTGAATAAAGAATGTGAAGAAGAAGAAACTTGTCCACAAGATGCTGAATGAAAAATTCCTAATTATGTGGTAAGGAGGTTTATAGTGAGAAAGGCAATTGAAGATCTGAGCCAAAGATAAAACTTATTTCACACCAAATGCCTCATCAAGGGTGGAGTGTGACCTATGATGATTGATAGTGGTAGTTGCACCAATTTAGTAAGTGCTACCATGGTTGACTTTTTGAAACTTCTTACTATTCCACATGCCAATCCCTATAAGCTACAATGGTTGAATAAATGTGGGCAATTGAAAGTGACTAGACAATGTTGATTCATTTTTAAGTGGGGAATTACCAAGATGAAGTATTATGTGATATGATTCCGATTCAAGTATGTCATTTGTTATTGGGTAGACCTTGGCAATTTGACAAGTCTACCAAACATAATGGAAGGACTAACAACTATTCACTTGAGCGTGGTGGCCAAAAGTTCACACTTCTCCCACTTTCACCATCTCAAGTGAGTGAATTGCATCAACAATTGAAAAAGTTAAAAGAAAAGAGAAAAAAGAGAGTGAAATCGGGGGCAATACATATGAGGAAGCCATGGGTTCATCAAGTCCCAAGGGTAAAGGGTCAATGGTAATGTTGGCTAGAAGGAAAGACTTGTGCAAGGAACAAGACCTTAACAATCCTATGCTTCTTCTAGCCCATGTTCTTAGTACTAACCCTTATACTTCTTCTTCTATTCCCCCTTCTATTTCCATTGTTTTGCAGGACTATGATGATGTTTTTCTAAAGGAGTTGCTGCAAGGGTTACCACCAATCTGGGGGTATTGAACATCAAATTGACTTTGTGCCGGGTTCACAATTGCCCAATAAACCGACCGATCAAAGTAACCCTATGGGCACTAAGGAGCTTAAGAGACAGGTTGAGAAACTCCTCAACAAATTATATATCAATAAATGCATGAGTCCATGCAGGGTTTTGGTTCTATTGGTGCCAAAGAAAGATGGAACTTAGCGCATGTGTGTGGATTGTCGAGCCATCAACTAAATTACAGTAAGGTATCGTCATCCTATCCCTAGATTAGATGATATAATTTATGAATTAAATATATCTTGTGTGTTTTCTAAAGTTGATCTTAGGAGTGGCTATCACCAAATTTGAATGCAATGAGGCGATGAATGAAAGACCGCATTCAAGACCAAGTTTGGTCTATATGAATGGTTTGTCATGCCATTCGGCCTCACAAATTCTCCTAGCTCTTTCATGAGGATAATTAATCATGTGATGAATCCTTTCATTGGAAAGTTTGTGGTTGTGTACTTTGATGATGTCTTGGTCTATAACAAATCTCTTAAAGAATATGTAGTGCATTTACAATGTGTATTTGATGTCCTCCGAAAGGAGAGGTTGTATGATAATATGGAAAAATGTTATTTTGGTGTTGACAAAGTGGTATTCTTGGGGTTTGTTGTTATCTCAAGGGGTGTGGAAGTGGAAGAATCCAAGATAGACTCTATACGAAGTTTGCCGACCCCAAAGACTATTAGAGAAATCCGAAGTTTCCATGGGTTGGCAAGATTTTATAAGAGGTTTTTCAAGGGATTTAGTACCATAGCATCCCCCTTAACCGAGATTATTAGAAAGTACCAACCCTTTAAGTGAGGTGATGAGAAATCAAAGGCCTTTGAGACCTTGAAAGCTTTTCTCATCTCGGCTCCTTTGTTGCAATTGCCCATTTTGACAAAATGTTTGAGGTCAAATGTGATGCTAGAAAAGTGGGTACTGGGGATGTTTTGATGCAAGAACAAAGACCCATTTCTTACTTTAGTGAAAAGCTCAAAGGAGCAACTCTAAACTATTCCACTTATGAGTTAGAGTTGTACGCCTTGGTTAGAGCTTTGGGCAATTGGCAACATTATTTGTAGCCTAAGGAGTTTGTAATTCGAATGGATCATGAATCATTGAAACAACTTAGGGACTAATAAAAGTTGAATAAGTGACATGCTAAATGGATTGAATTCCTAGAGACCTTCCCTTATGTAATATAATACAAAGAGGGCAAGGAAAATGTAGTTACCGATACATTGTATAGAAAACATGTGCTTGTTACTACTTTGTCTTCAAGGTTAATGGGATTTGAGAGATTGCGGATTTTGTATTCTCAGGATCCTACCTTTTCTCCGATTTTTGGGGAATGTGAAGAGTAGGGAAGGGAAAGATGGCTCAAGGAGAATGGTAGCTCCTCCTACTCTCGGTTTGATGGATACTTGTTCAAGAGAAGGATATTATGTGTTCCTTCTAGTTCATGGAGAGAGTTTTTTATTAGAGAGTCACACGATGGTGGCCTCATAGGACATTTTGTGTTGACAAGACCCTCGACATCTTAGAGGAGCAATTCTATTAGCCAAATATGCGCAAATATGTTGCTAAGGTTTGTGGCCAATGTATGGATTGACAAAGTGCAAATCTCGCCTCCTTCCTCAAGGGTTGTATACCCCGATTCTCACTCCGCTTAGACCTTGGCTTGACATATCCATAGACTTTGACATATCCGTGGACTTTGTTTTGGGGATGCTAAGGACAAGGAGAGGTAGGGATAACATCTTTGTTGTTGTTGATAGATTCTAAAAAATGCCATATTTCATCCCTTATTCTAAATCGAGGATGCCTCTAATGTAGATTCTTTATTTGTGGAATATGTTGTCGAGATACATGGGATTCCCAAAACCATTTTGAGTGATAGGTACTTAAAGTTCCTAAGTCTTTTTTGGAATTCAATGTGGAGTAGGCTTGGTACGAAGTTGCTTTTCTCAACCTCTTGCCACCTAAAAACCTATGACCAAATGGAAGTAGTAAATAGGACCTTAGGTTCTATGCTACGTTCCATGGTTAAAGGTGAAATGGCTTCATGGGAAGATTATCTACCCTTGATGGAATTTGCATATAATCGGGTTATACACTCAAGCATGGGTATGACTCCCTTTGAGTGTGTTTATGGCATGAATCCCCTTACCCCCTTAGATCTCACTTATTTGTATAGTAATATTATGATAAATCTAGATGGAAGTAAGTGAGACAAAGCTATGAAAAGAATGCATGAGAAGGTGAGAAGCTGACTTGAAAAGAGGAATCAAGAGATTGCAAAAAAAAGGCAAACAAAGGGAGAAGGAGACTTGTGCTTGAACCTGGAGATTGGGTGTGGGTTCACCTAAGGAAGGAGTGGTTTCCAAATCAAAGGAATAATAGCTTATGCCACGGGGTGATGGACCATTTCAAGTACTTGAAAGAATCAACGACAATGCATACAAGATTGATCTAGCACGGGATTACCAAGTACATCACACTTTCAATGTGTGTGATCTTTCACTCGTGGACACTGTTGAGGTTTAGGAACCATGAGTTTGAGGTCAAACTCTCTTCAAGATGGAGTGGATGATGCAAGTATCAAGCCCTCAAGGCCTTTCATACAAAGCCAAGCCAAAGAGTTACAACATCTTTAAGCCTTGTTCATGCAAATAAAGGTGTGTGAGAGTGTCATACAAACAACCAAGGGAGGGTACATATTGATATGTGAAGAAGAACCTTGAATTCACTACATCCTTACATCATATAGGCACCTATTCATTAAGGGAAAGATGGACTTTACACTCCATAAGTCCACACTCAAGGGGCGCCCTTCTTAAGCCCTCATTAAGGGCATTTTGGTCATTGTCTTGTAATAGTATAAATAGGCATTTTAGCTTCTAGTTTCATTAGTTTTGATGAATTGATGAGTGATACTCTCATTTTGTAGTTTTTAGGTCTTGGGAAAGACATTGAAACTAGGGTTAACCTTGTGTTGACACTTTGGCAAGAAAGGTAGGTGCTTGAGGTCATTGATACCTTTGTGTCCATCTAAGAGTGTGGTGTTATCTATCATTGGTGTTGTGTGTCTTGGTGTTTGATACACACCTTGGTGCTATTCATTGGTGTTGGATTATGTCTCACTAATTATCCATTTACTTTAATGCATCTTTTTTTGTGATGAATCCGAATGTGTGTTAGTTTATTCTACTTCATCTCATCTTCTTCTCCTTAGTTTGACTGGTTATTTTTGGTTTATAGGTTAGTTTTGTATCATTAAGCCAACCCCTGTGCAACGATATACTATACCTATTTCACTTGCAGGGAGGGACTTGATGGCTTGTTCTTAGACTGGTTCTGGAAAAACTGTTGCTTACTACTTCCCGATGGGATCATGATGGGTCAATTTTCTAGACCTTCACGTCCACGTATGGCATTTTCTCTAGCTCTTCTTCTCTTTCGGATAAGGGAGCTCTCATTCTGATACTAATCAACCCGTGAGGACTAGAATCCAAGATGCAAAAAATAAAGATAGAAGGATAGAATAACCAAGATAGGAAGATAGACACGAAATTTATATCGAAAGCGCAATCGAAGGATGTATCAAATCCTAAAACCTCCCTTAATTACTATCAATAGGCACCTAACTATTACAGTGACTGCAAAGAGGATTAGATCATCCTTACAACCAACGTTTCTAAACAAGGTTCAACAAATAGTTTTCCAAGAACTAAAACACTCCCATGGAGTCTCAGGAACACATCATGTAGAAATTATCATAAAAAGCGAAAGAAATAAGCCTAGCTACCAAGTATTTATAGTTTGGCTACATATAAAATAATTAGGGCCCAAAAGTGACCCAAATGAAAGAAAAGACCCACTAGGGCTGTTTTGACCCACTCTTGAAATGCTAAAGCAGATCAAAAGCAGATCCAAAGTGCCTTTGGCGCATGACCCTTCCAAGGGGCTTTTGAGCCCCGTTTTGCACTTCTTCGACCTCGCCAAAGTTCTTTGACCTTCCTTGATGGTAATATTTCTCCATGTGGCATATTTTAAAAGCACTAAGGATTCATCAAGCACCTCGATCATAATACGTATCTTATCCAAAGGTTCGGAGGCAATTTGGCTTGTATCGTCCTCCCCTTCTTGAAAAGGATTCAACCTCGAATCCAAACCTTGTAAACCAAAGGAAGGACAAACAAATACAACATCCTCATGATATGAGGGTTAGGGTTAGCACAAAAAACACTTAAGATACAACCAAGGATCCCTTGTTTTGAACGTTAGAAACTTATCGAAGAATACACAAAGGGGTTGGCTATGGGTTTCATCTAGAGATAAGGAAATCACAAAGGTCATAATGGCATCAAATAATTTAAAGGGTAAAACTACCTTCACCCTAGGACCCATAAGAAACAATTGTTTCTTTACCTCTTCAAGAGACTGCATCAAGAGTGGTGCCTCAATTGGTTTTAAAGTCCACTAAACCCATATAGCATTGTCATTCAAACAAGTGGACCAACCAATATGTTTTCTATCTCTACATAAAACAAATCCAAGAATAGCATAGATATCATCATAAGCAAAGAGGTAGTATAGAAAGGAATAAATTGTAAAAGTATCATCCAAGGTGCTATTATCTATAAGAAAGCCATTTTGCTCAAAAGGCATAACACATAATGCACACAAGGATGGAATCAAAGCATTTAAGCATGTATGGCTCTTTCTTTTCAAACAACTTCCCAGTGAAAAGAAATTCATTAACGGGGTCATGCCCTTAATAGTTTATTTATCTCTATTAACAAAGTTAAGCATGCTCCCAAGATCCCCACAAGATACTTCAAATTGTCCAACCCTACGAAGGTGACAAGAAAACCTTAGCATCCATGGGCTCTTGAACAAACAAATAATCAACTTGGCATCCACAAGTTGGAATTCACATAATTTAAGCACAAGTGTGTCAGGCAAGGATGCTAGTTTATAAGCAACACCCAAAGAAGAAAATGAAATATTTGCCCTCGGGTTCTTAAGAATGATACCACCTTGGAAAAGGAGGTCATCAATTCCACTTAATTATTAAAGAACGGTATCACATGAATAGAATTGATCCAAAGTTATTTCAAGAGAAGACTCTTTTATTAACCTAAAAGTAATAGAACCTTGGTCAAGAATGGAAAGACATAACGATGAATTGTCTTGGAGCTTTTTACTACTCCTCTTCTTTAAAAACCCTTTATCTTAGTTGGAGTTATTTCCCTTACACAATGTTAGTCCCTCAAGTGGATTATGAATTCCCAAGAATGACTTTCCATCATAAGGAAGGATACCAACACCTTTATTCATACTTTGCTTGTCATGTAGACCAAGCAAAACGTTGGGTTTACCAATATCACCATTTCTAAATTTGGCATCAGGGTTAAATAAAAAGAGTGTCCATAGACACGGGTCTAGACAACACTCCTTTTCCCCATAGGTTTCACCCAAATAGAAAGACATACTCTCTATAATAACATAAGCATCATTAGAAGCAAGTAGAGAGTAGAGAAAGGTATCACCAAGTCTACTTTAATAAAGGTGTCACCATGTATATACTCAATATTAGATCCAAGATCATCACCATGAGTATTATCAACAATAGAGTCACACAAGGTAGAAGAGGAAGCTATGACAAAACAATGGATAGTTTCTCTTTCAATGGAAGAATCCTCAAGTAGACATACACCACCACCAACATCAAAGGAATTATTACTTAGGACTTCACAAGAAGCAAGAAATTCATCCTTATTAATATCAAACATGGGTGGGGTGTCATATAAAGGATCACATCCACAATCATTTCTAAGGAAAATTCACTTTTTGGATTTCTTAAAGATTCAAGAAAATCAAAGTTATCATCACCCCATTGATTATTCCTTTCCAAGACTTCACATTCCTTTCCCTTAAGAGTACTCTTATTTTTTAAGAAGAGATTTGTATCTTTAGAAGGAATGTTGTCACACTATAGTGGGTTGTAATATGGAATATATCCCTCAAGATGAGCTATATCAACAATGCTATCCATACCACTAGGTGATTTACTAGGAGTGAGCTCATCATCTTCAAACAAAATATTGTTCTTAAAGAGAGAAGGATCTATCCATAGAAAAGAGTTAGAAAATACAAGTCCATTCTCTAAAAGACCATTATCAAGTGTCAAAGATGTTTCAAGTATATGATCATCTCTATGAGCCAAACAAGCATTAGGATCTTTACTAAAGGACAATATCAAAGGGTTACTCCCATTTTCTTGACCAACATTCTCAATTTCATCACTCACTTGAGGTTCTTTAATCATGCTACACATTTACTCAAGTGGTGGACTAATTTTGCACACAAGTTGATCAACACAATTTTCACAAGACGATGTACTATCACTCAACATAATGGCTTCAAAACTAGGTGGACACAAATTAATCTTACAAAAAGAGTCAATTCGGTCATCAACAAGATTAAATAGTGTATCCACACTCACAATATGTACATCATAATCAAGAGGCAAAGAATCAATAATCAAGAGGCAAAGAATCAATAGACTCATCTATAGGTAAGCTACTACTCATACTCAATAGGCTACTAGCCACACACTTATCATCACATGCACAAAAGTGTAAAATTTAGCTATATTACCTTGTTCTTCTTAACCTTGGTGAAGGTCCTCTACAAGCTTTAGATTTAATTAAGATTTCCCTCGTCAAGTCTTCAAAAGGAATCTTCCTTTTTATCACTTTTTCTCTTCCGCTTGCCATGTTGGTACCTACACACATGTCTTTATTAAAAGAAGGAAAAATAATGTTAGCTCCAGTTGGTGCCGACCCTCTCACTTAAATCCTCACAACCTCTCCTTTTTCATCTCTTAAGTTTCCACCTCGCACTCCCTTGCTCCTCTCAATCTTATGTCTCTTAATTTTTGTTGGCTTGGAGTAAGTGACCACATTGCCTTGAGATTTAGGAAGGGTAGGTGGAAAGAGATGGTTTCCCCATTGGTCTAATACAATTTGAGGCTAATTTTGCATATTTGGAATCTTTTTGTGCAAAAAAATTAGCACTTAAGCATAAGTGTCCACGTTCCAAGGGGATTATGTCACACCACACCTCCTTAAAGTACCCATCTCGAGTGAAGGAAACCTTTACTCTCTCGAAGACTCTATAGCCTTCCAAGACATATGTGAAATGCTTGGACACTCGAGGTGTCCCTAGATAATCAACCAAAAGAGGAGATATATAGTTTGCATGCAACCCATCATCAAGTATAAGAACACATCTCGGAACTCCACAAATTTGTACCCACTTTGAACATGGGTGTCTTCTTGGATCACTATTATAAAGCTTCATGTAACCCTTTAGAACATAAATTGGCCTAAACAACTCTTTCAAGGCACCCCAAGTTAGGGTATGAGTTCTTACAAGTTTACACAATGCTAAGGTTGGACCTTGAATGTACTTAAGGGCATATGTATCTTGTTCCGCTTCGCTCATAGCATAATTTTTGAAGACTCTTTCGCATTGCCATTCCCAATCAAGGTAAACTTCGAGATCCCATTCTCTTTTAAAGATAGATAGAGTAGGAAGACATTGACTCCTACTATACCCTTCATTCATACCCTGGTTCCCGCTTTCGCTCATTTAGGCACTAGAACAAGAATCTTAAGATGTCACACCCTTTGACTTCAGAGATGCATACTCTATTCTATTCATGGGACAACTTCCACTTTATCTAGTATAACCATTTACACCACTTTAACTTTGATAAGAAGTACTACAAGATGAGGAATATGAATTTTCATAATCCTTACATACATTCTCACCATTATCCTCATTAGATTTGTAAATGAATGAGTTACACCTTATATCACCTCTAGGGTCGGTGTGGGAAGTTTAATACTCCTCACATTCCCCATCTTCCTCATAAGAACCATTACAAGGCTCTTCATCATCTCCGTACTCACTATAAGAACTAGGATCATAATTCATTTCACATTCTCTTTGGGAATAGTATCCCTCATTTTTATTTAACTCTTGATCATGGCTATATTCATAGCCCCCATAATCTCCATTTTTTTGTAGCCATAACTATTTTCACCACAATCATAGTCTCCTATGTCATAGTCACAATTGTCCGAGGCTATCGAAGATATTTTTCCTTATATTATCTTGTACCTACAAAATAAACAAATAAGATTAGTAGTAAAGCTCCTCTCCAACACTCATATAATCTTACCTTTGTGATCTTCACAATTGGAGTGACGAATGTTGAAAGTTGCTTATACTCCAGTGGACATTAAGGTGTCAATCTCTACTTTGCGGTCGGAGTGGATTCTTGTTTGACCGACTCAAAGAAATAAAAAATCTACTTACGGACTTGAATAAAAAAGCTACAACAAAATAAAAAATAGAAAACTCAAAAGAAATAGGATGATGAAATAATTCAGACTCAAGAACTAATCGATCAACTTAGTAGACAAATAACTAGTTGATGAGTAGTTTAAGAACCAAAAGAAGAGATTAGGAATCAAGAAATTGAAACTAAGAATCAAACCTTTAGTAATGGAGTTTTTAGAGTGTTGAGATGTGTTTTAGAAGTTTAATTAATATTGTAATATATTGATAAACTTGTATTGGGTTTGTTGGATTTGATTCACGCCAAAAGAAGGTGATTTGCGATAGGTTTAGGTGGTCTGCATTGGGGCAGCATCCTCTAGCAGTTTGGACGCAGGTGTAAGGCACCTTGGACGTATATTGGCCCTTAATTACTGCCTTGAGGTGAGTTTGGGGTATGTCCACAGCCTGGGCACAGGTTGGACGCATATGGGAAGCAAGTGGCCCGCCCCTCCCTTTGTGTTTGGCCAAAATTGCGCTTCTTGATGCCCTTTGTGTAATTTTCTCTTGGCATATTCTTGAAATCCTTTTAGATGCTCAAACACAAACACCATTTAACTCTTTTTATTCCTTCTTCTTGGATCAAAACACCTTTTATTGGATGAATTTCAATATGAATATAACAATCTTCTCAAGAACACACCAAAAACACTAAGAACATCAATCTTTCTAACTTTTTCTCCGGAGCTTGGAATGAGTTAAAATTTTGAAAGTAGGTACTTTTTAGCCTTTTAAACTCATTCCAAACATTAATTTATCCAAATTATTCACCAAAATCTTTAGAATTTCAATTCATTTCAAACTTCTTCAACCCAAGCTTCCAACAAGGATAGAACTCTCAAATAAGCTTCGATTTGACTCAAATTTGGTTTATAGACTCGTATAGTGTTAGGGAATGCAAATATAACACTAGAAACACAAAAAACACAAAAATAAGAATTTCAAAATATGACCTAAGACCTAAAACGTGAATAGTGATTTTTTTTGGGGATTTTCAAATTTTTAACACTTTTTTTATTTATTTTCAAGATAACAAACCCAAGACTAGAATCGTGGGAACGATCCTAACCTCGGATCTGATACCAAATGATACCAATCAACCCATGAGGGCTCGAGTCTATGACGCAGAAAATATAGATAGAAGGATAGAATAACCAAGATAGGAAGATAGACATGAAATTGATACCGAAAAGGCAATTGAAAGATGTATTAAATCCTAAAACCTCCCTTAATGACTATCAATAGGCACCTAACTCTTATGGTGATCGCAAAGGGGATTAGATCACTCTTACAACCAACTTTTCTAAACAAGGTTCAACAAATTCTTTTCCAAGCACTCAAACACTCCCATGGAGTACCAGGAATACATCATGTAAAAATTATCATAAAAAAACTAGGAAAATAAGCCTAGCTACCAAGAATTTATATTTTGGCTACATATTATATAATTAGGGCCCAAAAGTGACCCAAATGAATGAAAAGACCCACTAGGGCTATTTTGATCCGCTCTTGAAATGCTAGAGCGGATCAAAAGCGGATCCATAGCGGCTTGGGCGCATGACCCTTCAAAGGGGCTTTCAAGCCCCGTTTTGAACTCCCTCGACCTTGCCAAAGTATTTTGACCCTCCTTAATGATAATATTCTTCCATGTGACATCTTTTAAAAGCACTAAGGAGTCATCAAGCACCTCGAGCATCATACGTATCAACCAAAGGTCCGGAGGTAATTTGGCTTGTATCACATTCCCAGTAAGTTTTCAAATTATTGGTCTATATATAGTCTAATAAGAGAAGAATATATGTTCAAAATTTTTTGTTACTTGTACATTGATACATGGTTTGTTTCAAAAGATAAGTTTTATCTGAAGGGTTGAGAGTTATGTCGTGATTTGCAGATTCATGATCAGGCTAAACAATTTTCATATCAAACTGGCATCAAGGTAGTTGTTGTCTATGGTGGCGCACCTATAAGCCAATAAGTGTTATATTTCTTTTGTTTATTTGGTACTTCAATCTTAATTTATTATGTAAATTCTAGGAATGTAACATGGGCGTCTATTTATTTTCTTTGAAATATTTGTACCCCCTTTTATGTCTTGTTTTGTTATAATGTACTTTATGATATAGAATTTAACATTTTGTTTACTTATTTTACAGAGAGGGGATATTGTGTCTATATTGCTTTGACTGACGTCTATTTATTTTCTTTGAAATATTTATACCCCTTTTTATGTCTTGTTCTATTATAATGTACTTTATAACATAGAATTTTACATTTCGTTTGCTTATTTTACAGAAAGGGGATATTATGTCTATATCACTTTGACTGAAGTTTACTTAGGGTGAATAATTTCTGATTATGCATCAAATTAAACTATCATCTCTCTTTTCCTTTTTCTTATTACTATTAGCATGTGCTGATGAAAAAAAGAAAGTAGAAGTACGACCTTTTTAGGAAGAATATAAATAAAGCAAGATTTCAACCAGGAACTTATTGAAGGAGCAAAGGAGGAGGTAGCAATAGCATTAGCAGGAGTAGCAAGAAGCGAACGAAAGTGATCTTGTTCTCTAATCAGCGCACTAGGTTTCAAAGACTGAAGATGATTTCTGACAAGCACACATTCATAGATTGTTAGCAGACTAAAACTTATCTTTGTGTAGTGCATAGTATTTTAACATACATACAACACGTGGTCTTCCATTGCAACATAATATTGAAGAATTAAAAGCTTACTAGGTACTTTATTCTTCTATGTACTCAAAAATTTTGTATCGTCTCTTTGCATTAAATTTGATTAGAACATATTGTCTCTATATTTGTGGACTTAATGATGCATTTTATTAAATTCAAGGAATGTTGCACAAGGCATGCTAAGTAGATCACCTGAGAAATCAGATCCAGAAATAAACAGTAATTCGAAGTCTTGAAACAACAATAGAGGGAAAATTGTCCCAGGTTAGCATTTTGGTCCAGGGAAAAGACATCGTTTCCACCCTAAACTATACCCGAAAAGTCTAAGCCACACTTAAACTATACTAGTGACCTATTACACACCTAAACTATAAAAAAGTGAAACTATTACCTCCCCGCGACACTCATTCTAAGGCGCGTTGTTTATACTCATTTTAGGCGCGTGAAAAACAAAAAGGGAAATTAAAATAAGATTAAAATGCACACGTGTCATTATTCAATTGCATTTTATCAATCAATTATATTTAATTAGTTTTTGATTTATATTTATATAATTTATATTTTCTTTCTTTACCTTTTAATTTGTTTTTCCTTTTCCTTTTTTACTCTTCATCTCTAACTTCTTTCTTCTTTTCTCATTTCTTCCTCAAATCCATTTCTTATTCCTTAGCTTCTCTCAACCTCCATCAATTCATCAATGAATTCACAAATTCACTCACCCTTTTATTTTTTTCCTTTATTATTACAAGTTGGAAGAAATTTGTTATTAGTGCTCTGTCCTTTTGATTTTGTTAGAACCAAATGTGGATTACTCAATTTTGGCCCCAACTAGAGGCGGTTAAGCAGTTTCTTCTTGGAGCAGTAATGACTTTTGTTTTTTATTAAGTCTTTAAGACATACCTTTACTTAATATAATCCCACCAGTTACCAAAACAAATATGAGTTAAATTCAAACACATAACCCACATTTCAAGATACCCACATTTCAATTTATAATTGATATTTCTTTGTAAATCTGGGTATTATTTAGACGAAATTTATTCAATTTTAATTTAAATTAGATTGTGAGTTTTTCAAATTTTATAAAATTCAATTATGGTTATCTTGAATTTCACGAGTTGGATAGTGGGTTGTTCGAATTTTACAAAATTGAAATGTGAGTATCTTGAATTTCATGAGTTCGATTATGTGTTTCTTGCATTTTACTAAATTGTGTTGTGGGTTTCTCGAATTTTGCAAATTGAATTTTATGAAGTTGAGTTATGAGTTTCTTGCATTTACGAATTGAATTATAAATTAGTTGAATTTTATTGAACTGAGTTGTGGGTTTCTTGAATTTTCAAGAAATGAATTTTGTGTTTGCATTTTACGGTCTAGGTTATGATTTGCTCAAATTTTATCAAATTGGGTTGTGGGTTTCTAGAATTTCACAAAAAATGGCAAAGATTGTGAAATAGTGAAAGGATTGAAGTGATTTTATTTGACGGATTTGGATTGCTTTGATATGATCGAATCCGTTTGTTTATCAGTAAATGGGCTTTACCCAGATTTTAACTAAAAGAAGAAGGACTTAAGGAGATGATATTTTTTAAAATTCACTTTTAAGAAAGAAAGAAAAATGATTTAAATTAAAAAGAAGAAAGAAAAAAGAAGAATTTATGAAAATAATAAATTTATTATTTTTTTGGATGATACTGACGTGGTGCTGATGTGGCGCTGATGTGGCAGCGCGTGTAAAATACCACACCACATGCAAGTGGTGTTATGCCTGACAGCGTGTAAAAAGTATCACTTTTTTTTTATAGTTAAGGTGTGTAATAGGTCACTCATATAGTTTAGGTGTGGCTTAGACTTTTCGGGTATAGTTTGGGGTGGAAACGATGCCTTTTCTCTTTTGGTCCACTTGTTCGACATCTTCTTAGGTATAATTGTTCATCTCTATATGATGATTTCAAGTGATATCAAACAATTCTTAACCATTCTAAACGAATGTTGTGCATATTTTTTTTTGCATATGATCTTCTTATATAAGGAGAAACTGCAAATTTAAGATCATGCTTGAGTGCATGTGCTATATTTATCATCATGTATGGAGTACTTTTTTATATCCTTACGTATTTGTCTGTACTTGAGTGTGTCAGTTTCTGTTATTTGTTTTTAGGTTCTAGAAATTAATTTATCTGTTACATCGTATTATTTCTTCTCGGAGACATTGAATCATAATTTCTTTTAGATCATCTGTCATAAGTATCTAATTAATCATCATCTCATACTCAATATAATATCAACGGTTTCTTAGTGTATAACAGAAAGAGGTCGAGTTATTCACCTAATTTTGAAAAGTGACCATTTTGAGGACTTGCACTTGTATCATTATTGAACATGGCATTTGAATGTTCAAAAAATTCAAAATTGTGAGATCTGTCAGTTTACTTATTTTAAAGAAGTGTTTATTAATTGAAAGTTAATAGCGATTCTTACAAATTATGTACTTATCCCTTATATCAGTCCTTCCACGCACTCTGCGCATAGCACGGGAGCTTTAGTGCACGGGGTTGCCCTTTTCTTTTCATATAAATACTGAATACATTGTTGAAGTTTGTTTTGAAGAAAGAAAATCCCACATCGGAAATTTACTTTGGTTGGGAGGAGGTTGGGAGTTATAAATAAACCCCACCTCCTTCATTGTTTAATACACACAAAAATATTATTTTCCTTGTTTTCTATTAAAGAGGTTTAGAGATAATTCTCTTGGAGATCTCTTTGAGAATAGTATTTTAGGAAGTGAGGATGTGTGAGAAAAATATTGTGTATTGTATGGTGTAATAATTTCCATATAGTGAATTTTTTTCTGGGAGGCCCGTGGTTTTTCTCCAATTGGAGAGTTTTTCACATTAAATCTTTGTGTTGTTATTCTCTTTAATTTCTCTGTTATTTTCTGCTTGAAAGCGGTCCGGAAGGGGCGGAAAAAATAGTTCATTTTTCCCAACAAGTGGTATCAGACCCTTCGGTGTGGAATAATTCTTTTGAAATTTTAGTATGCTCTGTGGTTGCAGCTTTGTTTGATCTTCCACATCAGAAAAAATTTCTGAATTAGAATTATTGTTCTCAAGCAGAAGTTTCGTCCCGGTGGAGTAGCAAGTGGAGTCTGATTCCGGTGGAGTTTGCTATTCTGGTGGAGTTACTTTGGGGTACTTGTATATTTGGTAATAGTGGAAATAAGTACAATCTAAAGAGGTTCTGGCTAAGGAAAGACTTGATACTTAAGT
>JAPEIP010000008.1:147182462-147216718 GCA_026120095.1 Capsicum chinense
AAGAGCTAGACATGAAAACGGCAAGTCAAATTCGCTTGTGTTTAGCTAAAAATATTCTTGCTAATGTGATTGGATTGTCTACAACAAAGGAGTTGTGGGAGAAACTTGAAGAATTGTACCAAAACCAAAAGTATTTCAAATAGGTTATATTTGAAGGAGCGATTTCATAAATTGCAAATGGCTGAAGGTACAACTATTTCTGATCATCTGAGTGTCTTGAATGAGATTATTTCTGAATTGGAATCTATTGGAGTGAAAATTGATGATGAAGACAAGACACTTCGACTCATCTGGTCTCTGTCATCTTCCTACAAGCACATACAACCCATTTTAATGTATGGGAAGGAAACTGTGATTTTCTCAGAAGTGACAAGCAAATTGATTTCTGAAGAAAAAAGATTGAAGAATGGAGATGAAAAATCTCTAAAAGATTCAACTCTTTTTGTTAAAGGAAAATAGAATCAAAGCTCTAAGAAGAAGGTCATCTGCTGGAATTGTAAACAATCGGGATATGTTAAAATAATTGTCCAAATAATGGGGCTAGTTCGGCTGGAAGCTCCAAAGAAAATGCTGTCAATGTTGTCTCCCTAGAATAGTGGGATGATATTTCTTTGTAAGAAAGATGAAAATCCTCATGGCATGAATGCTACCTTTAGAATTGCCATGGAAGAGGATGTTTAATTGGTAGCTGGTCCACAAGTTTGTACATGGGTATTAGTTGATAGGTGATGCAAGGTGTGTGGTGGAAAGGATGTCGATGACTAATGAACTCTCAAGAAATCAACAATAGAGTTGCACCATAAGTTATTAGCAGCTTTTTCGACATGTGCCGAAAATGAAATTCTTGAAATTAGGAAGTGATTTCAAGTGAAAATTCTTGGATTGGTTTTTTAATCTGAGTGGATGTACTCTTTATGGTAGGGGTATGATAATTCTTGAATTTGAATTATGATTGTCAGTAGCAGACAATGTGGAAGTTGCAGCTAGATATGATTGGCCGAGTTTAGAATCAGGTGGAGAACTGATTTTTTTATGTGTAGCTAGACAACTATAAAGGGCCAACGGATTGCATTTTCTTCTCTTCAAAAGGTGGAGATTTGTTGAAGTTTGTTTTGAAGAAAGAAAATCCCACATCGAAAATTTACTTTGATTGGGAGGAAGTGGGGAGTTATAAATAAACTCCACCTCCTTCATTATTTAATACACACAAAAATATTATTTTCTTTGTTTACTATTAAAGAGATTTAGAGATAATTCTCTTGGAGATCTCTTTGAGAATAGTATTTTAGGAGGTGAGGGTGTGTGAGAAAAATATTGTGTATTGTATGGTGTAATAATTTCCATATAGTGAATATTTTTCTGGGAGGCCCGTGGTTTTTCTCCAATTGGGGAGTTTTCCACGTTAAATATTTGTGTTGTTATTCTCTTTAATTTCTCTATTATTTTCTGCTTGAAAGCGGTCCGGAAGGGGCGGAAAAATAGTCCATTTTTGCCAACATACATATCATTATAACATAAAGAGGAGTGTTGGATTTGGAAATCATTCTTCATATCTTTATCTTTCCTGTCAAAATACTTCTCCATGGGTTCAGTTTTGGTTCTTTCTTAGAAGATGCTAAGCTATTACATGTGAAACTGACTTTGTAGTTCTTATATCTTTTATTTTCAAACTTGTTTATCCTTCATGTTGCTTTTACTTTTTAGGTTTTCAAGTACATTTACATTTGCAAATCTTGATTCAGATGGCATTCTATAAAACCTGCTTATGGTGGTGTAGATGAGGCTTTCTTGAAAAAAGTAGTAACTCCCATGTAAAACACTATAACAAAGGTATAAAGATCTTTGAGATTGTAAGAATAGAGTAGTACTTATTTAATGAAACGAACTCTGTCCATTATATGTTCACACTATTTGGCAGACTAGGAAAACCTGTCAACCGAGCTGGTCTGGTTCAAATCAGCACTGACCCACTTCTTTTTACCAATTCCTGGGCTGGTCCGCTCCCAGGTCATTTTTAATGGGCCGATCCGGGCCCAAACAGTAAAATATGCTGAAATAGATCTGGACTGGCCCACTTAGCGTGAATCCGATTTTGACCAATCAAAATGTAAAAAAATAAATAAATTTGAATTTCTATGTTTTTTCAATATATACTATATACACACCTATATACATTTTAAATACGTTAAAAAATACACATACAACATATATAAACTAAATATATAATACTTTAAAAAATATATACACATGTATACATTAAATATATACTAGCTTAGAGTCTATAGAAAATATATACACATATATATGTACAATATAATATATATACTACTTAAAATACTACTTGAAATAATATACATCCAACACATATACACTAAATACATACTACTTTAGAAAACATATACACATTTATTCATTAAATATATACTAGTTTAAAGTCTATAGAAAATATATACACATATATACGTTACTTTAAATAATATACATACAACATATATACACTAAATATGTACTACTTTAGAAAACATTACACATGTATACATTAAATATATACTACTTTAGAGTCTATAGAAAATATTTACACATATATACGTACAATATAATATATATACTACTTAAAATACTACTTGAAAAAATATACATACAACATATATACACTATATATATACAACATTAGAAAAAATATACACATGTATACGTTAAATATATACTACTTTAGAGTATATAGAAAATATATACACATATAACATATATACATTACATCTTATACTACTATAGAAACATATACACATGTATACATTAAATATATACTATTTTAGTCTATAGAAAATATATACACATATATGTACAATATATACTACTCAAAATACCACTTGAAATAATATACATACAACATATATACACTATATATATACTAATTTAGAAAACATATACACATGTATACGTTAACTATATACTACTTTAGAGTTTATAGAAAATATATACACATTTATGTAGAATATATACTACTTAAAATACCACTGGAAAGTTGAAAGATATATACATTACATGATATAGTACTTTAGAAAATATACACAAATATATACATACAAGATTACAATGTATACTACTTAATATAATAATACTTGAACTTTTGAACATATATTAAAAAATTTATAATTTTACATACAACACTTAAAAGATAAACTTATAGTATTTTTATATGTCAATACTAGTTGTCTAAGTAATATTTGCTAACATTATTTTTATTTTTTCATTATATGTATATACTAGTTTAGGTGTACGCGCTTCGCTCGTGTACCTCACTTTATTGAGTTCAAACGTTACACTAAATAGGATATTTGTTTAAATAATAAAGATGAATACAATAATTAAATTCAACATTTTTTAGAGAATTTATTTAATTAAACCTAACCTTTACCAAAAAAATTTCCCAAAGTCAATCGATATTCATCTACGTAAACTGCAACAAAACAATACGATGATAGAGACATCAAAACAATATAATTAAATCTAAACTTTATACAAAAATATCGTCAAAGCCTTCTGCTACTCATCTACCACCTGTAAACTACAACAAAATAATACGACAATAGAGATATCAAAATAATACAACTAAACTTTATCTTTACACACACAAAAAAATTTCAAAATAGAGATATAAAACTAATACAATTAAACCTAACCTTTACCCAAAAAAATTCTTCAAAGGCGACTGACATTCATCTACCACCTGTAAATTCATCTACGACCTTTAAACTACAATAAAATAATACAATAGTGATCACAAAGCTTCAGTTTTAATGAAAATAATTCTTGTCTGAGCAAAAATTTTGACATAAAGAATTCTTGAATGAAAACAAAGAAGATATATATATACCCACACGTTGAATTCTATTATGTTGACAAAAATAGTAAAGAAGTTGAGAGTTAGAAAATTAAGCATCCACAAATCTAGACATACAATCGAATCAAGTTAGATAAATATCAATCATATTTTTTCAATAAGTAAACCAGTTCTTCTCTAGTTTAACGTGCATCTCAATATTTATAGATGCATTTTCTTAATAGAGTCCTAGGAGTATTTTTCTATCCTATTTTTGGAGTCTTTTTTTAATTGATCAGTACAAAGAAAAATATTAATTGATTCTCTTTCCATATATTTTAGGAATCCTATATATTTTAGGATTCTAGTTAATATAATAAAAATAATTAAATAATAGAAAAGGCAGTTTTGTCTAAAGGAGAGTTTTTTAACGAAGGACAAAAAGTTCAAATCACTTTTATAAGGGTCTTCACACTTTTAATATATTATAAATTTTTGTTATGTTTATTACTTAGTGTAAAGTTTGATAATATATACTAAAAGTATTTAATTCAAATTAGAAATTTAATTTAAATGAAAAAATAAGTAAGGAGTGAATGAATATTGTATTTTATTGATTGCAAAAGGATCCAAACTTATAATTTACATGAATGAAAAATCTACAAATTTTGCATTATTTTTTCCAACTCATGCATGTTAATATTAATGAGAACTGCCATAAAAAAGTCAAAATCAACGGGGGAAAAGGCTAAACCATGTATTGGACTTGAATGTGCTGAGTTCTCTCTTAAAGTCATAATTTCTTCAAGATTCTATTCGTCTTTTGGATCCTCCCCCATTCTTGATTTCTTCGTTCCGCTCTAATCCAATCTCCAAGGCAAACTAGAACATTCATAGCATTGTTTCCCAATGAGTGTCAGTTTTCTCCAAGCCGTTGTCGTCCCTGACTAAAAACGCTCTCTAATTAATGATTGACATTAGAACATTCAATATATCTCTAGCTAATTTTGAAAGTACCAGATATTGTCTTTCCTTATTCTTCCACCATTTCAACGTGCAGATCTTTGCTCTACGATCCTCTATCGGATGTTGAAGAAAATACTTAAGCTCTTCCCAAGAAGTTGTTCTGTGTGTTGAAGGTTGCACCTTGTCCCAAACATTTAAATCAAAAAACTAATCAGGATAACTACTATGTGTTTGCCTTTTAGAAGATGATGGCTTCTCGGGAGCTTGAGGAGTGACAATTAGAGTGATATTTGATGGTACGGCTTCATCAAGTAAATCAATATAATGGTTATACAATGCTTTCATGTAACTATTCGAATCACTCGTATCCATAAATAAAGAAGGTTCTTCTTCAGGTTGTATCTCTAAAGCATTATGAATAATAAAACTAAATTCAGCCATAGTATTATATTTCATACATGAATTTATTATAGCACTGATCAAATAAATTGGTGGAAGCGGATACAAATATTCTTTAAATTTAGCAATCATAGCAATAATAGCTTCTTTGTAACCTTCTTTATTCTTATATTCGTTAAGCAAATAAGATATATCGACTAAATAAGCTAAAATATTACAAATAGTAAGATAATAAGCACTAGTGAATTCAATCGTAGCTATATAAAATTTCTCCAAAAATTTAACAAGATCATCAATTGCATCCCAATCAGAATCATGTAGCATACACTCAGGAAAAGAACCAGAATATTGATTAAAAGTCATTGTAATAGGAACTTTATAAGCAAGACAAGTTTTTAAATAAGTATAAGTAGCATTCCATCTAGTATCACATTCTTCAGGCATAAATATCGGTCTAAGTCCATTTTATTCACATTTGATTTTAAATTCTCCCACTCTAGATTTTTGATTATTTCATTGAATAAAGCCAACAACAAGCCGGACCTTTTCAATATAAAGCTCAAAAAATTCAAGACCATCTCTGTCAATTAAATTATATATATTACAAGCACACTTAACATGAAATATTTCGGGTAATGGCGGAGGAAGTTCAACTTTCAACAACTCAACAGCAGCCTTGTTGTTAGATGCATTATCAAAAGCTATACATAAAAATTTTCTTTCAATACCATAATATTTTACAACTTTAGAAATAGATTCAAAAATAAATCTTTCAGTGTGTCTACGATCTTCATCATACAAAAATGCCAGAATATGTTTTTGTATAATAAAATTACTATCTATCCAGTGACAAGTAATTGTTAAATAATCATTTTTGTTAACAACACGACCAAGATAAAAAATTAGAGCAATTTTACATGGAATATTTTCTAATAACCTACATAAATAAAAAATATATTGTGCATGAAATCTAAAAATATCGGCCCGACAAGTACTTCTACGAACACCGGTAAATATAAGATTATAAATTTCTTGAATATAATGAATAAAAGCATCTGAAGAAGCAAAAGTGAAAGACAAACAACTCACAACTATCATTTTCGCTATTTCTTTCCGATCCTTCATTTTATTATAATTCTTAACTAATTGACCGGTTGTTGGGTTCAATCTAGTTTGTGCTGGCCCATCAACAACCTCACCAACTTATGCAATAGTTAACTCTCTTCTGTGTCTATCTCTTAAATGCCTCATCAACGAATCCGTACCCCCTTTATTGCCTCCGATTTTATGCTCATATATAATTTCACAAATATTGCATCGCACCTTAGTTTCTCCTTCTATTTTTGAAAAAAAATCTCATGCAATACTAGTTTTTCTATGAGATTTTGCAGGGGCATGACGGGGAGGACGGAGAGAAAGATTAATCGATTCAGGTCTAACATTAGCATTTCTCACTTCGGGTGTCTCACCAATATTTGCATCATCTTCATCTAAATTAACTGCATCTACTTCATTCTCTTCTTCTATACCATAATTTTTTCGAGTTTCTAAATAATTCATATTATGAGCACCTACATCTATTTCTTCCTCAAAAGATTGACTAAATGGTATCGGAGGCACACGAGTATATCTAGTACTTGAACTACCTCTACCGGAACAACCACCAACTCATTTTTTACTACCACTACCACTTCTGGGACAAAATTTTTTGACACTTTTACTGAGGTTTCTTATTTTATCCATATTATAAATTAAACTAAAAAATAATTAAAATAAATAATAATAATAATAAATATTCAACAATTAATACACTAATTAAAAATTAAAAGTAAGAGATAGAATGACAATTTTAAATTTTGGAAGTATCCGAAAGTTGTAACTTTAGAAAACTTTCACTTGATATTTGTAATCACAAAATTAAAAAATAAAATTGAACACTTTAGGAGATAATTAGACTACTTGAGAGAGATTGAGAGAACGAGAGAATAAGATTTGTGTGGAATTGATTTGAAATTGTAGGGTTTATATGAAATTTTTTGAATTATTATTATTTTTCTTAAATAAAAAACCAAAAAGTGGGAATTGGCCGCTGGAAGGTCCAAACGGCTATAATGTCGTTGGGCCTCAACGGTCTAATGTCCTACTAACGACTACTTCCTATTTTATATATTTTTTTAAAACCAGACCGGTCCGATCCGGGTAATCAGTGGGCCTGATCCGGTTTTGTTACTAGGTCGGTCCACCGAGCCTGTCAATTAAGACAGGCCAGCCCGGGGCCGACGGCCCAGTAACTTGGAGGCCCACCGGGCCGGGTCAAACCGAGCTAGGCCCTCTAAATGGGCCGGTCTTACCGGACCGGAACGGGCTAGCCCAGCCCAGTTGACAGGTTTGAGACTAGGTATGCGAAGGTTTTTAAAAGACACGCACTGAATAACAATTTTCTTTTTCAACAAATACATGATATAGTTAAGGAAAGGATTGAACTGTATAGAGGATCTAAGCTGGCAAATACATGCTATAGTTAAAGAAATGATTGAACTATATAGAGGGTCCAAGCTAGCTAGATAGGAATGCGTATTGTCCTCCTATCGATTCATATCAATAGGATTTAACTATGTTTGATATAGGGTGTCTGTCTTCTGACTTAAAAAGAAATTCTTAAGCAGCTGATGCTACTTATCCATTAAGGCTATATGTTCTATTTACTGTATAATTTTTCTGCTCAATGTTGTAATCTAAAGTTCCTTTGTTGAAAGTTATTTAAAAGTAGAATAAAATTCCTTGTACACTTTAAAAATATTGCATTAGATGCTATATAGAATTGTGCAAAATGAGACTATCTTTAATTGAACCCCACAAGCAAGATGCCATAGTGTGAGGGCGATCGCGAAAGTCTCCCAGATTAGAATATAGACTGAGAGATTCTGCTGTATTTTTAATTCTTTTGATGGTTGAGATCTCCCAAATCTTCCATTTTTTATTCTCTAACTTGTGTTCCTTGGACCTTTAATTTGTTTTTCGTGTTTTATGTTTGCTTTAATTTGGAATTCCCGGTCTCTCACTTTATTTCATTCTTCCATACCATCTCTTGAATGAGGATACTTGATCGGCCCGACTCAAGGAACGAATTCCTCAATTTGACAGCCTATGAATTCTTTTCCTATCTAAACAAGACAACTTGGACTTTTTGCCTGTCGTTATTTGTTCTAAGACCTCCAGTTGTGACTCTATTAAATATACTAAATATTTAGTCACATGTTGACTTGTTTAATCTTGATAGTTCTTTCATTGTTATGTTACCTTTACAGAAAATAAACTAGGCACTGTATCAATAGAACCACATATTCTCAGATAGAGATTTGCAATATTTGTCGGTGGAGATTTGTCTTAGGGTCATAGTAGTAGTTTTTTATTTGAACCAGGTTTCCACTTCCTAAACAGTATTTGTCTAATATTTTGTTATAATATAGAAACTAAATTTATATTTTGTTTAATTTTAGCCTGTATATCTAGGTTGTTGTCGTTTTGAAAATTCTGGACATAGCTGGATTGGTTCAAAATGCTCATGCAGGACAATATATACATACAGTTGATGGCGTTTTCCACATTCTACGTAATATATACTCACCCTTATGTCTTCCATCTCAAGTACTGCCGAACATATCATTAGTAATTCTTTTCTTTCTTTTTTTTTTTAGTTAATGCACGTATGCAACTTTGCAGTCAACTATAACTATATAAATTCTCATTTTCAGCTTTGGCACTTTTTGTAGCAGAAATATATCAATGTAATACTTTTAGAATCTGTACAAATAAGCTAGACTTACCAATGCAGCAATGCAATCTTTGTTTCACATAATATGAAGCATAATGTTGTATCAGGTAACTATATTTCTTTACCATTAAAAATTTGCCCGTGCATGGCACGGGCACGGGCCATCTAGTAACTATATATGGGAGAATATTGAAGTTGGGTAGTCCTCACAGGTTTTATGGTGCCATAAAATGGTTACATATGCATATTTTTTTCTCTCTATATTTATTAGTTCTGTCTACACACTATTTTATAATATTTTAATTTGGACATTTGTAATTGGATTATACATTGTAACGATCTAAAAATTTGATGAAATATATATGTGTTTTTGTGTGATTTGACTATTTAAACCCTCCCATAGTTGCATTGTGATATTTCTGGGGGTATGTGGGTGATTGTCACAATTCCCAATGCATTTTGGTATTATTTGTACGATATTGTGGTTTTTGGAGGTTTCGAGAGTCTTATGTTGGACTTCTGTGGATATTTTTTGATTTGTGGGATGGATGACTAAACGGATTGCGCCAGCAGATTCGGAATATCGATTTTAGAGTGGTACATGTTTGGTGTGGTTTCATGGCTTTTAAATCTCATTTCGACCCCCGTTTGGAAAATTGTGATTTCGGGGGTCAATTTTGTGAAAATAACATTTTTTTTCAAAAATCCGATATCGTCATTGAGTCCGGAGCATCAAATTTAGAGTGGTTACATAGTTCATTTGCATATATCGGACTCCAAGAATCCCGGGACCCCGTTGAAGTCCATTTTTGGACTTAAAAATCTTGTGCATCAGGTTGCTGGTGCAACCTAAAAAATAAAGGGTAGATCTCATTTGAGGAGCCCGATTTATGCTTTAAATAGCTGGTAACCTGGTGCAAGTATAAATAGCCCTTTTTTGCTCATTCTTTTACCTTACCTCTTGAGAGTTAAACTATACAATAGTGTGAGAGCTTAAAGTAAAGCTTGAGAAGCTAGATTCGTGTCTATTTCTTGATTCTTTTACGGATTTAAGGTGAGATTTCATCCTTTTCTTACTTTAATTCTTGATTTAATTTCTTAAAACCCCCAAAACCTTATTACTTGATTTGTCCCTAGATTTCACTCCTTTTAACTTGAATAATGTTCCTAATCCTATAATTACTAGTTTTTCACCAATTTAACCTTCAAAGCAACTTCAATTCTTGATTTTAAATGAATTTTAAAGATTTAACGTGATAAAGTTTAAAAATAATTTTTCTTTGATTTGAACCTCGTTTTTGACTCAATTTGACTTGGGTTTTAAGCTATAGGTTCCTAAATGTATGGGAAACACATTTTTGAGATAAAGTTATAATTTTGCTATTTTTTTCGAAAACCTATTTCGGTAGTCCGTTTCGATCCTAACTAAAAAAGTAGGCAATATGGATATCATTAACTTTGTTTTGACGAATAAATTTTATATTTCTAGGTTTTAGTTGATTTTGGTATCATTCGTGAGAAGTAGGGCTTTGTGGTTGAAGTGTTGTGGACAGGTTTCGGCCTTCAAAGTAGGTTATGACTTAACCCTTCAGACTGGGCTAGGTAGTTAATTTGTATAGAAAAATGCATGTTAAGGGTGGAAAATAATCTTGATATCTGGCTATCTATATGTTGTGTCCCTGTGGCGGCCAAAATGTGATCATGTGATATGTGTAACCATGCAGGGTCTTATGTGATGCTGATAGACTGGAATACATGTGAATAATTGTATTGTGTTGTTAGAAATGCCTATTGTGGTTCCTTTTGAGTATTGTGATATATTCATACTTTGTGGGCATATGAATCATGTGAAAAATTTGTGGATAGTGAAAATAGTGAGTGGAATTGGGTCACATGGTTGTGGAATGGTAACATTGTGGTTGGTTGTGAAAATACATCATATGAATTGGTTGTAGAAATACACCATGTAGATTGGTTGTGGAAATACTCATTTTGAATGGTTATGAACATTGCATCATCATTCTTATATCAACATACACATCATTTCACTTGTTTGTTTTATTGTTTTATATTTACTTGTTATAATTTATGTGTACTTGATTTGTGTCTTATGTTATGTATGTTCTTTAAAAATACTGGAAATACTGAAAATATTGGAAAGCTGAAAAATTGGAAAATACTGAATATTGGTATCGAATATTGGATATTATGGACCTTCTCCGAAGGATTATGTCGAAAAAGACTCGATGACTGTGTGTCAACCTCAAGGCTGTGTGTCAATCTCAAGGTTGTATGCCAACCTCAAGGCTATGTGTGATATAAGACAAACCACGAAAGAATCAAGAACTATACAAAAACAGTCCATAAATTGAGAGCAACCCGAGGACCCCTTTGAGAGTTAAATTCGGCCAACAACAACACAAAAGGATACCAAGATAACAATGTGTTGAACACCTATTTCAGCCAACAACAAACTAATAAGGTGATTAACAAGATGAAACAACAATAAGATGAACAACAACAACACAAGGCCCTACACGGCTTACACTAGAACAAGTAGAAATAATACAAGATTGCAACAAGATAAAGGGATAGATAGATAGATAGGTAGGTAGACAGATGATAGTATAATCTTAAGAATCTTAGAATATGAATAGCTATAGGACCCTTAACACTACACATAACAATCACCTATATCCTCCGAAGACACAAAAGGGGAATCCACCTCTCAAGCACCAACGTTTCCAATCAAATGCAAACACAAGTGATTCTACACTTGTATAATCCTTAGTTACGGCTTGGACTCTCTCTCCAGAGGAGTGTTCTTTCAATATCATCAAAAACTAATGAAATAAAACCCTACAATGTTATATTTATACTACATTACAAATAGAAGACAAATAACAAAAATGGCCCTTTCATTAAAGGGCTCCAAAGCTGCCCATTGAGTGCACCTTAGGGCCGTTTTTTAGCCTCCTTAACACTTGGACTTGTGCACTCTTTTAGATAGTTTTCAAAATACTTAAAAAGTGTCCATGGTCATGATCGTACTCATATCATCCTCTCCATCTTGAGAGGAATTGAACCACAAATTCACGGTCTCACCTCTTTTACAAAGGCACTTCACAATCTCCTTTATGTGGCCACACATCTTTTCCATCTTCCTCACCTTGCATTTCAACCTCTTTTTGCTCTCCATATTGAGGATTTTCATCAAACTTGGCCTATTCAATTACTACTCCTTCCTAAGATAGTACAACTTTTCCTCTTTTAGGATCACGTTCCTCCGGTTTGGGCACTCACTAGCCTTGTGCCCCCACCGTTGACATTTGAATCATTGAAATCCTTGGAGTTGGAAGTGGAAATTAGTTTACCTTCATACCTTGGGGACTATTTTGGGGCAGCCTTGGTGATCTCGGGTTGGGCAACCATGAATGAAATCTTTTTGAGCTCTCTTTCAACCTCCAATACCGCTTGAAATATGCCATCAATAGTGTTCAACTTATGAAGTGTCATGCGAGTGGAGATGTCCTTGTTCAACCCGACTTTGAAGCTGACGATGTCTTGACTTTTTCTCCCAGGTGATCTAGTTTCAACATCAATTGTTGAAATTCGTCATAGTAAGCCATGACACTCTTGCTCTCTTGCCTCAAATTGTACAATTTGGCAAGGAGCTCATGGAGGAGGTTGTCCCCTAATCATTTCATTCCCAAACCATTTAACATACGCCTACCATGTATTAGCATACCCTTCAAAGTGTGTTATAGCATAACAACTTTTCTTTTCTTCGGTAAGATCATTAAGTTGGAAGATATTTTTACAAGATGACTCCCATGCAAGGTAGGATTCGGTGTCACTCTCACCTTTGAAAATGGGAAGGCTCACTTTGATGGAATTGAGACCTACATCTCTGTTTGGGTGGCTATCTCTTACCTCTCGTCCTAGCTCCCCATGTTTACCCCTCATTCTTTCTTCCCTCTAGTAAACATCATCATATATACCATATCCCTCATGTTGCTCCCCAATACCATATCCCTCAATATGGACGGGTCTATTTGGATTTAGAGAAAAGTATGGTCTTTGATTTAATGGAGCTTCGATTGGAGGGTTCAGGCTTGGTGGCATTTGTTGCCAAATCCTTCATGTTGGACTTGGTGGATTGGCCTATCTTGGTCTGGGGTTAAATGGATATTTAGGACTTAGCTTGTGGTATTTTGTGGAGGTCTTGAAGGATTGAACATTTGATACAAAACTTTGGGGGTAATGGTGGTGGAGGTGGTTTGGTCATGTCCACTTGAGGAGACATGGTGTCGAGGAGTAGAAGCGCGAGAGTTCCTTCGACTCTCCACAATATCCAAACTCTCACCGAATGATGACACATCCACTTGCACCTTTACCATGCTTCGATTTAGAGCATCAATTCCGGCCAAGATAGTATTAAGGATATTTTTATCCACAGTTTTTGAGTTTGTCCCCTTCGATTCCATTGGATTTAGGAGGTTACCTATAAAACAATAAACGAGTTAGTTGTAAAAGTAAAAGGTCCTCACACTCTCTCTTTAGTTCTTTGCCTCTTGGCTTCCTTCACTCAATCTCTCAAGTGTTTTGAGCTTAATTCTATCCTGTGCTTGAGAGGTGAACAATGAATTTACAACGACTTAAAAGAATAAAGCACACAAAGGAACGTAAACGCGAAGAACGATCTCAAAACTAACTTACAATCTAGTACTAGTTGTAAGTTAGATTTAGAATCAATAAATAAAACTAAAGTTACAAAATAAAACTGAAATATCAAAATTTGAGCCAAAATTCATCGTGTGAACAGTAATTTGATGATGTGTCACCTCCTAATTGGCCACGGCCCCACAAGTTTTAATCACCATTCTTAGAATTTTTCGTCCTTACAATTTTGGAATGGAAGACAATTAGTTTTGGGAGTGAAACGACAAGTCTTGAATCCTTTTCAAATCCAAATCTCAAAAAGTGAGACTTGACTTGTACTTATTCCACAAAACAAAGGTCCTTGAAATATGGAAAAGTGGTTGAAAAGTTGATGTCAAGTCTATGAGTGATGTGAACTAGTCCTTTCACCAACAAATAGTACAACTTGTCTTTCACTTTTTGTAGATCTAAAGTTCTCTTTTCTTGCTTTAACACAAAATTAGAGGATGAATAACAACAAGAACTCACAACAACCTTCAAGAACAACAACAAGATCCACACTTCCAAGAGCCACCCGCCACAACAAACCACCAAATTTTGGCCTAGGTCTTTGCTCACAACACAACTTTAACAAGTTTTAAGCTCAAATATAGATTTAGATACCTTTAGTATTAGCGAATCAAGAAACTAACACAAGAAACAAAAATAACAACAAGGAAATCCAAGACCTAGACTCCACAAATTTCGGCCAAGACTACAACAAGAACCCTACAAGCTTCTCGGCCAAGAACAAGAACAGGAACACTTTTTTTCAAGCAATCACAAGATAGATTTTGTTGGAACAAAATCAACCACAAGCTCTGATAACAAATGATACAAGACAAACCACGGAAGGCTAAAAAACTACACAAAAATAGTCCATTAATTGAGAGCGATCCGAGGACCCCTTTAAGAGTTAGATTCGGCCAACAACAACACAAAAGGATACTAATATAACAAGGTGTTGGACACCTATTTCAGCCAACAACAAACTAACAAGGTGATTATCAAGATGAAAAAAACAATAAGATAAACAACAACAACACAAGGCCTCATACGGCTTACACTAGAACAAGTAAAAACAATACAAGATTACAACAAGATAAAGGGATAGACAGATAGACAAATGATGGTATAATCTTAAGAACCCTAGAATATAATAACTCTAGGGCCCTTAACACTACACTCAATAATCACCTAAATTCTACGAATACACAAGAGGGGAATCCACCTCTCAAGCACCAATGTTTCCAATTAAATGCAAACACAAGTAATTCTACACTTGTATAAGCCCTAGTTACGACTTGGACTCTCTCTCTCTAGAGAAGTGTTCTTTTAATATCATAAAAAACTAATGAAATAAAACCCTAAAATATTATATTTATACTAAATTACAAATAGAAGACAAATGACAAAAAGGGCCCTTTCATTAAAGGGCTCCAAAGCCGTCCATTGAGTGTACCTTAGGGCCAATTTTGGGCCTCCTTGATACTTGGACTTGTGCACACTTTTAGGTGGTCTTAAAAATACTCAAAAAGTTTTCATGATCATGATCGTACTCATATAAGTGTGCCAACCCCATGCATCATCATCATCATCATCATCGTCATCTTATACATTGCATTTGCTTTATTGGGTTGATGTCGTAATTGAATTTACATATTGATTTGTTATATGTCTACTTGCTCTATATCCCGTTACTTATACTTTTCCATCCTATATATTCATGTTCTTCTCTGTTTATATGTATATGTGATATAATATATACGCGTTTTATGCTTGCTATATTATTTTTGAATTTGTGATATATATATATGTATGTATATATGTATATATATGTATGTATGTATGTGTATATATATATGACACGACTCGAACCAAGGGATAGTTGTGGCGGGAGTCTCAAATCCAACAAGGACCGGAGACCACCCCCAATACCCAAACCATTAACCACCTTACACCCCCCTGTCAGATGAATTCCGAACATATAACAATATAAAATAATAAGAATTTAAAGACATTAGATGAAGTCTATAACCTTATCCAAACAGTCATAGCCAAGTGTCCAAGCATTATCAAGCCCAATGCCAATACCAATACCAATGCCAATACTAATAGTGACACCGCCCATGCCTATAGTAGTCCAACAACGCCTTTATCCAATTCAAAGAATATCTGATTAGGACATGCCCCCGACCATAGGCAAAACCAAAACCAAAGAAATAACAATAATAAAAAGAAGTTCATAGCATGAAATGGAGTCTTTCAGAGTATGGAAGATCACCACTTTAATTTGACTCAAAGCTATCCCCAAATCCAAGTCACTAAGTAGGAGGAATGGTAGTATGGCCAGTTTCTGCATCGCATGGGGATACAACGTCCAATGATGATTAGCGAAGTGAACGCTAGAATGAAACTCAGGGATAAAGATAAAATAATGCCATTAATTCAAAACCAAATCAAATGGCCATATGCAATGACATACATAAATAAATATATATCATGCCGGGATAGGGAACAAGGTTTGTCATGCATTTAAAATCTTAACCTGGATTATGTAGGTTTACTATCATAATCCACCCATGGGCTATATGGGTTCAGAGTTACCCCTTGAGCGAGCCCGAGTGCGTGTAGCCAAACAAATTGGAGATATCATAGGGGATGAGAATTCTTGTGTACCCTTCACCCTCCATGATACATATATACAAGTATAGACTTGGGGTATTCCCATATACCCGCAAGTATAAGGTCACCAAGACCAACCCTCATGTCGGCAAACATGAGTTTCCACTATTCTTCCATTGGAGTCACACCTTCACGGCTAGCTATCACAACCCCTATTATTGCCCAATTAAAATATTTATCATATAACTAAACCACCAATTTCAAGAGTCAATTATCAAGGTATTATAAAATGGTATCGTCATACCGACTACAGCTTATAAGCAATGTCATTATCCAACACTTAGGGGATTCTCATGTATCCTGCAGACTTTATTGTTAAAATCACTTGGGGAATTCCCATGCGCCCCACAAGGTTTTCAATTCAATTCAATATATGGGCATCAAAGCCTTTATAAAGTCTTTCATTAATTATTTTCATGGTTATGTCAGAGCCTTAGTTCAAAAGCACAATTAAACTTGTGACAATATGATTTTTATTGACAATTTCACAAACAGATTGACGACATGCCATTATCAAAGCTAAACTCATCAAATTTTGGGGTTCAACCATGACCCCTCAAATTAATAACCATTCCCATGCACTACACGTGCAAAGCCATAATTACAATATGCATAATCACAATTTAAACCATAGAAAATAATATTCAGTTATATGCATTCAAACCCCTCAACCTTTGTTTTAAAACCACCATTAATGATTCATGAAAAATGCTTTAAACATATATTTTTAGTAAACTAACAATGAGGGAAAAGTCACTTTCCTAAATTACAACGATTCACAGAGAGAAATTGATCCTTAAGTCCTTAGGTGACCACTTTGGAGAAACCCTAGCCAATTTTGCTTGAGAGGATTTTGGGAGAGTAAAGATGATGTTTAATCTTGTAAAGTATGGAATGAATGAACAAAAAGTACTATAAGGATGTGGAGTCTTTAGGGTTTTAAGTGAGAAAAGTCCAAAGTTCTACATGTCACCATATCATATGACTCGTCACCTTGAATCATACCCTAGACAGTGAGCTGGACACCCATACGATGTCCTCCCTACAACTCCATGATCTCCAATCGTGACTTGACCATACAAATCCTATGATTTAGTCGTATCTAAGACAAAAACCACGAGGTTAGACACCGGACAACATTTGACTCAACCCTACTAGTCGTTACTTATCCCCACGACTCTTAGTGAGCCATTCATTCTCAAAGACAAACCAAGCCACTAAGTTACTGATTTGATTAAGGATAGTCCTAAGGACTCATCACCCCCTTAACAACTCGTACCACCAAGTTGTTAATATAACAGAACCTCAACTACTCTTCATTGGACACCTTACGACTAGGGTCACCTGACCCGTTTCCATACCACACGACTCGTACGATGACTTGTTACTAGGACAATGAGCTATAAGCTTAAGAATTTTCCAAAGGACAAAACCCAGGGTCTTTCAATTTCCCCCACTTAGATTATTCATCCCCGAATAATGGGACAAGGTACTAACTAGCATGATCAAACCCCAAATGTCTCTACTCCTACCTTTAAATAATTAGAAAACAAAGATGTTAAGAATAACACTACCTTGCGCACGATCTTCCAGAGCGGAAAATAAAAATGGATACTTGGACTTCATGTCCTTTTCAACTTCCCAAGTAGCCTCTTCAACCTTGTGGTTCCTCCATAAAACCTTTACCAAAGCTACGTACTTCGTCTGTAACTGACGAACTTGCTGATCTAAGATTTCAATAGGGACTTTCTCGTAAGATAAGGAATCTGAAATACCAATATCCTTGATAGGCATAATCTGTAATAGATCACCCACACACTTCCCCAACATAGACACATGGAACATCGGGTGAATGGAGCTCAAACTAAAAGGCAAATCCAATTCATATGCAACATTACCAAACCTTCTCAAAACCAAGTACGGACTACATACCGAGGATTGAGCTTCCCCTTCTTCCCAAACCGCATCACTCCCTTTATGGGAGATACCTTTAAGAACACCCTATCCCTAACTTCAAACTCTAACTTTCTATGCCTCACATCCGCATAGGACATTGGGCGGCTTTAAGACTATCCTGAATTACCTTCACCTTCTCCATGGCTTGGTGAACCAATTCGGACCAAACATCTCCACCTCACCAACCTCAAACCACCAATGGGATACCTACACCTTCTACCATACAAGGCTTCAAATGGAGCTATCCCAGTGCTAGAGTGGTAGCTATTATTATAAGCCAACTCTATAATAGGTAAATGCTCAACCCAACTACCACTATAGTTAATCATGCAAGCTTGAAGCATATCTTCTAATGTCTGAATAGTTCTTTCTACTTGCTCATCTAACTGTGGGTGGGAAGCAGTACTAAGACTCACCTTAGTTGTCAAAACTTTCTGAAACGATCGATAAAATGAGATGAAAATTGCGTACCAAGATCTGAGATGATAGAAATAGGAACCCCATGTAACTTCACAATCTCATTAAGGTACAACCTTGCATAGTCCTCTGTTAAAAAATTGGTCCTTACTGTCAAGAAATGAGCAGACTTTGACATCTTATCCATGATGACCCAAATCGAATCAAACTAATTTTGAGACTAAGGAAGACCGATTACAATATCCATATTGATCACCTCCTATTTCCATACAGGCAACTCAATTTCTTGATACAATCCCTTTGGCCTCATGTGCTCAACTTTAACCTATATGCACACCATGCAATTAGCAAAAAAACTAGCCACATCCCACTTTATATTGTTTCACCAATACACCTCTTTAAGGTCATGATACTATTTAGTTGAACCAAGATGAATATCGTAGTGTAACTCATGTGCCTCAGCCAAGATCCTCTCTCGAAATCCATATATGTCGGGAACACTTAACCTCTCTTGGTAACGCAAGGTACTATCACCACTAATCTCGAAGGCCATCACCTTCTGCCACCTATATCACCCTTGATCCACATCAAGATAGCATCCAACACTTGTTTCTCCTTTATTTCCACACCAAGAGACGGCGGCACAACCTTATGCACAAATACACCACCATCCATAGAGTCCAAGAGACAAACTCCAAGGTTAGACAAATGGTAAATATTTTTCACCAACTCCCGCTTCCCTTCATCCACATAAGCTAGACTCCCCATGGATAACCTGCTAAGAGTATCAACATCTACATTAGCTTTACTTGGACGACAGTGAAGACTCATGTTATAATCCTTGAGCAGCTCAAGCCATCTCCTTAGCCCGAGGTTCAGTTCTTTCTGAGTAAACACATATTGCAGGCTCTTATTATTTGAAAATATATCCATATGCACTCGGTAAAAATAGTGATGCTAGATTTTCAATGTGAATGCCATAACAAAAAATTCTATGTCATGAGTCAGATAATTTTTCTCATGCACCTTCAACTTTATGAGGCATAAGCTATAACTTTGCCATGCTGCATCAAGACTCAACCAAGACCCATACAGGATGCATCACAATATACCACAAATCCATCAGTGCCTTCAGACAAAGTCAAGATTAGAGGCGAAGTCAGCTTATTCTTCAGCTCTTCAAAACTACCCTCACACGCTTTAGACTACAAGAACTTTACTTTCTTCTGAGTCAACTTTGTCAATGGGGCAGTTATATAAGAGAAACTTTTCACAAACCTTCTGTAATAACCAGCTAAACCCAAGAAGATCTGAATATCGATTGGAGTACTGGGTCTAGGCAACCTTTAAACCACTACAACATTCTGTGGCATCCACCATGATCCCTTCACTAGAAAAGACATAACCCAAAAAAGTGACAGCATTCAACCAGAATTCACATTTCAAAAATTTGGAATATAATTGTTGATATTTCAGGGTGTACAACATAATATGGAGGTGATTGGCATGACCTACCTTGCTCTTTGAGTACACTAGATTATCGTCTATAAATACAATGACTAACAAATCTAAAAACTAATGAAAGACTCGATTTATCAAGTTCATGAATGCCTCCGGGGCATTAGTCAACCCAAAAGACATAACTAACAACTAAAAATTCCCATATAAAGTACGAAAGACAGTCTTAAGGATATCCACTTCCCTAATCTTTAGATGATGATACCCCAACCGAAGATCAATCTTGGAGAAAAACTTAGCACCTTGAACCTGATCAAACAAAACATCTATCCTTAGAAGAGGGTATTTATTCTTTACTATTACCTTATTCAATTGTTGATAATCAATACACATCTTAAGGGACCATCCTTCTTATGCACGAATAATACTAGTGCACCCCATGGAGACACTAGGACAGATAAAACCCTTGTTTAAAAGATCCTTTAGTTGCTTCTTAAGCTCATTTAACTTAGTTGGAGCCATTCTATACGGGGGAATAAAAATAGGATGAGTGACCGGAACAAGGTCTATCCCAAAATAAATATCCCTATCGGGAGGAACACCAGGAAGGTCATTGGGGAAGACTTTAGGAAATTCATTCACTACCGAGATGAAATGTAAAGAAGGACCCTCCGAGTTAGAATATTTAACCTGAACCAAATGATAGTGACACCCCTTGGAGATTAATCTCTAACCTCTAAGATATTATATGAACCTTCCCTTAGGAGCTAGAGAAACACTCTCTACTTTAATAATCGGCTCATTAGGGAATTTAAAGACAACCCCACAGGTTTGAAAGTCTAAAGATGTATAGCATAAGTGTAAACAAACCATCCTTAATATAACATCAAAATCCACCATGTCTAATTCAAACAGATCTACCAAATTCTCTCGACCACTTATAGATACCACACAACCTCTATAAATTCTTCTAGCCACCACATAATTACCCACCAATGTAGAAATAGAAAAAAGGTCCAAAATACACTCAGGACTAAAATCAAAATGCATAACCACAAGTGGGGTCACATAAAAAAGAGTGGGCCTCGAATCAAGTAAATAGTATAAATTATAGGATAAAAATTTCAATATATCGATAACGACATCAGGTGATACCTTAGACTCCTGACGACTAATGAGAGCATAGAGTCGGTTCGACCAGTGTTGGAGCCAGATGGTGCACTCTTTGGTGCCAGAGCTGATGAAGAGGGAACCAGAACCTTGTTTGCCCCAGAGGAAACCTTAGCCACTGAATAAGTTCTAAGCATATACCCTGGCTGACCACAACTAAAGTACTTGTCCTTTCCCTCATAACAGAAACCCCGATACAGTCGACTACAAAATCTATAAGGAGGATATGATGGATCTGATTGGGCCCCACTAGCCTAAGATTGGGCACCCCATGCCTTATAATTATCTCCACTCTGAAAATGTCTATTATCAGACGACTTTGGGTAGGGAGAACTAGCTTTTGAGTGAGACCCAGAATTTCCCCACCTCTTCTTAGACCATTTTCTACCATCCCCGTCACTTTGCTATTGGCTGCCACCCTGATCCAAGAATCTAAACTTCTTGCTCAGCCACTCCCCCATCTCCTTCTGCTTTTTCTTTTCTTTCTCAACGTACTGCATGCACACAACCAAACTGGAGATGTCCATGTCTTTGTTCAACAAGGCAACTTTACATTCCAAAATCAAGACTTGAGACAACCCAAAATCAAACTTCTTTATTCTAGCCCTTATGCTAGAAACCAACTTCGAAGCATACCGCAATAACTGGTGAAATTTCAAGGCATACTCTTTGACTGATATTTTTCCTTACTTTAAGTTAACAAAATCTTCAGTCTTTGCCTTTCTCAACTCCTGAGAAACGAAGCGGTCCAGAAAATTACTAGAGAAATCATCCCTCAGGGCCGACTCTGCATCATCACCGCTAGACTGTTCCCATTTCTCATACCATTAGTAGGCTATATTTTTTAGTTGGTAGGCAGAAAATTCCACACCCGCCACATTAGTAGTATGCACTACGTGGAAGATCTTCTCCATCTCATCAATAAAACCTTGAGGATCCTCCTCAACCTTAACACCAGTGAACACAAAAGGTTTCAACCTCATAAATTGGCCAACCCTTGTGGCCTAAAAAAATGGAGTAATAGAAGCATCATGCTCGGATTGAGAAGTTACCAACTGTGCCAACATATGGATTGACAAAATTCAACATTCATCATATCTGCCTGAGGGGCTCGAGTAGGACTGGAGGGGACTGGTGGAACTCCAGGAGGGAAATCAGGAACTGAACCCCTAGACTGGGTCTGGACCCCATAAGCAGGATGTGTCCCATCAATGTTGTCCTCGGGTTAGATAAAGGAGTTTCTATGAGCTTCAGATCATCAAGGAGGCATGATCTAAAAAGCGAACAAGAAGGAATTAGAGAAGATTTTAGGACCTTAGACTCTACAGCCCAAAAACCAAATACAAGAAAGAGAAAACCTCTCCCTTAAAATATGGCGCTACATATTATTAAAAGATACTCTACTCAACATGATTTTATAGACACCCAATTAACCATGAACCTAGAGCTGTGATACCAATTTGACATAACCCGAAATAGGGCCTAGTCATGTCGAGTGTCTCAAATCCAACCAGGACCGAAGACCACCCCCAATACCCATGGTCTTTCAATTTCCCCTACATAGATCATTCATTCCTGAATGATGGAATAAGGCACTAACTAGCACGATCAAACTCCAAATATCTCTACTCTTACCTTTAACTAAATTAGAAAACAAAGATGTTAAGAATAACACATACCTTATGCACGATCATTTGGAGTGGAAAACAAAAATGGATACTTAGACTTCATGTCCTCTTCAGCTTCCCAAGTAGCCTCTTCAACCTTATGGTTCCTCCATAAAACCTTTATCGAAGCTACGTCCTTTTTCCACAACCAATGAACTTGCCGATCTAAGATTTTAATAGGGGCTTCCTCGTAAGACAAGAAATTCAAAATACCAACATCCTTGATAGGCACAATCTGTGATAGATCACCCACACACTTCCTCAACATAGACACATGGAACACTAGGTGAATGGAGTTCAAACTAGAAGGAAGATCCTATTCATATGCAACATTACCAACTCTTTTTAAAACTAAGTACGGACCAACATACCGATGACTGAGCTTTCCCTTTTCCCACACTGCATCACTCGATCAACTTGATACCTACTGAGTACAAGTGGACAGTACTCACTCCTACAATACCCTTTAGGTACATATTCAGGTTTGGGTGTTCTCCATGTTTCTTGACTCGAGCAATTGTTAGATCTCTCAAGGTAGTTGATGATTTTCAAGCGTCTGGATGTGTTCTGAATATAGACTGTGTTTTTACTTTCATTTTAGAGACAAATTTTTCTTGTATTTGGATATATTATGTTTCCATTTGGATTCGAGTTGTATTAAATACGTTTTTATACTATTTACACCTAATTTTGGGAGTTATGGTTGCATTGTTATGCTTCTTTCCGCATTTACTATACTTATATAGTTTAATTTAATTCTAGAAGCCTTACCTTTGGGTTATTTCTATCATTTTACCCTTTGTCTATTGGTTTGTGTGACAGGCTTACTTGTCAAGGTTCGCCGCGACAAGCGCTATCATGACCTATCGATTATGGGTCATGACATACATGGTAGTAATTTTTTGTAAATCTCTTTCTATTCCTTATTAAATTACTTGTTTTTGTATTCTTGTTTCTTATATTAAAAATTAATTATTCTTTACTTATTTATTTTTAGAAAATCAAGAAAGATTAAAAAAATTCTATTTTTTTTATTTTGTAGCTAAATTAGTAGTCAAACTTAAATTTTCAAAATATAATTATTAAATATAATTTTATATGTTTTATTCCTAATATATAATTTTTTATGTGAATTGTCAAGTCAAAGAGACAAGTAAAAAGGCTCCGAGAGAATATTTTTCTCTTTCTTTTCATTTTTCTTGACCTTTATAATGAAAATAAAATTATCTTTTTTACTTATTATTTAAGCAAACCGTGAGAGGTTTATTATTTTTTTTTCAATATTATTCTTATTATTAAATAACTATACAACGTAATAGTTGTCAATCATATTTTTCTAATATAATTAGTACTTTTTAAGGGGAGTGTCAAATCAACAAATGTAAAACAAAATAAAACGGATAAAGTACATTATGTGTTATGGTATATTTTAGTAAAATTCATGCAATTTTGAAGTTACAATTTGATTTTCAATCAGAACATTTATAATGTCTCATTAATAATACCCCATGTTCTCTTTTTGGGTGTGTTGGTATAAACATATTTTTTTAATAAAAAATATATTATTTTGAAATATTTTCCAAAAAAATAATTTTCGTTTATTTTCTTGAGTTTGGTATGTAAGTAAAAAAATATTATTCAAAAATCATTTGTATATAATCTAGATTTCTATAAGAGGTGGGAGTATAGGGTGGAAGAGTGAGAGCTATGGGGTAGAGTTAAGACAAAGTGTATTGGTGTAAGACCCCTTAACATTTTGATCATTTTATTTTTGACCCTCTCACGTATGTAATATCAATTTTTGATTTGAATTATATTTAGGGATGTTAAAATGGTGTTTTGGAAAAAGGTTTAGATTTTTTGAAAGGGGTTCGGGGTCATTTTGGGACTCAAGGTAGTGAGGATCCGCAATAAGGCTGTGGCACGGAGGTTAGCCTCCATGATATTGGTGTGGTACGGAGGTTAACCTCTGCGATATTGTAATGCCCCGATTGGCTGAACTGGAATGCTATACGGTGCTCATGACCCCGAAGGACCACAAGCTAACCCATGACTAATATCTGTACCTATACACTGAATAAAATACGGAATAATGCGGAAACATGCATTGAAAGGCCATAAGGTTCAATACTGAACATAACATGGATGAGATAACATCTGTGGGGTAATACAATACCCAAAACAAAACTGTAAACGCTGAATTCTGAAACATAATAGTCTGCATCTAGTCTGAAAGTCTCTATTGTCTGAATAATCTGAATAAGGAGTTGATGGTACATGTACCCAACTAACTCCAACTAATAACTAATCAATGAAATAGTGGAGAAATAATCATGTCCTCGAAGGATGATGACTCACTTCTATTCTGACTGCTGAGACTGGAATCTACTGTTGATCTGGAACTCATGTCTCTGAACTTATGGTGTAACATAAAAAGAATCCAGACTATCTAACATGAATGCAAGAATGCATGAATAATACTAGCTGACTGTCTAACATGAATGCAAGAATGGATATTTAAATGTGTAACTGTAACTGACACTATGATATCGTGATTACTGAATCTGAATATAATGACATGACATACTAAAAATTGATATATATGATAACATAAATAGCTATATCTGAATGTAACTGATAACACGGGTGACTGTATCTGACAGTCCTAAATCTGATGGAACTATCTTAGTTCTTTACTATATCTGAGTCGACTGTATCTGACAGTCTTGAATCTGAAGAACTATCTGAGTTCTTTTACTGAGACTGGTAATAAAACTATGAGAGGTAGTATTTAACCGACATGCCCCTGATATGCCATTATGGCTGAGATGGGGTCCAATCTGTAACCCTAGTTGAAAGAGTGTCAATACCGCGCCACTGGTAAGGACAAGCTGTGAACGACCCTCATCTAATAGTGTCCCCTATATGAGAATGATGGGGTCCTTATCTGATAGTGCTTATCCACCTCATCAACCCTCACCGACAGTGTTGATGTCTCAACCTATGCTGGCTACATAGTTTTGGAATGTAAGGATGACTACTAAGGATCACACCCTCATCTGATAGTGTGTGTCCCTGTCGTTGGGTTCACTCAGTGCTAATTTCTATTCCCATCTGAATGGACACTGAACATGGTTTACTGAACTGAATATGGACTGAGTTACTGAATTTCATTGACTGACAGAATATTACTGATATCTGACAACTGACTGAGTTCATGAGATCATGGAGATTTCCTGAGTCATAAGACTGTCTAAAGCCTAAGGATCGTGGCTTGACTGAGAGTATCATGAAAACATGACATGGCTCTAGGTACACATCTAATGTTTTGAGTATAAGTACCCCTAGTACTCGATAGAAGGAAACTGACAAAGCATGACTTACTTGAATACATAATAATCATCATAATACATTTACTGAAGCATTTCATTAAAAATGTGATAGGCATAAGCTTGTACGTACATGGGGATTTCTTGATATCATGCTAATTAGACACTTTCCCTTTATCTAGGCATTCAACCAAACACATAGTAGGCATAGAATGTGTAAACAACATCATACAACAATTAACTGTTGTGATTCAATTCCAATTTAATCATTCAAGGGTTTAGTCTTAGGGTTTCATGAATCTATACCGATACAAACCAACCCATATGGAATTTAACACTCATTCATCGAATACAATTCAATTACTCATTAAGAACATGAAAAAAGCAGCCCAATCATGAAATTCAGAAGAAAATCCATAACTTGAATTTAGAAAAGAGATGCTTGGTCTTCATGGACGAAAGGAGTCCATGAATGAACACTATGCATACCTTAGTTCGTGATTTCGTAAAGATTGATGGTGAAACCTTCTTGAAATTAGATCTTCTATGAAAATCCTAGCTTGTCCTTAAGAGAAACTTGAGAGAAGAGAGTGTATTTAGGTGACAAATGGTTGAATCACATGTTAAACGGCTTAAATAAGGGTGAGAAATTAACCCTTTTAACCCTGGACGTGTCTTGTAATTTCAGTAAAAATTTCCCGACTTGAACCCCTGGCGTGACGCGGTGCTCTCTTACTATGTCACTGGAATTTGACAATTGGGAAACTTAGGGATGGCGCGATGTAGAGCCATTGCGTTGCCCCTTCCTTTGTGACCTGGAACTTTGGCGCGACGCAGGGGAAATCGCGCTGAGACACTGGAAAAAGGACAATTCTGAATTTGAGTGCTGGCGCGGTGCGCCATAATCATGGACACCTACTGAAAATTGTCAAATGCCATTTCCTATTGTGGTGCGGTGCGCCACTGACTAATGTGGTGCTGTTTTATGATGGAAACTTAAAATAGTCATAACTTATTACCCGATTATCGGATTTAAGCGAATCATATATCGATGGAAAACTTATTGAATTTTCCACATGATTAAAATTAAAAATCTTGAATATTCCTCATGGAATAATTATCATTTACTTTAGAAGCTAATACTAGGCATTCTTGGGATGAAATTTGCTAGAAATCTTTGGGGTATTACAGATATTGGTGTGCCACACCACTATTTTAAATTTGCCAATTTTTATTTTTTCACTTGGGGTGAGGGGCTTTTGGTATTTTTACCTCTTGTACGATCTTATAATATAAAATAACCCTATTTCCTTTAGTTTTTAAATATCTAATCATTCTCTTTCTCTCTCAAACTCAAAACTCAAGAACATTCAAGGGTTTCACAGAGAATTCATCATCCAGGCTCTAAACTTTAAATTGACTTTAATTTTTATGTATTTTAGGAATGTTTCTCTTTCCTAAACTTGAATTTTACATTGTGGCGTTAATTGAATGGATATTCACATGATTTAAATTGTAGGTTTTGAAATTGGGTTGAGGGGTTTTGGTTGTTACTAATTGAACTACTTGTCCCATGTTTTAAATTGATTGTTCATGCTAATTGATATTTTTGGGACCAAAGTGGTGCATTTTTTAAATGATTAGTATGGGGGACATGGATTTCCCCAAATTGTTGTATTTTGGCTTGAAATTGGCATTAACCTTAACCCACTTTATAATATTGGTTTTAAATATGGACAATTGTATGGTTTAACTTATTTTGTACTTATTGCATTATATTAACGGATAAATAGATATGAATATGGTTTTGGATGACCTTGGTGGCCTTAGTTTTGGATTTTAAATAAAACTTGGGAGTCTAATTTGATTTGAAATAATTAATTTAGCTTGGAAGCATATTGGTATGATGATCCTAAGTGTAAATGCCTTAATGAATGACTCCTGGGTTAATGTTTCGGTTTATGTGCAAATTATTTTGGGATAATACTCACAAAAATACCTGAACTTTGACCGGATTTTCAGTTTAGCATACTGAACTTTGCTAGGGGTCCTATTATCCCCTAGACTTTTTAAAGTGGATTTAGACCCCCCCCCCCGAAATGCTATACCCAATTTCGGTAGCTGGCGGTGTAATACATGCGCCAATCTTATTTTTACACGTGTATTTTTTGGCAGATAGCGGTGTAATACACGCGCTAACATCATATTTACATGTGTCCAAGTAGGTAGATATATGCTATTAAAATATGAAAAAAAAGTCTAGGGGGTAATAGGACCCCCGCAAAGTTCAGTGTGCTCAACTGGAAATTCGGTCATAGTTCAGGAATTTTTGTGAGTATTATCCCATTATCATATGGGCTTAAATAGAATTGTATAGCTCACCGTGAAGGCGTAAATCCTGGGAGAACGAACACTGAAAATCATGTCTGCCGATGTTGGGGGTGTATATGACCGTGTTCTTAATACACACTTGATATATATATTTTAGGACGGTTATTGCCTTAGTGGCTTTAGTTTCTCTCAGATTTTCCTCAGTTCGTGTGACTAACACGCACTGAGGCCCTTTTAACAGGGGGATCTGAACCCATCATAGGTACCTTTAGAATGAATTGAGCAACACAGTTTAGGTTAAATCTTTAAAATCTTATATTGATGACCATTGTCCCTATCCCGACATCCTATATATATGTATATGAATGTGGTGCTTATGGTTTATTACTGTATTTTGGTAATTGCATTATTTTATCTTTATTTCCTGAGTTACATGTAAATTCCCTGAGTTGCATGTAAATGCTTATCCCACTGACCATCCTAAGATGCTATATCGTTCCATGATGTAGCATCCAAAGACATTTTTGTTACCCTTGTGCAGCGTTAGGTTGTTCAGTTATTTGTCAAGTTACTATGAAGTGGTGAGCCTCCACTCTTCAGAAGGCCTTGTCATTTTATTGTTATTTCTATATTGACTTAGTACTGTTGGCTTCTCTTCTTTTGGTCATAGTCGGGGGTATGTCCCGACTTAGTTACTATTCTGGTTTTAGAGGCTATTGTGGACAAGTGTGGGTGGATTGTTATTTGATTTTTTTGAATTCTCATTTGCTTCATCTATTCATATTACTATTATCATTGGTTTGATTCATTTTTGCTTTATTTTTATGTGTATTGTGTTCTTAAGCTTAGGATAAGGGGTTGGTCTTCGGTCCATGGTAGGCTTATGATACTCGGCATGACCTTGGGGTCGGGTCATGATAAGCTTGGTATCATAGCTAGGTTTAGGATTGTTAGGTGTCCTTAAAGTTGTGTCGAGTACAGTCCTTTTTATGGGTGTGTAGCACACCACACTTATAAGGAGGAGGCTACAAGGCATTTAGGAATGTTTCCCTTTCTTGTGTTCTATTTCAAGCTATAGAGTCTAGTGTTATGAAACTTCTCTAACTCCTAGCTTTCTCACAACCCAGATCATACCTCCCAGAAGATCTGATGGTTGTAGAAACTCTGCTGGAACCTCTATTCCATATAAGGGGAATGCTAAGGGGATTCGCCCTATTTATAGAGTGCAGACCTAGTCCAGGGTCCCTGCTCCTGACTGTTCCAACCCACGTGGAGTTATAATGGTCCCTATGTAACACCCCAGATTTTTGTCCTTGGAGAATTCCCTAAATTTTGAACTCCATTCCAAGCTACGACTCACCTTACGTATCGTAAGATATCTATACGAGTCGTAAGACCTCAAATCATAGGGTGACCAGTGATGTTGCCCAATGTGTCTGTTCTGAGTATGACAAGACTTAATGAGTTTTCAAGACTCTAAATAAGTCATATAGTACTTTTCTTAGCCTAACCAGTATTGTGCCTAAATATTTCTATTTTGACAACTACTAGACCATACGAGTCGTAAGGTCTGAGTATGAGTTGTCGGGTATGAATCATAGTTAGATCAGTGTGCATGCCCCATGATACTATCCATATTGAGTTTTAAGGGATGATTCATAGCCAGTCTCTACGAGTTGCCATGTGACCCGTAATGACTTGGCAGCCAATTTTTAGTTTCTTATTAAGGGCATTCTGGTCATTTCTCCTTTTACCCTACTTAGACCCCACGTCTATAAAACATCAAGAAGGGGTTATTTCTCATTCTTTATTACATCAAATATACTCTTATACTCTCTCAAATCCTTAAGGCAAGAACAAGCTAGGGTTCCTCAAAATTGGTTATCTAAGGGCTCAAGAGTTGATTTGTCTCCATAATTCTCTATACTTTCAAGCATGTTACTCTTCTCTAAATCTTATTTTATGAAACATGTGTTTTAAATGGTTTATTTATATGGATTTGAATGTAAGTTTTTATATAGGTTGAGGGTTTTATAATGGTTGATCCTTGAATTATTTTCCTATGATTTTTATGAGTTGTTCATGCTTGGAACTGAATGTTTTTAAAACTAATGAGGTGCATGGGTATGGAACTGGAGTGGGGTCGAGGTATTCCCCTAAATTGATGTTTGAACTTGGAATTGGTATTGGATAATTGTGTTCCCTCAACTAACTTGTGTAATTGACTTTGAATTCTGGAATTGTTACTTGGTTTGACTTACTCACCTATAATTTTGCATTGCATAAATGGTTAAACAATGAACATGGATTTTAAAGACCCCATTGACCATGTTTTAACTGAAATTGAAACCTTGGGGGCTGAGGCATTCCCCCGAGTTGATTTGATAAACTGAAAGGGGTCGAGGCATTCTCCAAATTTAATTTAATGAACAAAGGAGGTCGAGGCATTCCACTAAGATAATGGGATGTAATTAAAATGGCGTAAATGTAATCTTGAAATTGTAAGGGCATGATGATACCTGTGGTGTGTCATAATGTGTAGTTACATAGTTTAATTAAAGGGCTCTGTGAAAGTTGTTTTAATATGGGCTTAAAAGAGGTTATATAGCTAAGCCAAGGAGGTGTTAGTCTTGAAGGACTTGTACTAGAAACTTATGTTTGCCGGCATGAGGGTTGGTCTTGATAACCATGTGCTTATGACACATTTTATATATATATATATATTTATATATTTATGTATATATATATATATATATATCCTGGATTGACATGGATTCAGGGCATTCCCTGGTCTTCTTGATACCTCCGGTTCGTGCGCCAAACACGTACTGGGGCCAAATATGTATTGGGGCCCTTTCAGCAGCTGAACTCATATTACCCGTGGGTGCATGTTTATGATGGTTGAGCTATATAGTCCAGGCTAATATTTTATTTGCATGCTAAACCTTGTTCTCTTCCCCAACATATTATATATATATATGTATGTACAATATGTGTATTTAGTTTTCTAATGTGGTTTTGACTTGGCATTATGTTACCCTTCCCAAGTTATATGCTAGCACTCAACCTGCTAATTATCTCTCGATGTTGTATCCTCATGAGATGCAGGAACTGGATACACTTCTACTTTTCCTGTACAGTGATAGGATTTTTTAGTTGTCAACGGTCAGCTTGAAGTATTAAGCCACCTTCTTCCAGAAGGCCATTACTTCTTGGTTTATCTACTATCATAGACTTTTATTTGGATTATTTTGGCTATCATCGGGGATATATAATAACTTAGATTGATTAGGTTTTGCTAGAGGCTTTGTGGATTACTGTGGACTGGGTATTGTCGTTGTTATTCTTAGACTCCTTTTAGCTTACATTATTCGACATTGTTATATGTTTGGAATTCATCATTGCTAGTTCTCTTATGTTTTGTTTGGCTAACCAAAGGGGGTGGTCTTCGATCCTCGGTAGACTTAAGCCCGTCACTGCCAAGCCCTTGTTCGAGTCATGATAGAGTTGGTATCGAAGCCTAGGTTGATGGTCAATTAGGTGTCCACAAAGCCATGTCTAGTATAATTTATTTATGGGTGTGTAGCATGCTACATTTATAAGGAAGAGACTGAGGCATTTAGGAATATTTCCTTTATTATGCTCTATTTTTGGGTTGTGGAGTCTAGGATGTAGAAATCTCCTCTAATTTCTAATTGTTTGCATTTTAGATCATGTATCCCAGAAGATCTGATGCTCATGGAACTTTTTTGTCCCACCTAAGGACAATGTGGATGGAACTCGTCCTACTTATAGAGTTCAGAGTCGGTCTTGGGTCCCACCTCCTGATTGTACCACCCCTCATAGAGTTTCACTGGTCCCTGCTAGTCCTCCTCGAGCTGATAATATTCATGCCCCACTACCCAAGGAAACATTTCTAATGCTGAGTTCTATCGGTTTATTCATCTACTATCGGTTTATTCATCTACTAACATAGATGGTGTTTTCTCAGTCTCGTCAGCCTAATCATATTGGTTCTGTTGCTCTATATTTTGAGGCCACTAGGGTTGGCCAGTTCATAAAATTGAATCCCCCGACCTTTACTATCTTAAGGTCTAGGGGATCCTCAAGGGTTCATAGATGAGATGGAAAATTTTATTTGAGTGATGCATGTCGCACCCCTATTTTTACCGCCCCAACCCCGCTAAGGAGTTAGTTTTAGAGAAAATGGGTTTTTCCAATTAAAGTGACGTTTTGAAAAGGGATTATTTATTTTACAGAGTCGCCACTTGGAATTAAGTTTGGGTGTTCCAAGTCACCTTATTGAATCCCCAATCTAAAGGAAATGACTCTTTCTTTTTGGTCTGCGAACTAGAAATCCGGATAAGGAATTCTGTTGACCGAGGGGAAGGTGTGAGGCACCCCTCGAATCCCATGGTTATAGCACAGTCGCTTTAATGACTTGTGTCTGTCTTAAATTAATCTTTTGGATATAGAAGATTTGTTAGCCTAGAAGTTACTTACATCACACTTTTAATTTATTTCAAATTATTTAATTATATTAATGTATGGCTTGTCGGTAGCAGTACTTTGCGATCATGCTACGAGTTTAGATATATTTCTCACGTCTTTGAGGAGTTTATGGATCAACCCCATTTTTCTAATCTAAATAAGAACCTAATAGGTTTAGAATCTACCCATCCCAATTCAAACGACTTCAAATGGTTATTAAATTTTATTATAACGAATGGTCGGTAGCAGGGCTTTCCAACTTCATCGTTAATTTTCACTTGTATATTAAATTCTTAATTTTCTAAAGACCAGGAACCTAAATCATTCTTTTTCGAATTCTCTCCCTAACAAATGAGTTTTTCCTCTCTTTTATTATCGATGAATATTTTAAATATGCGTAAAATTTGTCTACCTTTAAAGGCGTTGATTTGTCCCTTATAAACTTGGAGTATTTTTTAATCTTAATAATAAACTAAAGAAATATTCTTTTAAAGCAATTAATTAACTTAATAAATAATTATTAAGTTCTATTAATGACAATAAATAAAAATAATGAAATAATAAAATAAATAAAATGTATAAATCTACCCATATTATGCTAAATTATTATTATCCCCAAAATTTATTCTTTTTAAATTGATATAAACCCAAATCATATATTATAAGACAAGTCAAACATGAAAATTTCCGAAATATAATTCGGACACAAGCCCCAAAGAAAACAACCAACCTAAGCTCACTCCAAGCAAAAATACAAATAAAATTAAATTTTAGCATCAAATTTATTCATATTTTATTTTTTACTAATTATTAAATAATTTTTTTATATATATACTCGGGTATTAAACTAAGACCTAGTTATTTATTGAAAAAAAGAAATAAAATAAAAAATATATATGTATATATATAGATATATGTGTATAGGGATCCCTTTTCTCTCACACATACTCACAATACTCATCCTCAATTATTCTCCTTTGCTTAAAAAACCCTCTACTTTTTACATATATGGCGGTGGTGGCAATAACGAATTTTGCCGGCTTTGGTGGTTCCCGATTAGCAGTGATTGTGTGCCGGAGAAAGGAAGG
>JAPEIP010000008.1:147216818-147269151 GCA_026120095.1 Capsicum chinense
TATATATATATATATATATCCTGGATTGACATGGATTCAGGGCATTCCCTGGTCTTCTTGATACCTCCGGTTCGTGCGCCAAACACGTACTGGGGCCAAATATGTATTGGGGCCCTTTCAGCAGCTGAACTCATATTACCCGTGGGTGCATGTTTATGATGGTTGAGCTATATAGTCCAGGCTAATATTTTATTTGCATGCTAAACCTTGTTCTCTTCCCCAACATATTATATATATATATGTATGTACAATATGTGTATTTAGTTTTCTAATGTGGTTTTGACTTGGCATTATGTTACCCTTCCCAAGTTATATGCTAGCACTCAACCTGCTAATTATCTCTCGATGTTGTATCCTCATGAGATGCAGGAACTGGATACACTTCTACTTTTCCTGTACAGTGATAGGATTTTTTAGTTGTCAACGGTCAGCTTGAAGTATTAAGCCACCTTCTTCCAGAAGGCCATTACTTCTTGGTTTATCTACTATCATAGACTTTTATTTGGATTATTTTGGCTATCATCGGGGATATATAATAACTTAGATTGATTAGGTTTTGCTAGAGGCTTTGTGGATTACTGTGGACTGGGTATTGTCGTTGTTATTCTTAGACTCCTTTTAGCTTACATTATTCGACATTGTTATATGTTTGGAATTCATCATTGCTAGTTCTCTTATGTTTTGTTTGGCTAACCAAAGGGGGTGGTCTTCGATCCTCGGTAGACTTAAGCCCGTCACTGCCAAGCCCTTGTTCGAGTCATGATAGAGTTGGTATCGAAGCCTAGGTTGATGGTCAATTAGGTGTCCACAAAGCCATGTCTAGTATAATTTATTTATGGGTGTGTAGCATGCTACATTTATAAGGAAGAGACTGAGGCATTTAGGAATATTTCCTTTATTATGCTCTATTTTTGGGTTGTGGAGTCTAGGATGTAGAAATCTCCTCTAATTTCTAATTGTTTGCATTTTAGATCATGTATCCCAGAAGATCTGATGCTCATGGAACTTTTTTGTCCCACCTAAGGACAATGTGGATGGAACTCGTCCTACTTATAGAGTTCAGAGTCGGTCTTGGGTCCCACCTCCTGATTGTACCACCCCTCATAGAGTTTCACTGGTCCCTGCTAGTCCTCCTCGAGCTGATAATATTCATGCCCCACTACCCAAGGAAACATTTCTAATGCTGAGTTCTATCGGTTTATTCATCTACTATCGGTTTATTCATCTACTAACATAGATGGTGTTTTCTCAGTCTCGTCAGCCTAATCATATTGGTTCTGTTGCTCTATATTTTGAGGCCACTAGGGTTGGCCAGTTCATAAAATTGAATCCCCCGACCTTTACTATCTTAAGGTCTAGGGGATCCTCAAGGGTTCATAGATGAGATGGAAAATTTTATTTGAGTGATGCATGTCGCACCCCTATTTTTACCGCCCCAACCCCGCTAAGGAGTTAGTTTTAGAGAAAATGGGTTTTTCCAATTAAAGTGACGTTTTGAAAAGGGATTATTTATTTTACAGAGTCGCCACTTGGAATTAAGTTTGGGTGTTCCAAGTCACCTTATTGAATCCCCAATCTAAAGGAAATGACTCTTTCTTTTTGGTCTGCGAACTAGAAATCCGGATAAGGAATTCTGTTGACCGAGGGGAAGGTGTGAGGCACCCCTCGAATCCCATGGTTATAGCACAGTCGCTTTAATGACTTGTGTCTGTCTTAAATTAATCTTTTGGATATAGAAGATTTGTTAGCCTAGAAGTTACTTACATCACACTTTTAATTTATTTCAAATTATTTAATTATATTAATGTATGGCTTGTCGGTAGCAGTACTTTGCGATCATGCTACGAGTTTAGATATATTTCTCACGTCTTTGAGGAGTTTATGGATCAACCCCATTTTTCTAATCTAAATAAGAACCTAATAGGTTTAGAATCTACCCATCCCAATTCAAACGACTTCAAATGGTTATTAAATTTTATTATAACGAATGGTCGGTAGCAGGGCTTTCCAACTTCATCGTTAATTTTCACTTGTATATTAAATTCTTAATTTTCTAAAGACCAGGAACCTAAATCATTCTTTTTCGAATTCTCTCCCTAACAAATGAGTTTTTCCTCTCTTTTATTATCGATGAATATTTTAAATATGCGTAAAATTTGTCTACCTTTAAAGGCGTTGATTTGTCCCTTATAAACTTGGAGTATTTTTTAATCTTAATAATAAACTAAAGAAATATTCTTTTAAAGCAATTAATTAACTTAATAAATAATTATTAAGTTCTATTAATGACAATAAATAAAAATAATGAAATAATAAAATAAATAAAATGTATAAATCTACCCATATTATGCTAAATTATTATTATCCCCAAAATTTATTCTTTTTAAATTGATATAAACCCAAATCATATATTATAAGACAAGTCAAACATGAAAATTTCCGAAATATAATTCGGACACAAGCCCCAAAGAAAACAACCAACCTAAGCTCACTCCAAGCAAAAATACAAATAAAATTAAATTTTAGCATCAAATTTATTCATATTTTATTTTTTACTAATTATTAAATAATTTTTTTATATATATACTCGGGTATTAAACTAAGACCTAGTTATTTATTGAAAAAAAGAAATAAAATAAAAAATATATATGTATATATATAGATATATGTGTATAGGGATCCCTTTTCTCTCACACATACTCACAATACTCATCCTCAATTATTCTCCTTTGCTTAAAAAACCCTCTACTTTTTACATATATGGCGGTGGTGGCAATAACGAATTTTGCCGGCTTTGGTGGTTCCCGATTAGCAGTGATTGTGTGCCGGAGAAAGGAAGGGGAAGCAAAAGTTGTGGTGGTAGCCGATTGTTTTCGGCGAGTTTTTGGGATTTCCAATGGGTTTCGCTGATTTTGGGAGAGGTTTCAGCAGAGGATGAAGGAGACAACGTCGGAGGTGAAGGGAGAGGAAGAAGTGGACGGCAGCACCGATGGAGTAGTTCACGGAGATTTCGCTGGCCAGATTTGGCCAATTTTCAATGGTTTTGGACGAAAAAGGAGGAAAATAGGGGGCGGCGGCGGATTTTTTTTCTGACGGATGGTTCGCTAGAGTCAAACTACCAATGAAAGACCGAAAATTGATTGACGTTTTTCTCCAAGCTCAAGAGTCCGATTACTTCCATTATTTACTTGCCGTTGTAGGTAAGCCTTTTGCTGAAGCAATAAAAATTGGAGAAATAGTAGAGAATGGCATAAAGTCAGGTAAAATCGTGAGCCAAACAACCCTCAAGGCCACTACACAAGCAATTCAAAGTGGGTCAGGTGGTTTTGAAAATCGAAAAATAAGGAAGAAAGATACATGATGGTATCAGGATTGGGCAATGCCCAAAGAGGATAGAACTACCCTTATGTTCAGGGCCAACAGGGGAAACCCGACCCTCCTTAACATTATTATCCACCTCAATCTGTAGTTTTTAATACTCAAGCATATGCCCGACTTCCTTAGTGCCACAATTGAGGGCACCTGCTTCACAAGGTTTTCATCCATAACAACAAAATTTTCAAGCCCCACGTAATCCATATGTTTGGGTAGATTATACAAGAGAACAGGGGCAAAGGAAAAACTTCACCCTAATTGGAGAATCATATACGAGCCTGTTGCGGAGATTGATAAAATTAGGATGGATTGAACCTATTTTGCCCTCCAATGTGAATTTGAACACAAGAGGGCTCGATCCCAATGTAAGGTGTGAATATCTCTCAAACACTCAAGGTCACAACACCGAAAATTATTGGACTCCAAAGAGTGCTATTGAGAAGTTGATCAAAAGTAAGACAATCATTATACAAAAAGAGAAAGCGCCGAATGTCACAGACAATCCACTTACCGAACACAATAATATACATGTCGTGGGTATGATTTATGATGATAGAGATCACAGGTGAACAAGCCAAGCAGTGATCCAATAAAGTCAATGAAAAGAGAACAACTGATTATGAAAGAAGTGAGTTCCATTACAAAGCCTCGAGATTCTGAAAAGTTAGTATTGTATGTTCCTGCAAAGCCGAAGGGAATATCGTAAGATGGGACAAAATTATATATTCTGAGTGGTCCTACGTAGTTCAATCAACAGCTCAATAGCGTGTGAAAGTTGGCAGAGCCAGTTGTCATAAGACACACAATGCAACTCCCAGTGACAAGCTTGGAAACCATCCCATGGAACTACAACAAAACCACTGTGACTTACAAAGGAAAAAAAAATCATTGAAGAGACAAGCGAAACAAGGGGTATGACTCGACCAGGAAGATATTACGCTCTAGAAGAATTAAAGAGATCCAAACAATGTAAACATAATCAAGGGCTAATGAAAAAACCTATCACAGACGAAGAGGCTGAGAAATTCCTTAAAAAGATGAAAGTTCAAGACTATTCTATTGTTGACCAGCTGAGGAAAACCCCAACTCAAATCTCATTGTTATCTTTACTGATACATTCTAATGAACATTTTCAAGCATTGATTAGGCTTTTGAATGAAGCATACGTCCCGAAGGAAACTATGACCTGTCAATTGGAAAGGATGGTTCACAAAATATTTGAAGCAAATAGAATTACTTTCACTGATGATGAGTTAACTACAGAAGGGTCTGGTCATAATAAGGCTTTGCATCTAACTATCAAATGTGAAGGACATTACATAAAAAGGGTAATGATCAATGGAGGTTCAGGAGCAGATATCTACCCCCTCTCTACTTTGCAAAGATTGAATATTAGCACAGATAGGATCCGATCTAATAATGTGTGTGTTCGAGCTTTTGATGGTGCAAAATAAGACACAATTAATGAAATTGATCTTGCTTTAATTATTGGACAAGTCAAGTTTGTGATCACATTTCAAGTAATAGACATGGATACTTCTTACAACCTACTTTTAGGAAGACCATAGATCTATATGGCAAGAGCCATACCTTCTACTTTGTACCAAATGGTTAAGTTTGAACACGACAATCAGGAAATCATTGTTCACAGAGAGAATGACCTTTCCATATATCGAGATCCTTCTGTACCTTGTATTGAAGCCAAAGGGGGTTGTGAATCTTTCATTTTTCAGTCCTTTGACATTGTGACAGCTGATCAAATTATGGAAGGCTTGCCGATTTCGAGGCCTTATCTCTCTTCTACTTCAATCATGGTGGCTAACCAAATGTTATAAAATGGTTATGAACCTAGAAAAGGATTAGGGGTATCGTTGCAAGGAATTATAAACCCTTTACATCCATATGGTAGCCATAACACCTTTGGCTTAGGCTTCAAATCGACTAGAATAAATAGAAAATGGGTGAAAGAGCAGAAAAAGAAGACTTAGAAATTGACAAATCCGGTTCCACACATTAGCCAATCTTTCATGAAAGCTAAAAAAAAAAGAAAATTAAGAACCATCTGCTAATAAGGATGTGGATGAAATATGTCAAGGTCTCAATGAAATGTTCTATGAAGTAAATATGGTTCAGATGGGTGAAGGCCCTAGCCAAAAATCAATGAAGAGAATAAAATAAAATCATCCCAAATCTGCTGGCGAACCACCTCTCCAGAAAAACCATCCGCCTCACCCCAATTTTTCTTCTTTTGCATCCAGAATCGTCGAAAACCAGCCAAATCTGGCCAACAAAATCTCTGCAAACTTCTCCACCGGTGCTGTTGTACCCTTCTTCCTCTCCCTTTCCCTCCTGCGTCGTCTCCTTCATCCTCCATCGGAACCTCCCCCAAAATCGGCAAAACCCATTGGAAAACCCTAAAACTCACCGAAAACAACTGGCTACCACCACAACCTATGCTTTTCCTTCCTTTCTCCAACATATAATCACTGTCAGCCGGGAACCACCAAAGCCAACAAAATTCGTTATTTCCGCTACCACCATAGATGTAAAAATAGAGGATTTTTTAAGCGAAGGAGAATAATTGAGAATCAGTACTGTGAGTGTGTGTGAGAGAAAAAGAGTACTCTATATACATATATATACATATATATATATATATATATATTTTATTTTAGTTTTTTTGAATAAATATCTAGGTCTTAGTTTAATATCTGCGTATATATAAAAATTATTTTTATTTAATAATTAGTAAAAAATAAAATATGAATAAATTTGATGCTAATAAAATTTAATTTTATTTGTATTTTTGCTTGGAGTGGGGTATCGTTTATCTCAGGTTGTTTGTTTTCTTTGGGGCTTGTGTCCGAATTATATTTCAGAGATTTGCATGTTTGATTTGTCTTATAATATATGATTTGAGTTTATATCAATTTAAAAAGAATAAATTTTAGGGCTAATAATAATTTAGCATAATATGGGTAGATTTGTACATTTTTTTATTTATTTTATTATTTCATTATTTTTATTTATTTTCATTAATAGAATGATACAAGATCAACAAGGAAGACACTAACACACACCAAAACAGTCATGATTTGAAGAACCGAGGACCCCTTTTAGTGACCCTTCTCGGATTCACTACACAATAACAATACAAGCATGATAACAACAAGATTATAAGGTGTTCAACACCTATAATCAGCGAGCCAAAAACTAAGATTACAACACAATAACAAGAACAAAAATGACACAACAAGGTCTCGGGTTTGGACACTCAAAACCAAGAACGAACATAACAACAATAATAAGATAGAATGATAGATAACTTGACACACAATGCACCAACACTATGAACCAAAGTGTATATTGAATACTAATACCCAAGAATTCATACAAATAACATCAAGTTCTTACGGTGACCTTAAGGGAATGGAATCCCCAAAAAACCAACGTTTCAAAACAAGCAACCAACACAAGTGATTCCACACTTGTCACAAGTGATATCCACTTTTGTATGAACACTCTCAAAGAGCTCTCAAAATATCATCTAAGTTATGACAAAATGACCTAACATGTTCTACTTATAGCCTAGGTTTCAACTTAATACAAAATAACTAGAATGCCCTTAATAAGCCAAGACAAAAAGGAGGCCTTGGAGTGTACATATTGGATGTATTTGGAGTGTTGGGACTTGTTCTCTACACTTCAAAACTTGTTCCATTGGTTGGGCAGCCACCTGAGCTCGAGTCTTTACGTATTGGTCCACAATCATAATCGTACTTGTATCATAGAACTTAATAATTATTTATTAAACTAATTAATTTCTTTAAATGAATATTGCTTTAGTTTATTGTTAAGGACAAACACTCCAAGTTTATAAGGGACAAATCAACGCCTTTAAAGCTAGATAAATTTAAGGCATGTTTAAAATATTCATCGATAATAAAAGAGATAAAAAAAACTCATTTGTAATGGAGAGAACTCGAAAAAGAATGATTTAGGTTCCTGATCTTTAGAAAATTAAGAATTTAATATACAAGTGAAAATTAACGATGAAGTTGGATAGCCCTACTACCCACTATTCGTTATAATAAAATTTAATATACCATTTGAAGACGTTTGAATTGGGATGGGTAGATTCTAAACCTATTAGGTGCTTATTTAGATTAGAAAAATGGGGTCAATCCATAAATGCCTCAAAGGCGCAAGAAATATATCCAAACTCGTGGCATGATCTAAAAGTACTGCTACCGACAAGCCACACATTAATATAATTAAATAATTTGAAATAAATTAAAAGTGGAATGTAAGTAACTTCTAGGCTGACAAATCTTCTATATCCAAATGATTAATTTAAGCCAAACGCAATTCATTAATTTAAGCCAGACGCAAGTCATTAAAGCGACCATGCTAAAACAATGTGATTCGAGGGGTGCCTCACACCTTCCCCTCGGTCAATAGAATTCCTTATCCAAATTTCTAGTTTGCAGACCAAAAAGAAAGAGTAATTTCTTTTTGATTTGGGATTTAACAAGGTGACTTGGAACACCCAAACTCAATTCCAAGTGGCGACTCTGTAAAATAAATAATTCCTTTTCAAAATGTCACTTTAATTAAAAAAACCTATTTTCTCTAAAACTAACACCCTAGAGGGGTCACGGAGGTAAAAATAGGGGTGTGACAATGCATGCTTCTGAATTTAAGGATGCGAAGTTTTCCTTATATCTGTTAAAGGATGTGGAATACCAATGGTATGAAGAGTTGGAATAAATGAGAGGAGATGATGTTAGCCAGCTATATAGGATGACATCTCTGGTGATTTTCTTCATCTCTTCTTTCCTCAAGAATTGAGGGAGGCGAAGGCTGAGGAGTTTGTGAATTTGAAATAGGGAAAGATGAGCGTAAAAGTGTATGCCCTAAAATTTCATCAATATTCTCGCTATGCTTCGGAGTTGGTGTGTTCTATAAGGGATAACTTGAGAAAGTTTAGTTTAAGCTTGTCTCAAGACTTGGTGAAGTCCTCTTTACTGAATAATGACATGAATATCTCTAGGCTTATGGTGTATATGTAACAGGTTAAAGAGGAGAAGAAGAAACAAGTCAAAATAGGGGAAAGACAAAGTAAGAAATTCAGGTATTTTGAGCAGGGTAGAGGCTAGCAAGATAGTGGTAGAGATGGAAGACAATAGTATAAGAAAATGTGGGAAAATTCTAGTCTTTATTCTATGGCTAGTGATCTATATCCTAAGCTATCCGGTGATAGCTGCTTTTAGAGAAATAGTGGGTTTAAGGCACGAGATGCCTAATCTCAAGCCAGTGGGTCCTAGTCAGCTCTATCATATCCTACTTGTAGATTTTGTGGGCAGTTGGATTATAGTTTTTATGATGATGGAAGGAATAGTTGTTTTAGATATGGCCAATAGGGTGATATTTAGAGGAACCATCCTTTCGGTGATGTCACTATTGATGCTAATAAGGTTCCAGTTTTTGATTCTTTAGCTTCTTTACCAAAGGTTTTTACTTCTAGTGCCGTCACTGGCCAAAATCACCTATATGCTTTTGCCACTCGTCAGGAATCTGAGGCTTCTCCTGATGTTATTATTGGTACGCTACATCGTCTACATTTTCTCTCGTGATATGTATTGCTAACTTGATCCAATGTCTACATTTTCTTTTGTGACCCCTTATATGGATATTAATTTTAGTTTTGGTCCTAAGTATATTTTTGATCCATTTTTGTGTCTATCATGGTGGGTGACTCTGTTATGGCTAGAAGAGTCTATAAGGGTTGTGTGGTATCTATCTATGGTAGGGAGAATTGGTAGACTTAGTAGAGTTAGAGATGGTCAATTATGATGTAATTTTAGGAATGGATTGGGTTCATTCGTGCTATACCTCTCTAGAGTGTCGGACCCGTAAGGTCATTTTCAAAATTTGCTAATGAGTCAGTTGTAAAATGAAAAGGGAGTTTTCTAGTGCCTAAGTGAAGGTTCATTTCTTATCTTAGAGCCCGAAAGTTAGTTTCCAAGGGGTGTCTTTATCATTTGGTATAGATTACATATTCTAACTCAGAGGGTCATTCTTTGCAATCCATTTGCATGGTTAGTGAATTTCCTGAGGTCTTTCTTGATGATCTTCCTAGTATTCCTTCAAATAGGGAAATTGATTTTAGGATTGTTCTTCTCCTAGATACCCATCCTAGCTCTATCTTTCCTTATAGAATGGCTTCGGCAGAGTTGAAACTTAAGGAGTAGTTGAATGATCTTCTTAATAAGGGTTTTGTTTTCCCTAATGTTTCTCCATAGAGTGCTCCTATTCTCTTCGTGAGCAAGAAGGATGGTTCCCTTTAGATTTGTATAGATTATCGACCGTTGAATAAGGTGATAGTAAAGAATAAATACCCTCTTCCTAGAATTGATGACCCTTTTGACCAGCTGTAGGGTGCTAAGTATTTCTCTAAGATTATTCTTTGGTCGGGTTATCATCAATTAAATATTAGGGAGGTGGATTTTCCTAAGACTACTTTTCATACTCGATATAGCCATTATGAATTCTTGGTCATGTCTTTTGGGTTTACTAATGCACCGGTGACATTTATGGGTCTTATGAACTAGGTATTTCGTCAGTTTCTAGACTTATTCTTCATTGTGTTTATTTATGAAATCTTGGTTTATTCTAAGAGTGATGAGGACCATGCCAGTCACCTCTGTATAGTTTTACAAACTTTGAAAAATCAATAGTTTTATGCCAAATTTTCTAAGCGTGAATTCTGATTAAATGTCGTGACCTTCCTTGGTCATGTTATTTCTAGTGAGGGGATCATGATGGATCCATAAAAGGTAGAGGAAGTAAAGAAGTGGCCTAGACCCACGACTCTAATCGATATTCAGAGCTTCTTGGGGTTAGCCGGTTATTATAGAAGGTTTATGGAGATTTTCTCTTCGATTACTGCTCTGTTGACTAAGTTGACTCAGAAAAATATAAGGTTTTTGTGGTCCGATGCTTGTGAGGGTAGATTTGAGAAGTTGAAGGATAAGTTGACTTCGGCTCCAATCTTGACCCTACCCAAGGGCACTAATAGTTTTGTTGTATATTCTGATGCATCCCGTGTGGGATAGGGTTGTGTGTTGATGCAGCATGGTAGAGTAGTGGTGTATGCTTCTAGGTAGTTGAAGGCCCATGAAAGAAACTATCTGACTCATGATTTGGAATTGTTAAATGTTGTTTTTGCTTTGAATATTTGGTGCCATACTTGTATGAAGTTCATATTGACATATATTTAGATCATAAGAGCTTGCAGTATGTGTTCACCTTGAAGGAGTTGAATCTCAGGCAAAGGAGATGACTTGAGTTACTCGAGGATTATGATATGAGTCTCTACTATCATTCAAGAAAATCTAATGTGGTTGTTGATGCTCTTAGCAGGTTATCCATGGGATCTTATCTTATGTTAATGAGGAGAGTAAGGTTTTGTAAACGATATTCACCATCTGGCTAATCTTAGAGTTCGTCTTTTGGATTCCAAAGCTGGTGGAATAATCATTCAGAAGGAGGTAAAGTCTTCTCTTGGTACTAAGGTAAAGGAGAAACATCTTTTAGATCTTACCTTGATACAAATTAAGGAAGATGTGGGTCAACAAAAAGTCTTAGCTTTCAAGATTGGTGGTGATAATATCCTAAGGTACCAAGAAAGATTGTGCATCCCCATTTCAATTATATCTGATCGAGGTACACATTTCTCTTCTCATTTTTGGCATTTTTTTCAAAGAGGTTTGGGGACTAAGGTGAATCTTAGAACCACTTTCCACGGTCAGATGGATGGACAAGCAAAGAGAACTATTCAGACTTTGGACGTATACGATTAGCTTTGGTGGTAGTTGGATTGATCATTTGCTTATTATATAGTTTGCATATATTAACAACTATCACTCGATATTCAATTGGCCCCATTCGAGGCTTTGTATGGTAGGAGGTGTAGGTATCTTATTGGGTGGTTTAAAGTTGGTGAGACTAGATTATTTTGTCCGAACTTAGTTTTTCTGACCATGTAGAAGGTGAAGGTGATTAGGGATAGTCTTAAGACCTCCTAAAGTCGCCGAAAGCCTTATACGAATGTGAGGTGTAGGGAGTTGGAGAATGATGTTGGTGATTAGGTATTCTTGAAGGTGTCTCCCATGAAGAATGCAATGAGGTTTGGAAGGAACGGGAAGCTAAGTTGCCATTATATAGGCCCTTACTTGATCTTGAGGAGAGTGGGTAATGTGGCTTATAAGTTGGAGTTACTTCCAAACTTGAGTTTTATCCACCCAGTCTTTCATGTTTCAAAGTTGAAGAAGTGTGTGGGTGATCCTTCCTTGATTATTCCTTTAGAGAGTGTTGGTGTTTTAGATTCCTTGTCTTATGAGGAAGTCTCTGTGGAGATTTGGGATAGCCCAGTTTTCCATTTGAGGATTAAGGTTGTGGCTTCGGTGAAGGTTCTATGGAGGAATCATAAGGTTGAAGAAGCTACTTAGGAAGCTGAAGAGGACATGAAGTCCAAATATTCATTCCTGTTTTCCTCTTTGGATAATTGTTCTTAAGGTATGTGTATTTCTTTATATCTTTGTTTTCTGTCTTTATTAAAGAAAAGTGTGGTTTTGTTCTGTGATAAATTGTACTAATGAATGCCTTGTCTCATCATTCGGGGATGAATGATCTTAGGGGGGAGAATGTAACACCCCAAATTATAGTCCTTGGAAAATTTCCTAAGTTTTGAACTCACTGCCCACGCTTCGACTCACCTTAGGAGTCATAACGTGTCTATATTGGTCGTAGGACCCTAAATCGTAGAGTGACCAGTGAGGTTGCCCAATGCATTTGTTTTGAGTACAACTAGGCTCTATGAGTCGTCAAGACTATAAATGACTCATATAGAGCTTTTCGTAGCCTAAGCAGTGTGGTATCCAGACATTTTTATTTTGACATCGATTAGACCATATGAGTCGTAAGGTCTGAGTACGAGTTATAGGGTACGAATCATAGCCATATCAGTGTGCATGTCCCATGATACTATCCAGACTACGAGTTTAAGGAATGATTCATAGCTAGTCTCTATGAGTCTTCATGTGACCCGTTGCGACTGGACGACCAATTTTCAGTCTTTTATTAAGGGCATTCCGATTATTTCCCCTTTTTAACAACTTAGACCCCATGTTCATAAAATATTAAAGAAGGGGTCATTTCTTATTCTTTATCACGTCAAATATACTCTTAAACTCTCTCAAATCCCTAAGTAAAGAACAAGCTAGGATTGCTCAAAGCTGGTTATCTAAAGGCTCATGGGTTGATTTCTCTCCCTAATTCTCTATACTTTCAGGCATGTTATTCTTCCCTAAATCTTATTTTATGAAAAACATGTGTTTTAAATGGTTTATTTATATGGATTTGAATGTGGGTTTTGATATGGGTTGAGGATTATGGAATGGTTGATCTTTGAATTGTTTTCCCAAGGTTTTTATGAGTTGTTCATGCTTGGAATGAAATGTTTAGAAACTAATGGGGTGCATAGGTATGGGAATTGGAGTGGGCGTCAAGGTATTCCCTCAAATTGATGTTTGATCTTAGAATTGGCTTTGAGTAATTGTGTTCCCTCAACCCACTTGTGTAAATGGCTTTGAATTATGGAATTGTCACTTGGTTTGACTTACTCACCTATACTTTTGCATTGCATAAATGGTTAAACAATGAACATGGATTTTAAAGGCCCCATTGACCGTGTTTTGACTGAAATTGAAACTTCGTGGGTTGAGAAATTCCCTTGAGTTGATTTTATAAACAAAAAGGGGTCGAGGCATTCCCCAAGATGATGGGATGTAATTAAAATGACATAAGTGTAAGCTTGCAAGTGTAAGGGTATGACGATACCTGTGGTGTGCCATAATGTGCAATTCCATGGTTTAATGAAAGGGTTCTACGAAACTTTTTTTAATATGGGCTTAAAGGGGGTTATGTAGCTAAGCTGTAAAGGTGTGAGTCTTGAAGGACTTGTACTGAAAACTCACGTTTGCCAGCATGAGGGTTGGTCTTGATGACCGTGTGCTTGTGACACACACACACACACACATATCGGTTTAGTGTACGTGCATTGCACATGTATTTTAGGTCAACATTATTAGCTTAAATACTATAATTGTTTGGAAATCCTGATTACTATTTCAGTGTTCAGAACCCACATGAGAGTCTGACTAATCTAATTTTGTGCTGAGTAGAGTCCATTCGAAAATAGCTCTCCCTACTGATTTTTTCATACCCAATTTACACAATTCTACGGAGAATTGTTTAAACATGTATTTAATATATTGTCATTATAAAGGGACAAGTATACTTATTTTCAAATAAATTTAATAGGATACCCTAATTTCTTGATTTTAAATGGCAAATGTTGAATTCTTAAAATAGATGCAATCATTGAGCCATATTGATAAAATCTGCATCTGCAGCAGTATGGTATACGTTGTCAAAATCCAACTTTGATTTTTAAGTAATCAAAATCTATATAACATTCCATCGTACTTTTTTTTACATCATTTGGCATTCGAATTGCACAAACATTTCATACATTAATTATAATAAAATATATAATATTAAAATATAATATAATTTTTTCTTAGCAACAACAAATAATTTATAGAAATTATAAATTTTTCAGTGAGTTTCTGTATTGAATGTGCTAAAACTTTGAGGACTATAATGATGTCTTGTACTTTGTTTATTGCAGTTGATTAACACAAGCATTGTTAGGATTTGTTCTAAATTTTCTACTTTACTTTATTTTCTATCATAACTAAAATTACTTTTTTTTTGGTGGAAAAGTTTTGTTGATGGAAAAGATCTCTTCCATATTAGGTTTATTCTTGCTTGGAGGAAAGATTTTGTAACTTTATAAATTGGCAATCTTTCTTCTTATTCCACCAATAAGATCCGCAATGTATTTCTTATAAAGTCTTGTTTAGAGGAAGATTTCTCCCAATAGGTTTTATGATTTTTCATATTATTTTTAATGTAGCTTCTTTGATCAAACCATATTAATATTGATTAATAACATAAGAATGATGGAGTCATGGAGCAAGTACCCCAACCACACCCTTTCCCCTCGCCTGGATATGATAAATGTGTTTTTAGTTATAAAAGTCACATACAATAACATGAGATAATAAAGAACAAACCTAAACCTTAGTCAGTATATTCAGTTAGATGTTTTGTAATATGTAATCTTAAAGTACTTTGGAGCATCATAAATAGATTAATTCAACTTGGAGTTCGAGATTGTCCAGTTCAATAATGTCACTTCTTAGTGTTTCACTGAATCAATGAACAAAGAGATCTAAAAATAAAATAAATGAAGGGGAAGTTATCTTATATGAAATTGCAGGAAAATCTAATAATGACGACGATATCAAATAACTCAGTTCTGATAGTTATTTTCCTTATTTTTATATCCCGACCTCTTTGAAAAAATAAGTGTAATAAAGAAGAAAGATAATTTACGAGACAGAAATATATTTTATTGATTACACGATCAAACACAAAGTTTATCCAACATCAAACTATATAAGCAATATCTTCATTTATTTTAAACTCCTATATTTAGATAAAATATTAATTTATTATTTAATTAATCAAACATAAAATTATGAAATTTAAAATAATACATTGCTATCAACATTCTATAGACATGGTAAAATTAGTGTCCTTGTGCTTTATAACATTAAGTATTTTTAAAATATAATAAACTAAGTAAAAATTGAAGGTTAACCTCGAAAAACTATTTTGAAAAAATCTAATTATGATTACTCGTCAACTAAAGCCAGAAAATAACATCCTTTCTATCATAAAGTTTATTTCTCCATTGTTCAACTATAAATTTCATCAATGATTAATGCAAAACATGAAACAATATCTACGAGGAAAAAACTGTGGTTACAGTAAATATTTCATAAAGCAAATTTACTTTCATCCGATTAGATTTAATTCAGATTTAATAGTTTGTAATAATAATAGAAATAATTACAGTCAAATAGAAGATGTTGCTTTCATCATTCGAAATAGCTTAGTTTAATATTTTAACTCATTGACAAATCAAATTAAGTGCGACAAAAATATGTTAAGAATAAAAAACTAAGAAGACAAATACCTTGATAGTCCAAGCACTGTTATAGTCATCCTTACCGATGTCCTTCATCACCATGTAAGAATATTAGCTATAAATTGCTGACATTGTTCTCCTAACTTATTAGCTATATATACCTAGAGTGAAGGATAGTAAATTTTTTATTTTTTTTTTGGAAAACTTCAAAATTTATAAACTACTTTTGTAGCATGAGATATATCAATGGCTTGTGCTTTGTCACCTTTATATACGTCTAAAGCTTTATTGATAAGGAAACTTAAACAACATTTGACTAAGTACTAACCTTCTAATGTAATCCTCGGCCTCCATATCCTCCTATCTCGGGTCATATCTTTGGTAAGAAATAGGTATGTGATGTCATGTTGAATCACGGTTCTCCAATATTTTTTTTGCCTACCTTTACCTGTCCAAAACTCTACCATAGCGAACTTCTCTCACCTTCTTACAATGAAATTTGTACATCTTACTTGTTCGAAGCATCTCAACCTCGCCTCCCACATCTGGTACATCAGTCCAACTACTCCCACCTTGTTACATATGTCTTCGTTCCTAATCCTTTTGTAAAATTGTTGACTAACTTGAGTAGCCCTTTTTCATAAATAATTAGTTATTAAATAGTTATACTCTATAAACTTTTTCTTGGTTGATATTCCATATATTTTGGCCTTATATTATGTATGCAACTCCAAAATTAGAGTTTACTTAAATGAGGAAAGGAGTTACGGGTATATAAGTAGAATCTTATTTTATATTAAACTCTTAATATAAATGTTAGGAGCCCTTATATAATTTAATTAAGGAACAAAAATTAACAGTCACAATTTTATTTAATTTGAAAGTAATAATTAATTGAAATGTAAAGTTACTGACTAACAGACAGGAAAGGGACATCTAAGATGATTAAATTATCGCCAACACCTCTCCAAGGCAGTGAAACAAAGAGGGTTAAACATACGATTAACTCCAGACGTATCCTATTCCACAATGAAAATAAAAATCCTAATTTTCATTCAAAAGATATGCTAACATATGTGCTTTACCCTTATATTGCCAAAGATAGCGTGGATGCGTATAAGAACAAGCTAATTTTGTGACTTTGTTGTCATAAATACTTTGTCGTGTTGGTGGAACACATTAAAGTTTAGAAGTTGACATGTGGATTGTAGTAATTGTTGGGTTCAAAATCGAGAGGGCGTCATAGGGAAGCCTAAAATTTGTAAACCATAGAGATGATAAATCAAATGATACAAAAATATACTAAAAATATATTATTAAATATGGTTTGGCCAATTAGCCTAAATATTAAAAACTAATATTATTGAAAAGCATAAAAACTTTGGGAGAAGTCTCCCCTAAACAAGACTCTTTTAAGGACTACATTGTGGATGCTATTGTGTTATGGTATGAGAAAGGGGGTTTTCTATTTATAGAGTTCCAAAATCTTTCCTCCAAGAAAGATGTTTGCCAAATATGGAAAAGTTTTATATTTTTCTTTCAAAAAAAGTAAAAGTAATTATAGTGCTACTTTTATTTTCCTTCTAAGAATAATAAAACTTAAATTTGGTAAGAAAATCAGGGCAAAAACCCTAACAAATCTCCCCATTTTTGCTTGATTTTCTTCACTTGCTCCATCTTCTTCACATCACATGCATGAACTTAGTTCTTCATATAATCTTCATAACTGCTGCTTGCCATGGTTAAAAATAAAGTTTAAAATATCATAATTAAAAATGGGTTAAAAATTAATATTTTATTTTTATTTTTAAAGATGTAGCAACAAGAATGTTGAAAATATGGTTGAAACGTATTCTCCACATATAGTTAGACAACAATCCTCATTATCATCAAATTTATTGCAAATTGATTTGAACCACCTTGAACTTGTCTTCAATCCCGTTTCACCAAACTACTGGATCTTTGAACTATAGGCTCTTACCACTTGTTGGATTAGAAATCAAGAGGGCGTCATGTAGAAGCTTAAAATTTGCAAACCATAGAGATGATAAATCAGATGACACAAAAATATACTAAAGACATATTATTAAATGTGTTTTGGCCAACTGGCCTAAATATTTAAAACTAATATTATTGAAAAACATAAAAACTATAGGAGAAGTCTCCCCTAAACAAGACTCTTTTAAGGACTACATTATGGATGCTATTATGTTATGCTATGAGAACGAGAGTTTTCTAATTATAGAGTTCCAAAATCTTTCCTCCAAGAAAGATATTTGTCAAATATGAAAAAGTTTTATGTTTTTCTTTTCAGGAAAAGTAAAAGTAATTATGGTGTTACTTTTATTTTCCTTCTAAGAAAAATAAAACTTAAATTTGGTAAGAAAATCAGGGAAAAAACCCTAACAATAATGAGTTACGCGAAACTTAATTTGAGTTAGAGATCTACGGATCGTGATGATAAGCTACATGGAACTCGTTTGAGGGGAAAATTGTTAGGTGTGCATATAAATTATCATATTAGTAGTTGAAAAAATGGGAAATTATGTATAAGGTGTTGAGATACTCTTAATTATGTGAGAATTTTACCCTTCCTAAGAGTTTCCACCTTTTTTCTCCCTTCTTAATGGCTCGAACTCAACCTGAAGAAATCAGAGGAAAAATAATGATGAAAAGTCTATTTTCGGACTTCAGTATTTTTTAATTTGAGAAAAAAAAATAAAAGATTATAGTTCAAAGATGGTATAACTGAAGCTTAGTTTAGATCTAAAGTATTAGATAGGGATAAAGACTTTTTTTTTCATCCCTCGCTAGGAGCTCCCACTTTTTTCTGTCTTCTATTACTTGTTGATGACTCAAACTCACAATCTTCTATATCATGCATACATATGCATATCATTCATATGCATTACTAAGTGTTAACATCAGTCAATTGCTAGCTATTTAATCCAATCAAAATGCATAGTTATATAATAAAGATATAAAATATTATCTACTCGCCTACTTCAGCATGGGAAACTACATTTAGAGGGGTAAAAAACAATAGATAATAAGTACTAATATTTAACTTTCTACTGCAGATATCACACCTTCGAACACAACCTTTCCTACCCCCATGAGGTACGGGTATGATTTGTGTACACTCTGTGATATATTTTAGTACAGATATCACACATATGTATTGCTAACTTCAATTAAATACCAAATGATAGTCAATCTAGTTGTTTAGTGTATCTATTGGTTCATGCTTTCGATGTTGATGCATGTCCTCAGATGGAAAATTCAGCATCCTACTTATCACATTGCAGCCAAAATTGCTTTTGACTAATTTTCATCATCAGTTACATGAACAAACCCTTTGTTTAGGCCAATTTCAACATAGAAATAGGGAAAATCTTTTGGAATAGTAGTCCGCAACCTCTTTATACATGTATCTATAAGCTTTTTAGCATTGCACTGACTCCATTCATTTTTCGCTCCATTAATATAATAACCCTTTTAAAGAACAAAGGTGCCTACTTTGTGACTCTTAGTCAACGAAATGTATTCTACCAAACAATGAAGCCCTTGTTGAGCTAAATTTATCACATCTTCAAGAAACACAAGTTCTTTCCACTGTTTTTCCAATATTGTAATGAGGAATTTCTTGAAGTTTTGAATTTGTTTCAGGTATTATCATCTAAAAATACTGACCAGGGATAATTGTGTAACACCCCTGATTATGACTTACCCTACGATTTGTAGGGTGCCTTGATGAGTCATTGTACTCAAATCGTAACCTAAACAGTAAGTGTATGACTCAGTTCTACTCTGAGTACGAGTGGCTCACTAAGAGTCGTAAGGACTTATTACGTGTCGTTAGGTGCAAATCATAGGATGTCTAGTTTTTACTCTAAATGGGTACTGTGTTGACTATGACTGGACCCTACGAGTCGTAGGGTCCCATTACGAGTCGGACCAGTTGAGTCATAAGGTCAATAGTGTGTGGGTGTCCTGGAAACTGTCTTGGCTACGACTTATGGTAATGTGTCATAATGAGTCTCCATGAGTTGTATAGTGACCCGTAGTCACTGATGACTAAATTTTAGTTTTTAAATTGAGATCACTTTGGAAAATTCCCTTCTCACCCAATTAAAACTCCATATTCATAAAGCACTTAATGGTGGATTATTTCTCATTGGCATAATACATATACAGGCCCCTCAACTATTCGACTTTTTTCATATAGGCACCTCAATCAAGTCATGTACCTATTGAACCCTTTACTCCTTCGCAAAATATTTCAACAAGGCACAATTACTAACATGATGCTGATGTGGCATAGTGTGTGCACTTCACTCAATTTAGGAGCGTGAAATATTAAATGTATCTTTTTTTTTTACTTAAATCTCTTTATCTTTTTTATTTTTCTTAATTCTCTCCTTTCTCATAATTTTTTATTTTTAAAATATAATTTTTCACCTTTTTCTTGTTTATAAACTCAATTATTCTACTGTTCTTCTTCTTCATTTTCTTTTCATTTTCTTTATAAGCTCTTTTTTTTGTGAATTATTTTCTCCCCCTTTCCCAATTGGTGTATGGTTGTGTATATAAGATGATTCTGTTATTATAAACTTAGGTAAATATTGTTTTTAAGTTTTATTGGAATTTATGTGATTTACCTTAATACAAGTTGAGTGGATGATCCGACTAATTTGGGGTTTAGTTGATTGTTTGAATTTCTATTTTTTTTTTTTGCTTTTGATCAACCTAGTTTTTACGGCTGTGAGGAAAATTTTGTATTTTACTCTGGAGTCTGTTAATTCTTCAGATTTTGAATGGCCTTTTGCTTAGTGTTTTTGATGTTTTCTGAATTCAAGATGGATGTTTTTCTCTTTGTAGCACCTTTACTGTCTTGAAAGGAAAAATAAACTATTTTGAAGTGGGGATACCAAAAGCTTGAGCTCAAGGGTGTATAAATCCATTATTTGAATCGATGATTCTGATGCGGGTTTTATGTCGCTTAATCTATTGTAAAGATATGCTTAAATATAAGTTATACTGAGAACTAAAGAACCAATTATAAAGAGGAGAAGGGAAATGAGGTCTGTGTATTTGGAAGGGAAGAGAGGGAGGAGGGAGGATCAGGTAGGCTGCAATGTTTTAGGGAGGGTATTAATGGTTTTTTTTTTAAATTTAGATTTAATTATATTAAAAAATTATTTTTATGATTATTTTAAGTTAAATGCCATGTGTCGTTGTTTAATTTGTCACTTATCCACATCATTAGCGTGTATATTACATGTATTTTATATTTTTGCTACATCTGCAGATTGTGCTTAATTGAAACCATTTGTGAAGGAGTAAAGGGTTCAGTAGGTACATGACCTAATTGAGGTGCCTATAAGAAAAAATTTGAATAGTTGAGGGGCCTGTATATGTATTCGGTCTTTCTCATTCATAACATACTCAAACATTTTCAAAACTCTCTCAAGCAGCCATACTTAGGGTTTTCAAAAAGTAGGTCATCCAAGGGCTCAAGAGTTGAATTCTCATCATAAACTTGGATATTTCATGCATGTGACTCTTTCCTAATTGCTAATTTGTTAAAAGCATACGTTTTAAAGTATTTTTCATATGATATTGATGATGGTTTTGAAACATGGATTGGTGGTTTTGAATGCTTGTTGTTGAACAATATTTTTCTATGGTTTACATAGGATTGTTCATGCTTTAAACGGTATTAAATGTGTGGGGGTGCATGGTTATGGTGAATAAAAGAAGGATTGTGATTTACCCAAATTTGTAACTTTTGAAGTGGTTATGACCTCAACCCCATATTGTGAAATTGGTTTTGAATATGAAAAGTATGCATATTGAACTACTCTTGAATTACTGCATGATGTGAAAGGTTATTGAAGTATAATTATTTTGAATTGAACTTTATGGATTGTGTAATTCCCCAAGCTAATGCATAATTTAACCAAGGGGACTATGAATTTTCCCAAATAATAAAAGTGTTTCGATATGTCGATGTTGCCTTACAAGTGTAGTTGGTATTACGATACCAAAAATGTATGACTAAATATGCATCATCATTTAATAAATGGGAATATGTGATAATTTTTTCTAATTGGGCTTTAATAAGGATTATGTGTCTAAGTCATGAAAGTGGAGGTCCCAAAGGACCAACATTGGAAACTGCAGTTGCTGACGTAGGGGTCTATATGACTGGGTGGTTCGAGTATCCCTTATCATTATCATGTAATTGGGAGGTTTGAGTCCCCCATATCATATTATATGATTTGGTGTTTGTGTAACCTTGATATGCCAGGAGGTTTGAGTCCCCCGTAGTGCATATGTGTACCCTTTGATTTGTGCGGCCACACACTTTAGGGCCCTACCAGCTAGGGGAGATATGAGCCCATATAGCCCGTGGTTGCCTTCTTATGTTATGATGGTTGAGCTACATAACCTAGGATAAAGTTTTAAAGTACATGCTAAGCCTTTCCCTACCCCAGCACGTGATAAATATATATATACATATGTATGTATTTGCATATGATTATGTGTTTTTGATTTTGGACTGGTTTTGAAATGATTTTCATGGCATTATTTTATCCCCTATCCCTGAGTTACTTGCTAGTACTACCATCTCTGAAAGCTATATCCCCACGCGATGCAGGCACTGGAGATACCTATACTTTTCCTACGCAAAGTAAGGTGGATTAACTTGGTTCGTCTGTTCATTATGGTAAAATTGTGAGTTTCATTCTCCGAAAGTCTTAGGCATTTCATTAGTTTCCATTTTTAGATTTGATTTGATATTTTTTCATTATCATTAACATTACCATTATCATTGTTATTTGTCGGAGTCGGGGATATGTCCCGACCAAGACTGGGTTTTGCTTCTTTTATTAGAAGGCTTTGTTGGAGTACTGTGGACTTAGATAATGTTAATCAGTTATTTTTTCCGATTACTAGTTATTGGTCATAGACTTATCTTTTGTTCTTTAATCTTACCTTGTGTTATCTCGTTATATGTTTGAAATTTATCCGACATTGGGGATATATTTTATTTGGTTAGGCGCAAAGGGGTGGTATCTGCTTCTCGGTGGACTTGAGATACCTGTCACGGCCAGACCCTAGTTTGGTTGTGACAAAAAAGGTATCGGAGCCTAGGTTTGGTGTCATTGGGTATCCATAAAGCTATGTCAAGTAGAGTCTTTTTTTATGGGTGTGTAGTGCATTACACTTATAGGGGAGGGGCTACGAGGTATTTAGGAATGCTTCCCTTTCTTCTTGTTCTATTTTGAGATATAAAGTTTAAGGTCTTGAATCTCCTCTAGTTCCCATATGTTTGCTTTCCATATCATACCTCCAGGAGATTTGTTGTTCGTGGAAACTCTTCTGTTCTGTCTGAGGACAATATGGATAGAGCTCTTCTTACTATAGGAGTTCAGTCTTGATCTAGGGTCACTGCTTCTGATTGCCCTGATGGAGCTCCCTCGATTCCCCCTATCTCTCTCCAGAAACCTCATGCTGGTGTGACTAATTTTGAGTTTCGCCAGTCTATTCATTTGGTTACCCAGTTGGTGGACTTCTTTGACTGAGCGTGTTTTTTCTATTTCTCCATCCTCTGAGGCCACTAGAGTTGGCCAATTTATCAGGTTGAGTCCTCCTATTTTCACAAATTCTAAAGTCGAGGAATATCCTTAAAGTTTTATTAATGAGAAAGAAAAGATCTTTTGTATGATGCATGATACTGATGTGGAGGGTGTAGAGTTTGCAACTTATTAGTTGAAGGATGTAACATTTAATGATATGAAAAGTGGGAGCACGTTAGGGACGATGATGCTGAGTCTGCTTTATAAGATGACTTCTCTATTACTTTTCTTGTTTGCATCTTTCCTAAGGAGTTGAGGGATGCAAAGGTCGAAGAATTCATGAATTTAAAGCAAGGCAGGATGACAGTAAATAGGTATGCCTTGAAATTTCATCAGCTATTGCGCTGTGCTCCGGAATTGGTGTCTAGCATAAGGGCTAGAATGAGGAAGTTTGCCTCTGGGTTATCTCGTGAGTTGATCTTGGTGAGAAAGGATGCCTTGTTAAATAAGGATATGACATGTCTATACTTGTGGTGTATATGGAACAAATGGAAGAGAAAAATAAGAAGTAAGCAGAGATAAGTGAAAGGCAGAGTAAGAGATTTCGATATTCAGATCAGGGTAGAGTTCAACAGCAAAGTGGTAGGTACGGTGTAAAATGATCTAAGAAGAAGTGGGGAAACTCTGGTTCCTACTTTACGGCTAGTGCTCTATATACAAAGCCATCGGGTGATTGTCATTCTTAGTATAATAGTGTGTTTAGAGCACCAGGAGCCCAGCTTAGGCTAGTGGGGCTCAGTCAGCTCCATCATATCCTATTTGAAAATTTTGTGGTTAGGTGCACCGTGGTGTTTGTGAAAAAAGGGAGGAACAAGGATTTTAAATTTGGTCAGATTGTCATATGCAGAGGGATTTTCCTTCTAATGTTGCTTTTGGGGCAAATAAGATTCTTGTTACTACTTCATTAGCTCCTTCACCAAAAGGTGCTACTTCTGCTTCTGGCACTGGCACTGAATGAAACCATTTGTACATTCTTGCCACTCGCCAGGATTCTAACGCATCCCTCGATGTTGTTACCGGTATACTGGTATGGGCCAAATGGCCATCATAGCTTTTAATGACATCATAAAAGGCCAACACATAAAGAATCAATTGTGCTCACATTGAGAGCACAGGGCTATGCATGGGAGACCCATTTTGAGCCCACAGGAGAGAAATTTCGTATGTGGAAGGTTGCTTAGGAACTTGCCATGATGGGACACCCGAGAGTTCCAAGTGATGATGAATAATTGTGAAGGCCAAAATGACCCAAAGGATTGCATATGTTGAAGTGTGAAGAAGAGCTCTTTAAACACTCCATGACCACCCCTCTCCTTAAGGGTGTTTTGGTCATTTTTATGCCTTTTCTTTACACACTATAGGCTCCCCACTCATTAAGGGTATCTTGGTTATTTTGACTTCATCTTGTAATAGACTATAAGTACAACATTTTAGGGTTATTTCACGTATTTTTGTTGAATATGGATATTTGAAAGAAATATTGTATCATCTTCTAATACCAAACAGTCAAAATATTGCTCAAAACAGTCCACAAAACGTCACAAAACAGTCCACTTTAACTAGGCATAAAACGGCAACAAGAAAGCAAAACTAACTTAAGAGATAATGGATAAATAACTTGACATAAAGAGAACATGTAAGATAGAAACCAAAGAGTATATTAAAATCAAAAACCCCTACAAAAATGTAAACTAACACCAAGTTCTTACGTTGACACAAGAGGGACTTTAACTCCTCTAAACACCAACGTATCAAGCCAACAATCCAACACGAGTGATTCCACACTCAACTTGAAACCTAGTTTCGGTTTTGTGCCTCCAAATGGATAGGAATTGTGTTTCTTTGTGTCTTATGACTTACAACATCATCAACAAACTAACTAATGAAACCCTACAAGGTTCTATATATAGTGTATTACAAAATAAAGTGTAAAATGACCAAAAATCCCCCCAAGTATATGTGTGGACTATTTTGGTGCCCTTTTAGGCCCTTCTTTCACGCTTCAAAAATGTCTTAGCTCGGGTGGACTCTTGACACACTCGTACACCTCCATCATCTTGGTCGTGATTGTATCATCCTCCCCTTCTTAAAAAAGGATTCGACTTTGAATCCAAACCTTGCAAAATCCAAGAAGAGACAAACAAGCACATATCTTCATGGCATGAGGGTTAGGTTTAGCAAAATAAACATATCAACATGTCATGCCGAGGTAAGACAAACTTGAAGTAAATCCAAGGGCCCTTTGTGTTGAACATAAAAAGCTTAGTACAAATGGCACAAAAGAAGTGACTAGGATAAACACCAAGAAATAAAGAATATAGGTTGAGACTACTCCTACTATACTCTACGATAGCACCGGGATCAAATGAAAGAAGTAACCAAGGACCTACATCTCGACCATTCTCACTTTCCCCTAGGGTGTCATCCTCAAAATTAGGCACACCCTCTAGATCACTAGTAGAGATATCATGAGTACAAAGGGGGTAGAGAAAGGTGTCACACAAGGCAACTTCAATTATGGTATCCTTATGCATGTACTCACTAGTTTCAAGTCCATCAACACTAGTATGCTTAACATAGGAAACACATAAAAAAGAAGTACATGGAATTTCTAATCATTCACCATATTATCTTTCAAGAGAGTAATCCCTATATAGATATAAATCATCTTGGTAAGACAAGGTATCACACATAAAAACATTATCACAAGAACAATGACATTTCAGGTTTCCAAAATATTCAAGCAATTCAAGGTCATCTTCACCCGATTGACTATTCCTTTCCAAGACTACACATTCCCTACCCTTAAGAGTACTCTCATTTTCCAACAAGAGATTTTCATCATAATGAGGAATGTTGTCAAACCATAGTGGGTTAACGTATAGGCTATAGCCTTCAAGACAAGCCATATCACTATTCGCACCACTAAGTTCATTAGGAGTGAATGTACTATCTTCAAATAAGATATTATGCCTAAATAAAGTAGAATCTACCCTAGGGGCAGATTTAGAATACACATATTTACCCTCTAAAGAAAAACCATCAAGTTCCAAAGAAGTTTCAAACACATAATTATCTTAATGAGCAAGACAAATATTAGATTCCTTACCATAATACATGCTCTGAGATTCACTACCATTTTCAGTTACATGATTTCTAAGTTCATAGGAGTATAGGGGATAACATTTTTATCTTGCAGCTCACATGATCTACAACCGTCATCTTGACATGTTTTTGGGCAGCCCATGTTCTCCCTTTGTCCTACCATATGATCCAACCTTTCATTTGCCATAGCCAAGTATCGGGTAATACTGTCAAGGTGGGCCAAAATGGCACTTGTAATAGCATTGCCCAAGGTTGGAGATGTTAAAGCCGCAGATTCCATTTCAATTGTACCTACAAACAAAAATAAACTCACAAAGCAAAAAAATAATTAGTTCACAAACTCCTCGCCACACTCTCTCTCACGTCTTGATCATCTCACACTTGGCTTCCCAAATATTGCACGTCGGCTTGTAGTTTGTGATGAGTCGAGAGATAAGTCTACTCCTTGATCAGAATGAATTCCTTTCTTGAATACTCCAGAAATTAATGTTTGAATTTTAACCAAGAAATCTTATGATTCAAAAACAACAAAAGCACAAAAAGTAACGCTAACATGAAGAAACGTATTCAAAAACTAATTTACAACTTAGTAGGTAGTTACTAGTTGCCAATTAGTATAAGAATCAACAAAAAAAAAAGAAACTAAGAATCAACAAAAAGAAACTAAGAATCCAAGATTTTTAGCCCTAAGTTTTGGTATTGTATGGAAATTGGTGATGTGGCAGTCTAGGATTGGTTGTGGTTTTTGAAAGGTTCTTATTTTTCCAACTTTGAAATTTTGGATCAATTTTCAATTCTTGAAGAAGTGTATTTCAGCCTTGGGGAAGAAAAAATCAAGATTGGAGCCCTTTTCCACATTCAAATGGTTTGACCTGTCTTACACCTTTTGGGCAAGACACCTTTTTGAAGGGTTGGTGGCCCTTTCCTCTTTTGGACACCTAGAAAAGTGTTCTTTTTCTCTTTTAGTACCAAGTCTTTTGTAGATCTTTTTGTCACCCTTCCCTTTTGATAGGTCTTTGGGATTTGTTTTCAAGAATAACAAAGGTTTCACTTCTTTCTACTTGGCTTTTCGATCAAAGAAAAATATTGAAGAGACTTTTTGCAACTAGACATGAAGATGGTCTAGAACAACAAGAACTTTCAATAGAAGTTTGAAAACCTAGCCTCGCGTTGAACCTCAAACAATTAACAATACCTTTTTCAATATTAATAACCCACAAAAAAATACCAACAACACGAGTTCAAACTATACCTTCAAGTTTCGGTCCATACAACAACACCAACAATGGTCAAATTCTTTAACCGGCCAACAACAATACCACACAAATATTCAAGCTCACTTGGATCTAGACTCGAGATATTAGAAAATAATAAAAATAACACAAAAAACACTCAAAACAATCAAAATACACCTAGATCTAGACACACAACATTCTGCCAAGACAATACAACATCAAGGACTCACTTCTTGGCCAAGAACACCAATACATAGAATACTTTTTTTGAATTTTCTATCAAACGAGCCTAAGATTGGCCTTGTGGGAAAAAAACCATCCTTAGCTCCGGTACCAAATGGTAAAAATATGGCTCAAAACAGCCCACAAAATGTCACAAAATAGTCCACTTGAACTAGGCATAAAACGACAACAAGAAAGTAAAACTAACTTAAGAGATAATGGATAAACAACTTGACATAAAGAGAACATGTAAGATATAAACTAAAGAGTTTATTAAACTCAAAAACCCCTACATACATATAAAATAATACCAAGTTCTTACGTTGACATAAGATGGACTTTACCTCCTCTAAACACCAACGTATCAAGCCAACAATCCAACACGAGTGATTCCACACTCAAGTTGAAACCTAATTTCGGTTTTTTGCCTCCAAAGGGAGAGGAATTGTGTTTCTTTGTGTCTTATGACTTGCAAAATCATAAAAAAAATAACTAATAAAACTCTACAAGGTTTTATATATAGCGTATTACAAAATAAAGTGTAAAATAACCAAAAAGCCCCTCAGAGAGTGGGGTTCCCATCAAGTGTAGGGTGTGGACTATTTTGGTGCCCTTTTAAGCCCTCCTTTCACACTTCAATAATGTCTTAGATCGGGTGGACTCTTGACACACTCGTATACCTCCATCATCGTGGTCGTGCTTGTATCATCTTCTTCTCTTATGAGAGTAGACAAAACCGTAACTAGAATCAAGTGTGGATATCATTTGTGTTATTTTATTTGGCTTAGAAATGTAGGTTCTTGAGACGAGTAATTTCCCTCTTGGGCCGAGTAAGAGTTTGGTGTTTGTTATTACAATATTTATAGGTCATGATGTTTGAGACACATCTTGGTTCTTAGGTTTGGTAATCTCTTATTTAAAACTACATATCCTTTATTTTATTACAATCGTTGTGTTTTTGTTGTTTTCTTCTTACTTTTGATTTCTTTGTATTGTTGCCTTAGCTTGTTTCATCTTGTTCTCGGCCTTGGATTGTGTTCTTAGCTGGTTTATATGTTTCGTATCTGTTCCCACATCATTTTGTATTAGATAAATGATTTATTTATCAATCTTGGGCTTGTTAACTTGAAAATCACATAAAAAAAAAGTCCAAAATCAAAAATCTCAAAAAAAAAAAAAGTGAGTTATCCTATTTTTATACTTTGGTCGAAATTTAAGACTTAGATTTAGGAGATTGTTATGTATTTTAGTTGTTTTTAGCATTATCCCCTTTCTGACTAACACTAATAGAGTCTAGATCTGAATCTTGAGCTATTTTTGGGTTGTTCTTGAAGTTTGAAGGTTGTTGTTATTGTGGATTTAAGCTTGTACGTGTGTTGTTGTTGGAGATGCGGGCTTTAAAATGTGTTGTTGTTGTTGTGGAGTTCAACGTGAGCTAAAAGGAACAAATATCATTTAATTTGAAGCCCATTTGGTTTGGTTTCCATTCTTGAATGTTCTTGTTGTTCTTCATGTTCTTAAGGTATTGTTGAGCAAGAACACTCAAAGGGGTATTGTTTGATCCAAAAGAGTGGAGGAAAGATAGTGTAGTTTTTGTTTGTCTTGAAAGACGCAATCTCAAGATATCCAAAAAGAAAAGGGAATAAAAAGTCTTTCAAAAGTCTTGTTTACCAAAATGGAGTAAGAGCTTATCTCAAGACTAACAAAAGAGGAAAAAGACAAAAAGCTTTAAAAAAGGTGTGTTGCCAAAAAGGTCCAAGGAAGTCAAACCTTTTTGAATTTGAAAAAGAGGTTCCAAGTCTTGTTGTTTCCCTCCCAAAGTTGATTTCCACTATTCCTTAGTTGATAATTGATCAATACAAATTAAAAACAAGAATTTCTTTTTCAAAATTTCAACAATTCCAATGCCTAATCCAAGGCTGCCATGTGGCTGCCACATCATCGCCCTTCAAAATGATCTAAGGCTCAAAATTTCAGATTCTTGGTTTCTTTAGTTTAATTTATTGATTCTAGTACTAATTGGCAAACTAGTAATCACCTACTAGGTTGTGAATTAGTTGTTTGAATCCATTTCTTCGTGTTACATTTCTTTGTATGCTTTTATCTTTTGTGATTCGTTGTAGTTTCTTGGCTCAAGTTTGTAAAATATTTCTGTGAGACTTCAAATGAAAGTCAACTCTGAGCAAGAGTAGAACTCATCGCTCAACCTCTCACGGATTGTAAGCCAACTTTCAACACTTGTGAAGCCAAGTGTGAGGTAACCAAAAAGAGTGTAGAGATGTGAGGATACCTTTGAGCTAATTAGTTTGTTGTTTTTGTTTATGACTTCTTAGGTACAATGGCAACCGAAGGAACAACACCACAAGCCACGGATAGTGTTGCTAATAATACTATCTTGGACCCTTTTGAAGATTTCCAATGGAACCTTTAAAAGCTACACCAAATGATATCCACACTTAGTCCACCAAATCCATTTCCTCTATTACAAGCTCCATGTAGACGGTAGTGATGAGCAATTGGATTTATAGCACATAGTGTGGGAACCTTCGAAAGGGGAACTTTATCAAGGCAAAAACCTTTGTCATACAAGGTTTGAGGTGATAGAGAATGTATGTTTCTTGGTCATTGATTGGGAGAAAAGACTTAATGTCGTGTCTTTTACCCTTGTTGATCTCATGGAACTTTCCACAAAAAGTCATCCCAAGCCTTGCAAACTCCAATGGAGCAATAAGGTCAAATCCATAGAAGTCACCAAGTAAGCCGTTGTTGATTTTAGTGTGGGCAAGTATCATGACAAAGTGCTATGTGATGTAATGCCCTCAAGAGCTTGTCATATGTTGCTTGGTAAGCCGTGGAAGGATGCAAGGTCGGTTCAATACCTAGAGAAGTCCAAAAAATATGTATTTGTATTTGGAGAATAAAAATACTTTCTTGAGCCAATGACAACCAAACAAGTGAGAAAGGAACATGAGATCATGAGAGGATTTTGGGAAGTAGTAAAGAAGAAGGCCAGTGGGCTGCCATGACACACACTAAGGTGAAGAGCGCACCTCATATGAGCTAAAAGTTAACGATACTATCTCCTACACTTCTATAAACTTATAATGTTGTGATGTGGCTAGTAGTAGCCAAGTGGATATAGTTGGTGGTTTGTCTAGAGTATAATTGCATAAGTCTTCCCTTTGTGATACTCTTGGTATTTCTAGGTTGCATGAAGATCAAATTCTTGTTGTAAGTATGCAAGCACTAGTTGATCCTATAGATAACAAAATTGATTCTTTTTGAAAGAATAATTTGTATCCACCTAGTGCTAGCACTTGTAACATGGATGAGGTTCCATTACAAATTAATGAGAGTATTCACACATTAGTTAACCCTTGTGAAAACCAAGGTGAGTCTATGTTGGTATATGAGTTGCCAACAACTAGTGAGGATTTGTATAATGATAAACTTACTCATGAATATAGTCCACTACTTGAGCATGTGTATGGTGTGTTTGGTGAGTCTCCAGTTAGTGATGATGTTGATAGAGTTGACCATAAGATTGGAGATAATTTTTTAACATGTTGTGTGATGAAATCCTTATTTTTGCTCATAGAAATCGTGAAAATAAACAATCGGGTGAAAATGATCTTGATTTGATTGAATGTTTAGGAAATCCGAATTGTGATTTTTCTTGTGAAAATGTTTTTGTTTGTGATCCCTTTGCTGCTCATGGTGATTTGTATCTATGTGAGGATTACTCTTGTAAAATATGAGGTGATACTTGCTTAGAAATTTCCTTGATTTCTCTTTTGTGTGTTTCCTATGCTGAGCTTACTAATGGTGATGAACTTGAAACTAGTGAGTACATGCATAAGGACACGATAGTTAAAGTTGACTTGTGTGAAACCTTTCTCTACCCTTTTCGTGTTCATGATATCACTAATGGTAGTATAGAGGGTGTGCCTAATTTTGGGGATGGCACCATAAGGGAAATTGGGTATAGCCAAAACCTATGTCCTTAGAACTTCACCCATTTGACCCTGGTAACCTCTTGGGATATGGAAATTGTTGTATATCCGACTTGAGGCTTGGTCAAGATAACAAACAAGGCTTGATTGTGAGTGTTGGAATCCTTCTCTGTATTGTAAAGTCGATCTTGTGGACTCACAACCCACTTGATAGACCCGATTTGTGCATGGAGGGAATTTCTAACAAAGTTAAGTGTTCACTAAATAAGGGGAGTGATCTGAGGTGGTTTTATACACTTTTGTATCATTATTCTAGCTTATTTCGCCTTGTTTGGAGAGAAATTCGTGTGATTAACGTATTCATATTGATATAAATAAGCATTTAAGTGTCCAAGAGCGTATTTACAATGTCCAAAGTATTTTTCAAACAAGTTTGTACTTGATTGAGTCATTTAGAGTTCAACCCGGAAAATTAGTTTTACTAGCTTGATCTAGGTGTGTGTCTAGTTGGTTTCGTTGAATTCTAATGTGTTTAATTTATTCCAAATGATTTATAATGTGCAAAACTTAATTTGATTAAGTCAAGAGTCAAAATAATAAGTGGAAGATCATTGCAAATTTTTCTTATCTTAGCTCTTGTTTTGATTTGTCGTTGAGAATATTGTGTTGTTTTGATCTTTAATTTGTGGTGTGTGATATTTTAAGAGGATTTGTGAGCTGAATAAGGTGATATATTGATGATTTAAAAGTAAAAAATGCATTGGAAATACAGTACAAAAGGAATGGGCAAAGAATAGGACGTCCAACACTTAAACAAAATTTTAAAAGCAAATTCTAGTTCGTCGATGCGAATTCAACGCGTCGCGTCCATATAATTAAGCACTGCAATTGAATATTGTTTGCCGACAAAGATTGGGTATATCCCACTACTAAAGAATAAAAGGAATATATTATTAATAGTTTGGTGGGAATCTATTTAGGAACACGTGCAAGGTTTCTAATCCCACTTAAATTGGGAATAATTAATATATATTTGGACAATTTGCTGGGAACAAAAGTAGACAGCTTTGGATTATTTGGTGAGAGGTTGGGCACTTTTTGGAGGAAAAAGTCGGAGGCTGCTACATGATTTATTAGGTTTTAATTATTTTATTTAGCTTTTAATTTTTCATATCTTGTATTCAACTATTTGAATAGTGATTATGAATATTAGTGGCTAAAAACCCTCTTTTCGGGGTTAAAGCCGAGAACATGATTACTATTATTTTGAATTAATTTTGATTAATTTTGCTTATCATATTTGGTTTTTTGTTTATTCTTGCTTTAATTATTTTTTGGATTGATCACCCATAGAATACATATATTGTCAACCTTTTGATCTCGGGAGAGGGAATAGGGAGATAGAAGATGGGAATAAATAAAGTTTTGAGTTTTTATTCTTTTATAAAATAAAGAATTTAACTTAGTGTCTAGGACAGGGATGTACTCAGATGCCTTACTTGATTCATACGTAGGATGATAGATTTAATTCACTTAATTGGATTATTACATCCCCACTAAACGATGTAGTTGTAATGTCCATACTAGGTAAAAGATTATAGGTTGGGAAACCATGATCATGCAATTAACCCTACGAATCAATAACCAAGATAAGCAAGTTAACGAAGGAAATTCAATAATATAGTATGATTGTTTGAAGTGCTTTAACCCTGGGCTTTAATCCATTGATTGTCCCAAGACTTTTATTTTGAAGAATTATTTATTTTAATTTTTAATTTACAATTCTGAAACTCTATTTTCTACTCTCCTCAATTGGTTATACTAGAATTAGACAGTCAGCGAACGCAAGTCCATGAGATATCGATACTTGGAAGCCACTTTATTACTTGATAAGACTACGTACTCTTGTGTGTACGCTTGGGCGCTATCAAGTTTTTGGTGTCGTTGCCGGAAACTTGTAAATAGGAAACTATCTTATTTTTAGTTTTTCTATTTTGAGTTGTAAATAGTTTTTGTGTGTTTTTTTTTAGTTTCTTTTATTTCTATTTTTCTCACTCTCCTTGAGATGTCAGCATGGGATAGATAGTTTTCGAGTGATGCCAATTCTTGTTGTTTTTGTGGGGGACCACATCATGAGGCTTATTTTCTAGATTTTGATGGAAGTGTGTGGACGATACCTTCACAATATGATGCAGATACTGTTCTTTCTGTAGAGAAGACGACAACTTGGTGCTTGGTTTATGGTCAAAGTGGCCATACTGCAACTATGTGTGCTATCAACCCTGATTCAGTAATGTATGTAGGCTATGCTGAAAGGAGAAATTATATAAACTACTACAATCAAAGGTGCAAAATCAGCCACAAAATTAGTCATGGAACAATCAACAACAGCAGTTTCAGCAACAACAACAAAATATGTAAGCCATAATTCAAACGAATAATTTGGAAGAGATGTTGAAATAAATTTAGCATCTCAGGTTGAGTTTTTGGCAGATATGAAAAACTACCGAAAGGCTTCAAAGCAATTGGATAATAAGCTAAAGGTAGATGCAGAGTAGACTACCCAACTAGTTGCAGACAAAGTTGCTGATAATTCAAGAAAGTCTGAGTACTCAGAAACTAAAGTTGTTGAACAGGTTGAGGAGTTACCACTGCCACCATGTCTACAGTGGCTAAGCAAAGAAAAATATGAGGAGGACATTAGCCAATTTGTGGAGAAAACACAAGAATCATAGTCACTCAATTGTTATATTTATCTTGAGACTGAAATCAAGAAGGTGAATGGGAGTGAGTGTATAGTAGATTGTGTAAATTTTGAAGTGGGATTGATTGTGCCTCATTCAAAGGACTTTTCTACATTATGTTTAAATGATATCTTGTTTGTGGAATCATCTGAAATAGTGGAAGTATGTGAAGAGGAGGAACAAGAATCCTATTATCTTAATTTTACACTGGATAAGCAATATAAAAACACACCTCACGTCAAGGCCAAGTGGTTTACCATGAATCATCCATTACTCAGTTCCTTAATCTTTGTACCACCTCCTTATGAGCGAGGCAAAAAGAAATGCAAAATTGGGAGTGAAATTCATATCCTTAAGGTGGAGGAAAAAGTTGATGTGGGTCATGCCGCAACACTAAATCAGGCGCTGCTTGGGAGGCAACCCAAGTTAAAGTAGATATGTTTTATTTTCAGTTTTTTATTCTTTAGTTTTTACTTCACGTAGTTTTTGTCTTTTTTGATTGAGTCACAGGTTAATTGGAAGTCTGGGTACCATAAAATTGAGCTTGAAGCATGGCAAAGAATGAGTGTGGGGTTCCCATGAATCTCCTTTATTTGTGAAGATGATACTAGCTAGGCCTAGAGATCTCAGAGAGTATTTCTATCTCTTACTTTAAAAGTTCACTTTGGAAACAAAATAGATTTTTAAGTGTGGGGTGAGGGGAAATTCTCAAATTTTTGGCTCAATTTAAATTTGTTTTGTTAGAAATAAGTGAGATATTCTTGTTGGTGCTATTTTTGATTACATGATGCACGTGGGTTTGTTTGTAAAGGCATGTTAATTGATGTGAATCGCTATTTTTGAAACTACTATTTTTTAGACTCTTAGGCTCATGCTTTTGACTCTTATACTTGTTGGCTTAATTTTTAATTCATGCTATTGTTGGTTGGGAGTTTATGATGATCCTATTAAGTTGAGCAAGTGCCATGTGAGTGTGAGAATTTTGTATATTCCTTGTCGCATATGATGTCTAGAACTTGCCCGGTGTATGTGTAAAGCAAAATAAAGAACGTGGATTTAGGAGATGATTTAGGTACTTCTTTGATAGCCTTATTCTATACCTTCTATTTGTCCTACCCATTGTGCATAATCCTAGCCCCATTGAGCCTTTAGCTTTTTCTTTGGTAGCCTCATATGTCGCTTAATTTTCTTCTTTGATAGATCATAATTTGATCCAAAAAAACTCCTAAGTTCTTTAATAAAAATTGAATTAGTAATGGCTTTGAGAAATTAAAGAAGAAAAAGGTAAAATTGATGCCCCAAGGTAATGGTTATTAGTGTATAATTGATGTGTGGTGGATGGTTGTGATATAAATTATGCTAGAAATATTGCTATGATTGTGAAAAAAAAAGAGAAAAATTGATTCTTGTGGTATTAAATTATGCATCCATCAAGTGTTCATGAAAATGCTTAAAATAGATGAGGCAAAAATAAAATATATGGGTGGATGAAAAAGTGTAATTTGGTTGTTGAAAACTGATTTTGAATGTATAATGTAGTTTATTAAAGCGCTTAGAGAGGTTAGTCATTATTCTTGGCCAAAATAGTTCCTACCCGTCCCTTAGCCTACATTACAACCCAGAAAAGTTTTAATTGATCCTAAGCTTTACATTCAACTATTAGTGGAACATTATACTAAAGGCAACCTTATGGTTCATTATGTTTAACTTGTAAATTCCTTGAGAGAGTGAGCGTAATTTTATTCTTGTACCCATTACATTATAAATTATATTATTTTGAGTGATTATGGGTAACTCTCTTGTTGTGAGGGCAGATGTTTGATGAATGTGGATGATTTGTATGATGTCCTTGATTGAATGATAAGCATGAGTTTGCCACTTAGCTGTGTCAATTCTTAAGGTTAGGATGTTTTGGAGTAGTGTTCATGAGCTTTCAATTGTGTATATATCATGCTTTGTGTAGAAACTTGCATTCCATGTAATCATTGTAGTACTAGCTTGAGTGTCTTGCATTTGGTAGAAGTATTGTATCACCTGAGATTTTTATTCTTAGAGTAAAGAGTTGTTCGAGGACAAAAAAGAGTTTAAGTGTGGGGTGATGATCTGAGGTGGTTTTATACATTTTTGTATCATTATTCTAGCTTATTTCACTTTGTTTTAAGAACAATTCATGTGCTTAGCGTGTTCATATTGATACAAATAAGCATTTAAGTGTCCAAGTGTGTATTTACAATGTCCAAAGTATTTTTCAAACAAGTTTGTACTTGATTGAGTCATTTAGTGTTCAACCCGGAAAACTAGTTTTACTAGTTTGAGCTAGGTGTGTGTCTAGTTAGTTTCGTTGGATTTTAATGTGTTTAATTTGTTCCAAATGATTTTAAAATGCAATTATGAGTAGAATAACTTGTTTGTAAAGAGCAAATCTTAATTTGATTAAGTCAGGAGTCAGACTAATAAGTGGAAGATCATTGCGAATTTGCCTTATCTTAACTTTTGTTTTAATTTGTCGTTGAGAATATTGTGTTGTTTTGATCTTTAATTTGTGTTGTGTGATATTGTAGGAGAATTTGTAAGCTAAATACGATGATATATTGATAATTTAAAAGCCAAAAATGTATTGAAAATACCGTACAAAACGCATGGGCGAAGAATAAGATGTCCAACTCTTAACCAAAATTTTAGAAGCAAATTCTAGTGCGTCTACGCGAAATCGACGCATCGCATCGATATAATTAAGTAATGCAATTGAATATTGTTCGCCAACACAGATTGGGTATATCCCACTACTAAGGAATAAAAGGAATATATTATCAACTTTTTGGTGGGAATCTATATGGGAACACGTGCAAGGTTTCTAATCCCACTTAAATTGGGAATAATTAATATATATTTGGATAATTTGCTGGGAACAAAAGTGGACAGCTTTGGATTATTTGGTGAGAAGACACTGGAACGGTGCAAAAGATTCGGTTGGACACGGTTTTAAGAAAAAGACGGAGGCTGCTACACGATTTTTTAGATTTTAATTATTTTATTTAGCTTTTAATTTTTTATATCATGTATTCAATTATTTGGATCGTGATTATGAATATTAATGGCTAAAAACCCTCTTTTCGGGGTTAAAGTCGAGAACATGATTACTATTGTTTTGAATTAATTTCGATTAATTTTCCTTAACATATTTGGTTGTTTTCTTATCATATTGTTTATTTTTGCTTTAATTATTTTATGGATTGATCACCCATAGAATACATATATTATCAACGTTTTGATCTCGGAAGAGGGAATATGAAGATAGAACATGGGAATAAATAAAGTTTGAGTTTTTATTCTTTTATAAAATAAAGAATTTAACTTAGTGGTTAGGATTGGGATGTACTTAGATGCCTTACTTGATTCATATGTAGGATGATAGATTTAATTCACTTAATTGGATTATTACATCCCCGCTCAATAATGTAGTTGTAATGCCCATATTAGGTAAAATATTATAGGTTGCGAAACCATGATCATGCAATTAACTCTACGAATCAACAACAAAGATAAGCAAGTTAACGAAGGAAATTCAATAACATAGTATGATTGTTTGAAGTGCTTTAACCCTGGGCTTTAATCCATTGATTGTCCCAAGACTTTTATTTTGAAGCATTATTTATTTTAATTTTTAATTTACAATTCTGAAACTCTATTTTCTACTCTCCTCAATTGGTTATACTAGAATTAGATAGTCAGCGAACGCAAGTTCCTGAGAGATTGATATTTGGACTTCCTTGAAGCCACTTTACTACTTGATAAGACTATGCACAAGGGAGTAATAAAAGAAAACAAGGGAGTTCACCCTTAAGTGTTTCCATCCTTGACCAAGGTATCACTACTTGTAGGTCAAGGAAAGAGTCCCCTCTTGACAATACTTCGGATGAAGTCCCTTCTCCTAATATCCTTCTCTGTGACGTGGTTGTGATGGGAGGCCCCTTTCTCAAAGGCGGCTTCATGATTAAGGACTCAAGGACAATTGTGTCATTCCATTTTTGGGGTATTACTCATGTACTTGCATCCATATTTGACACATTTGAGCTTAATTTCTGTGGACCACAACTTGTGGATGCGAAGTTGAATTCTTGTTAGTGGAAGAGTCCAACGATGTTAAAGGCTTTTTGTAACCTTATAGGGTTGGACAATGTAAAGTATCTTGTGGGACTCTTGGGATCATGCTCAACGCCATTAGTGGAGGGAAACTAATTTCTTAGGAAAACTACTTGTCTAAGATTGGTTTATTGCATAGTAGTTTCCCAATTCTCTCTAATAACATGGCTCTCTTGATGGAATACCGTTCCTCAGGAAGTGGGTTGAAAAAGAGAGGTCCTATGTACTTACCATGTCTCATTCTCTCTTTGTGTGTTCCTACTTATGAATATGTATTTGCTGAGGATAGTGTCCTTAGTACCTTTCTCCATTACCTTTATGCATATGATGATATTCATTATCTTACTGAATCTACATTGTATGTTGGCATGAATTTTCTAAAAGGAATAACTTGTATGTGCTTAAATTCTTTGATTTCATCCTTATGTACAACACGTGCTAAGTCTTTTGAGCCAAAAGACATTCTCATAGATGGCCACACCTCGGATGATACATTTACATTTGATTCTTTTCTATATTACTTCTTTGCTTATGATGACATCCATGATAGTCTTAGATTGGCCTTATGTGGAGGTAGGATATTTGTTGGTTGGTGCACTTATTTGAGTGACATTGCTATATGTTTTTTGTTGACTTTAACTTTAATTGAGGCTCCACTCTCGATGTGGTCTTTTAAGAAGGTGATGAATAAATTGTGTCTTATGGCTCCTAAGGTAAAGGTAATCTTACTTTTGTATCTAGTGATGCCATTATGACTTTTGTAGTTTCATTATCTCTTGGTGATTGTCATAGCTACTTCCTTTGTGACATTTTTACTAAGATTTTCATAATAAAAACAAAGAATTCGTGGTTATATTTCAAGTATGTACCATCTTGGCATGATGACGTTATTTGATACACTAACCCTAACCCTCATGCCATAAGAAAGTTATGCCTGTTTATCCTTTCTTTCATTTTGCAAGGTATGGATTTGAGGTCAAATACTTTTCAAGAAGGGAAGGATGATATGAGCCAAATAGCCATCATATCTTTTGATGACATCATGCAAGGCCAACACATAAAGAATTTGGTTGTGTTCACATTGAGGGCACGAGGACACACATGGGAGGCCCATTGTGAGCCCACAAAAGAGCAATTCTATGTGTGGAAGGTTGCTTGGGAGCTTGCTTTGATGGGAAACCCGAGAGTTCCAAGTGATGACAAATAATTGTGAAGGCCAAAATAACACAAGGGATTGTATATGTTGAAGTGTGAAGAAGAGCTCTTTAAACACTCCATGACCGCCCCTCTCCTTAAGGGTGGTTTGGTCATTTTTATGCCCCTCTTTTACACTCCATAGGCACTCCATTCATTAAGGGTATCTTGGTTATTTTTTACTTCATCTTGTAATTAACTATAAGTAGAACATTTTAGGGTTATTTCACTTAGTTTTGTTGAATATGGATATTTGAAAGAAATAATGTATCATTTTTCTCTCTTGTGAGAGTAGACCAAACCGTAACTAGGATCAAGTGTGGATATTACTTGTGTTGTTTTCTTTGGCTTAGAAATGTATGTTCTTGAGGTGAGTGATTTCCCTATTGGGTTGTGTAAGAGTTTGGTGTTTGTTATTACAAGATTTATGGGTTTTGGCGTTTGGGACACGTCTTGATTCTTAGGTTTGGTAGTATCTTTTGTCAAACTACCTATCCTTTATTTTATTGCAATCATTGTGTATTTGTTGCTGACTTATTTTTCTCAATTTCTTTGTGTTGCTGCCTTAGCTTATTATATCTTGTTCTCGGCCTTGGCTTGTGTTCTTGGTTGGGTTGTGTGTTTCGTATCCGTTCCCGTATCATATGCTCAAACTTTTCTCTCATGATGTGTATTGTCTACTTGATCCTGGGTCTACCATCTCCTATGTGACCCCTTATGTGGCTATCTATTTTGGTTTTGATCCTGAATGTATTTTGGACCCCTTATTTGTGTCCACTCTAGTGGGTGACTCCACTGTGGCTAGAAGTGTCTTTAGGGGTTGTGTGATGTCGGTCTATGGCAGGGAGACCTTGGTAGACCTGATAAAGTTGGTCATGTTAGACTTTGATGTTATTTAAGGGATTGATTGGTTGTAACACTTGTTACGTTTCTATTAATTATTGGACTAGAATGATCAGTTTTCATTTTCCTAATGAGCCAGTGATTAAATGGGAAGTTAGTTCCCTAGTACCGAAGGGAAGGTTTATTTCATATATTAAAGCTTGGAAATTGGTTTCTAAAGGGTGCCTCTACCACTTAGTGCATGTTAAGGATTCTATATCTGACGGTCCTTCTTTATAGACTGTCCTTGTGGTCTGTAAATTTCCCGAGGTGTTCCCTGATAATCTTCCTAGTTTTCCTCCTAATAGGGAAATTGATTTTGGGATTGATCTTCTTCTAGACACTCATCCTATTTCTATCCCACCTTACAAAATGGCTCTGGATGAGTTTAAAGAACTCAAGGAGTAGTTGAAAAATCTTCTGGTTAAGAGTTTTATCCGCTCTAGTGTGTCTTCGTAGGGTGCTATTGTTCTATTCGTGCTAAGAAGGATGGGACCCTCCGAATGTGTGTTGATCTCTACCAACTGAATAAGGTGACCGTGAAGAATAAGTATCCCTTTCTGAGGATTGCTTATTTATTCAATCAACTTAAGGGCGCCAAGTTCTTTTTTAAAATTGATCTTCGGTCGGGTTACCATCAATTAAAAATTAGGGAGGTGGATATCCCTAAGGCTACTTTAAAAACCCGGTATGGTCATTTTGAGGTTTTGGTGATGTCCTTTGGTTTGACCAATTCCCCAGCCACATTAATGGATCTTATGAATTTGGTTTTCCATTAGTTCTTGGATTTGTTCATGATCGTGTTTATCAATGATATTTTGGTGTATTTAAAGATTGAGGCAGATCATGTCGATCATCTCCATATTGTATCGCGAACCCTGAAAGATCAGTGGTTGTATGCAAAATTTTCTAAGTGTGAATTCGGGTTAAATGTTGTGACTTATCTAGGTCATGTTGTTTCTAGTAAAGGGATCATGGTGGATCCACAGAAAGTCACGCTGTTTAAGAAGTTGCCTAGACCCACGAATCCAACCAACATTCGGAGCTTCTTGGGTTTAACTGGATATTATAGAAGGTTTGTGAAAAGTTTCTCTTCTATTGCTACCCCATTGACTAAACTGACTCAGAAGAAGGTAACATTCATGTGGTCTGATGCTTGTGAGGGTATTTTCGAGAAGCTGAAGGATAAGATGACTTCGGCTCCGATCTTGACTCTACCTGAGGGCACTGATGGTTTTGCTGTCTATTATGATATTTCTCAGGTGGGACAGAGTTGTGTGTTGATGCAACATGGCATGGTGGTTGCATATGCTTTTAGACAGTTGAAAGTTCATGAGAAGAATTATTTGACTCACAATTTAGAATTATTAGCTGTGGTGTTTGCATTAAAAATCTGGTGGCATTATTTTAATGGGGTCCATGTTCATATTTATTCTGATCTTCAGAGCCTACAATACATTTTCACTCAGAAGGGGCTAAATCTTAGAAAAGAAGGTGGTTTGGGTTGCTCAAGGACTATGGCATAAGTCTTCACTATCATTGTAATACTCCGTACTTTTTCCTAGCTTGAAATTGTCCCAAGAATGTTAGAAGATTTCTTTGAAAGATGAATCCACTTTTGTACACATGGTATTTTTAAGATTTTCACTTTTTGTCACCTGGGAAATTGAATAAGCTTTCCATCGATACCAATTTCATCAAATTCGACATCGGAAAAGAAAGTTATGGATGAAATACAGAAGGTAGTAAAATCACTCGGGAGAGAGGGTGAGGCCGATGAACCATCGCCCACAACCGTCGCAGCGAGGCAGTAAGACTACCTTCTTCCCTGAATTAATGGCCCAGGCTAACGAACCGTTGGACTAGCGATGGATCATCGCTCATACCATCGCAAGGGAAACAGTGAGGCCCTATTTTTCCCAGAAGCAACTGTCAGGACCGACGGACTGTCGACCCAGTGATGGACCGTCGCACCAAGGTATTAAGTTCCAATTTTGGTCCCAGTACGATGGTAAGTCTGACGGACCATCAACCCAGCGATGGACCGTCGCATATTCCGTTCAGTCATTTTAAAGCCATTTTAAAGGGGCGTTTTGGTCCTTTACCACCCATTTATATACTTAGTTATATCCGAGCAAAGCTAAGAAATTCATTATCCATCTACAAAAACAAAATTTGGGTTTTCTCTCTAAGATTAATCCCCAAGAACGAAATCCAAATCTTCTTCAAGAACTAAGATTCAAATTCTTCAAGTTCAAGAACTTCAAGAATCTCAACCCAGGTATGCATAGTGTTCATTGTGACAATCTTAAAAATTTCGCGTGTACAAAAGTGGATTCATCTTTCAAAGAAAGATTCTAACATTCTTGAGACAATTTCAAGCTCGAAAAAAGTATGTGGTATTACAATATCTCCCCCCTGAGAACATTCATCCTCGAATGAGACTGAGTGAGGGGGAAAGAATATAAACTAATGTACATATTGAACATGACTGGATGTTACATGATTTCATGCTGACATGATTGATAACTGAATATGTCATACTGAATATGCATATCTGATGCATGTGTAACTGATTTATGAATGTATGACTGGGTGTTCTGATGAACTAAGTTTCTCACAATAAGAATGCATGTCTGATGCATAATTATATAACTAAGCCGATACATGAATGCATGACTGAATATGTAATGGTATTTGGTACTAAGTTTTTGATGAACACTGAACATGAAACTGAGTAAGCTTAAGGAGAACTGTTATCATGAGTTTGATCTGAGTTGGCGGAGAAGAGGTGAGGATACTTGGTACGCATGTATGCTTCTGCTTCCTAAGTAGCTCCCTCGACGGACTGATTTCACCAAATAACCTCAACTAGGGGAACTTCTTTGTTCCTCAATCTACGAGTCTAATAGTCTAGGATTTTGATATAAATCTCTTCATAATAGAGGATGTTCTGAACATCTATGCTCTGAATAGGGACTACAACTGCTGGGTCACCTATGCACTTCTTGAGCAAGGAGACATGGAAGACTAGATGAAATGATGCTAGATCTGAAGGCAATTCGAGCTCATAAGCTACCTTGCCAAAGCAATAGAGAATCTTGAAGGGACCAATATATCGGGGACTGAGCTTTCCCTTCTTGCTGAACCTCTTCGCTTCCTTCATTGGAGAGATATTTAGATAGACATGATCACCAATCTCGAACTCGAGATACTTTTTATGAAAATCTACATAAAATTCCTGTCGACTTTGAGCAGCCCAAGGTCTTTCTCTGATCAAATGGACTTTCTCTAAGGAGTTAAATACCAAGTCAGGCCCTATAACTGAGGCCTCACTAACTTCGAACCAACCAATTAGAGATCTACATCTCCTACCTTAGAGAGCTTCGAATAGAGCCATATGAATATTGGAATGATAGATGTTGTTGTATGCAAATTCAATCAAAGGCAAGTGGTCATCCCAACTTCCCTTGACATCAATTGCACATGCACACAGCATATCTTCTAAAGTTTGAATGGTCCTTTCTTCTTGACCATCTATCTGAGGATGAAAGGTTGTACTGAGATGAACTTGGGTACTAAGACCCTTTTGGAATGCTTTCCAGAAATGAGAGGTGAACTGGGTACCTCTGCCTGAGATAATAGATAATAGAACATCATGCAATCTGACCAACTCTCTGATGTAGAGTTTGGTGTAATCCTTGGTAGAATAAGAGGTATGAACTGGAAGAAAATAAGCTGATTTGGTTATCCTGTCTACAATGACCCAAACCGAATCATGTTGATGACGATTTTGAGGTAAACCCATCACGAAGTCTATGTTCACTTCTTCCCACTTCAGAGTAGGAATACTGAACTCCTGCATGGACCCACTGGGCTTTTGATGCTCTATCTTAACCTGCTGATATGTAGAGCACTTAGACACAAACTTTGCAATGTCTTTCTTCATCCCACTCCGCCAATAGATTTTCCACAAATTGCGGTACATTTTTGTGGCCCTTCAATGAATAGAGTAGTGTGCATCATGCGCTTCTGCAAAAATTCGCTGCCTTAAGTCATCTACAACTGGAACACACAGACTACCCTGACAATGCAGAACACCATCTCCCCCTTGGGAGAAAACCTCTACTGTTTGATCCTTGATTAAATCTTTTAACTTGACAAGGCTAGGATCCCTATCTTGTTTTTCTTTCACCTCGGTAACTAGAGATGATTCTATACTACTCTGAACCCGTATATCACCCTCCTCTGTATCGACTAAGTGAACGCCTAGTTTGGCAAGCTGATAGACTTCCTGGGCTAACTTCTTCTTACTGTCCTCGACATGAGTAACACTACCCATAGATAGTCTACTGAGAGCATTGCCACTATTTTGGCCTTGCCCGGATGATAAAGGACACTCATGTCATAATCTTTCAAGAGCTCTAACCACATTCTCTGATGAAGATTGAGATCTTTCTAAAAAAAGACATATTGAAGGCTCTTATGATCCGTGAACACATATACATGAACATCGTATAGATAATGCATCTAAATCTTCAAGGCAAATACTACGGTGGCTAACTCAAGATCATGAGTAGGATAATTCTTCTCATGGGGTTTTAAGTTGTCTGGAGGCGTAGGCTATGACCTTACCATTCTGCATGAGAAAACAAAACAAACCTACTCTGGATGCATCACAATACACTACGAATCCATCTGAACCATCTGGAAGAGCTAGAACTGGAGCTGAGGTGAGTCGAGTCTTCAACTCCTGAAAACGCTTCTCGTAAGGATCTGACCACTGAAACTTGACTTTCTTCTGAGTTAATCTAGACATAAGGGATGTAATAGAAGAAAATCCCTCAACAAACCGTCTATAATATCCAGCCAAGCCCAAGAAACTCCTGATATCTGATGGACAGACAGGGTGAGACCAATTTTTTATTGCTTTGGTCTTTTGAGGATCCTCTAATGCCATCACCGAAAATGATATGGCCAAGTAATGCTACTGACCTTATCCAAAATTTGCACTTAGTGAATTTGGTGAATAAGCGATGATCTCTGAGAGTCTAAAGCACAGTTCTGAGATGGTCTGCATGATCTCGCTCACTACGGGAATAGACCAGAATATCATCTATGAAGACTATGATGAACATGTCCAAGTACTGCTTGAACACATGGTTCATCAAGTCCATGAAAGTTGTTGGGGCATTGGTGAGACCAAAGGACATGACTAGGAATTTGAAGTGACTATACCGAGTATGAAAAGCAATTTTTGGAATATCATATTCTCTGACTCTGAGCTGATGATAGCCGGATCTGAGGTCTATCTTGGAGAAATAGCAAGCACCCTGAAGTTGGTCAAACAAGTAATCGATTCTGGGAAGAGGATACTTGTTCTTAACCTTGACCTTATTAAGTTGTTGGTAGTCTATGCACATTCTGCGAGAACCATCTTTCTTGCACATGAATAATACTAGAGCACCCCACGGGGACACACTGGGTCTGATGAATCCCTTATCTAAGAGATCTTTTAACTTCTCTTTTAATTCTCTGAGTTCTGGTGGTGTCATTCTGTAGATATATATTGAGTATCTAGAAGAAGATCAATACCAAAGTCCATTTCCCTTTCGGGAGGAATTCCTGGAAGATCTTTGGAAAAGACATCTGAATATTCATTCACAACTGGGATTGATTCAAGACTGGGAGTTTCAAAACCAATGTCCTTAACACAAACAAGATGATAGACACATCCCTTAGATATCATTTTTCATGCTCATAGGTAGGAAATGAGCTGACCTCTGAAAGAGGATACAATACCTTTCCACTCTAGGACAGGTTCATTTAGAAACTGGAACTAGACTATTCTGTTTCTGCAGTCAACTATGGCATAGCAGGAGTGAAGCCAATCTATGCCGAGAATAAAATCAAAATCAATTATCTCTAATTCGACTAAGACTGCTGAAGTGACTTTCTGAGATATCATAATAGGTAGTTCTTGTATACCCGCTGAGCTATGATGGTTTTACCCACTAGGGTAGAAACTGAAAAGGGCTCTACTAGAATTTCAGGACTGACTCCAAAATCAACTACTATATAAGGAGTAACAACAGACAAAGAAAAACCTAGATCTAGCAAAGTGTAAACATGCACATGAAAGATCTGTAATGTATCAGTAACTACATCATGAGAATTTTACTGATTTTATCGGGATTGGACAGCATGGAGTCTATTTGGGCGTTGCCCACTATAGTACTGGAGGTGTCACCCTGCTAATTTGGGCGACCGGACTGAGCTGAGGAACGGTCAATTAACCCTACGAACCTGACTACGGACAATCTCTAACTATGTGTCCTATCTTGCCATACCCAAAATAGGTATCACTGGCAGCTCTGCAAGTACCCTGATGGTTCTTGCCATAAGTCTGACAAAGGAGATAGGTGCGGGCACTGTTAAGACTGCCCTAAGACTTAGAGCCTGGTGCTCTATCTCTAAACTTAGGCACAAGAGCACTAGATGAAGAAAGAGCTGGAACTGAGGACTTAGGATAAAACTAAGAACGGTTTCCTCCTTCTAATTTAGGTTGAGCAAAGTTAAAACTACCTGTCCTTGCTCTCTTATTCAGTTTCTCCCTCATCTTAATCTTCTGCTCCTCTATCTGCTGAGCATAATTCATAATCCTGGTTAAAGTTATGTCACTATTCAGCATGGCAGATCTGCACTCATTAACCATGCTATCATTTACCCCTGAAACAAACTTACTCATCTTGGTCCTGCTATCTGCAACCATATGAGGGGCATATCTAGCTAATTGAGTAAACTTAGGAGAATATCATGTTTCCCTTCCTGAGGTTGATGAATTCTAACACCTTAGCTTCTCTAAGAATTAGGGGAAAGAATTTATCAAGGAAAGCAGAAGTAAACTCCTCCCACTCAATTGACCCTGCATCAACTGCCCTTTCTGACTTTTACTGCTTGAACCAAGTGTGAGAAATATCCTGCAAATAATATGCAGCTAGCTCAATAGTCTTACTAAAAGTAACCCCATGATGTTTATAACCTTCTGCAATTGATCTAGAAATTCCTAAGGATCCTCATCTGCCTTAGACCCGAGAAAGAATGGAGGATTCATTCGGGTGAAGTCCCGAATCCTGGCTGCAGCTGAATTGGCCATTGGGTTAGATGGAATGACATCTGGTCGTTTATTTTGAGCAGCAACTGACTGAGCAAGAGTAGGGAATGCAACTCTGAACTCTACATGAGAAACATATTCATCCAAGGGATCTTCATGGACATGCTGAGTTCTTCTCTTGATACAGTATATTTTGCAGTATACAGGTACAGATATTAGTCATGGGTTAACTTGTGGTCCTTTGGGATCATAACCACCGTGTATCATTCTGGGTACCAGATTCAGGGCGTTACAATCATCTAGGTAAAGCTAACGTAGTTACTGATGCTCTTAGCAGCTTGTCCATAAAAAGCTTATCTCATATAGATAAGGAGAAATACAGTTCGGTGAAGGATATTCACTATTTAGCTAATCTCAATATTCATCTTTAGACTCCAAAAATAGTGGTGTAATTATTTAAGAGATGGCAAAGTCATCTTTTGGTACTGAGCTGAAGGAGATAAAGATGCCGAAACCTATCTTGATGTAAATCAATAATGATATGGGTAGCCAGAAGGTGATAGTTTTTGATATTGGTGGTGATGGTAGAGGTTGTGCATTCTCGATATCGATAGGTTACGAGAAAGAGCTTCGGCTGAAGCTCATGAGTCATGTTATACTACTCATCCTGGTTCGACAAAAATGTATCATGATCTTAAGGAGATATATTAGTGGAATAATATGAAGAGGGGCGTGGCAAATTTTATGGCAAATTACATGGTGTGTCAGCAAGTAAAAGTGGAGCACTTGAGGATCGGTGGATTAACTCAAGAGATTGAGTTGTCGCCGTGGAAATGGGAGATAATTAATATGGATTTTTTACCAATCATCTTTGGTCTCGCCAATAATTTGATTTACTTTGTCTAATCATGGATAGGATGACTAAATCTGCTGACTTCTTGCCAGTGAGGACTAAGTTTTCTTCTGAGGATTATGCCAAGTTATTTTTTGAAAAGACCATAAAGTTTCATGGTACTCCAATTTCCATTATATCTAATTAGGGTACTTAATTCTCATTACACTTTTAGGGGTCATTCCAGTGAGGTTTGTGGACTAAGAAAACCCTTAGTATCATTTTCCACCCGTAGACGGAAGGGAAGGCGAAAAGGACCTTTCAGGACTTGGAAGATATGTTTTGTTCTTGTGTAATTGATTATGGTGGTAGTTGGGTTGACCACTACCTCTCATAGATTTTACCTACAACAACAGTTATCACTCTAGTATTGGTATTGTCCCATTTGAGTCCTTATATTATAGGAGGTGTAGATCTCCTATTGGGTGGTTTGTGGTTGGTAAAATCAAGTTATTTGGCTTCGATTTGGTTCACCAAGCCATGGAAAAGGTGAAAAAGATTCGGGAAAGACTTAAGGATACCTAAATTTGACAAAAGTCCTATGCAGATGTGAGGCGAACGGAATTGGAGTTCAGTGTTGATGATTGGGTGTTCTTGAAGATATCTTCCATGAAGGGAGTGATGTGATTTGGTAAGAAAGGAAAACTCAGTCCCCATTTTATTAGTCTGTACTTAGTTTTGAAGAGGGTTAGTAATGTTCCATATGAATTGGAGTTGCCTTCTATTTTAAGCTCCATTCATCCGGTGTTTCATGTTTCGATGTTGAGAAAGTGCGTGGGGGATCCTTCAATGATTGTTCCTTTGGAGGAGGTAGGTATTTCAGATTTTTTGTCCTATAAGGAAGTCCTAGTCAAGATTTTGGATCGGCAAGTCTGTTGGTTGTGGTCCAATAAACTGGCATCGGTAAAGGGTCTTTGGAGGAACCATAAAGCCAAGGAAGATATGTGGGAAATTGAGGAGGATATGAAGTCCAAGTATTCATTCTTGTTCCCCACTTAGGGTAATTTTACAAGAGGTATGTGTAACCTTTAACATCCTTGTTTTCTTTCTTTGTTGAAGGTAATTATGGTTATGCTAGATTCAAATCGTGCTAATAAATGCCTTGTCCAATCATTCTAGAACAAACAATTCTAAAGAGGAGTATGTAACACCTCGGGTTTTTGGTCCTTTGAAAATTTTTGAAATTTTATCTTCACTATCCCAACTACGACTTACCCTATGAGTCGTAAGGTGTATTGGTAAGTCGTTGAACTCGAATCATAACCTAAACAGTAAGTATGTGACTAATTTCTTCTCTGAGTACGAGTAGCTCACTAAGAGTCGTAAGGACTCATTATGAGCCATTGGGTGCAAATCGTAAGATGTCCAGTTTTTACCCTAAATGGATTCTGTGTTGCCTATGATTGGACTCTATGAGTCATAGGATCCCATTATGAGAAGGATCAGTTGAGTTAGAGGGTAAATAGTGTGGGGTGCCCTAGAAACTATAATGGCTACGAATCATGGTAATGAGTCGCAATGAGTCTCTACGAGTCATATAGTGACCCATTGTCACTGACGACTAAATTTCAGTTTTTAAATTGAGGGCACTTTGGACAATTTCCTACTTACCCAATTAAAACCCTACGTTCAAAAATCACTTAAGGGGGGATATTTCTCATTCATAACATACTCAAACACTTCCAAAACTCTCTCAAGTCTCTCAAGCAACCATACTTAGGGTTTCTAAGAAGTAGGTCATCCAGGGGCTCAAGGATTGAATTCTCTCTATGAACTTAGATATTTGAGGCAAGTTACTCTTCCCTAATTTCTAATTTGTTAAAATCATATGTTTTAAAGTATTTTTCATATGGTATTGATGATGGTTTTGAAACATGGGTTAAAGGTTTTGAATGTTTGTTGTTGAATAATGTCTTTTCAATGGTTTACATATGATTGTTCATACTTTAACTACAGTTTTGAACGTGTGGGGTGCATGGGTGTGATGAATAAATAAGGGGATTATGATTTTGCCAAACTTGTGTCTTTTAAAGTGGTTATGACTTCAACCCCATATTGTGAAATTGGCTTTGAATATAAAAGTTTTCATATTGAACTACTCTTAAGTTATTGCATTATGTAAAAGGTTATTGAAGTATAATGATTTTGAATTAAACCTTATGGGTTGTGTAATTTCCCAAGCTAATGCATAATTGAACCAAGGGAGATATGAATATCCGCAAATAATGAAAGTGTTTCAACATGTTGATGTTATATTACAAGTGTAGTTTATATGACTATGCCAACAATGTATTCCTTAATGTGTATCATGGTTCGGTGAATGGGATATCTTATAATTATTTTAATTGGGATTAATGTGGCTTGTGTAGATGAGTCTTGAAAGTGGAGGTCCTCAGGGACCAACATTGGAAACCGCAGTTGACGATGCGGGGGTCTATATGAATGGGTGGTTTGAGTCTCCCTTATTATTATCATATGATTGGGAGGTTTGAGTCCCCCACATTATATTACATGATTTGGTTCTTGTGTCACCTTGATATATTAGGAGATTTGAGTCCCTCATAGTGCATATGCATAACCTATGGCTCGTGGGTCCATATGCATTGGGAGCCTACTAGCTTGGGGATAGATGGGCCAATATAGCCCGTGGGTACCTTTTTATGTAATGACAGTTGAGCTACACAACCTAGGCTAAAGTTTAAAAGTGTATGTTAAGACTTGTTCCCTACCCCAACACGCGATATGTATGTATATATATGACTACGTGTAATGGATTTTAGACTGGTTTTGAATTAATGTTCATGGTATTATTTTATCCCCTATCCTTGAGTTACATGCTAGAGCTCCAACCGCTAACCGCTTACTGATATAGTATCCCCATGCGCTGTGGGCACCGGGGATACCTCTACTTTTCTTGTACAGAGTTAGGTGGATCGACTCGGTTCGTTGGTTCGTTGTAATGAAGTGGCGAGCTTCGATTCTCCATAAGGCTTAGGCATTTCATCATTTTCCATTTTTAGATTTGAGTTGATAGTTCTTCATTATCATTTACATTATCATTGTTACTGTCATTATCATCTGTCGGAGTTCACTACCAGAATTTCGCTATTTTCCGACTGAAATTTCCGATGGAATAAAAGTAGTTGGAATTTTCCGACTACTTCAGTAGGAAACATTATTTTTTTAATTTATTTTTTACAAAATAATATTCTGATACTATTTATGACTAAAAACGTCAGAATATTTGGCAAAAATTACGGGAAATGTATATTCCGACTACTTTAGTCGGAAACAAAAATAATTAAATAAATATATAGTAGATATATAATCGGACCCTTGCATAGAAATACAATATCTATTTAAATAAATTAAGAAGTATTTATTTTCGACTACTTCAGTCAGAAAATATAAATAATTAAATAGATTAAGAAATATTTTTTTCGACTACATCAGTCAAAAATTATAAATAATTAAATGAATATATTATTAAATGTATAATCAAACCCTTATATAAAAACTAAATAATTATTTAAATAAAATATTAATATTTGTTTCCGACTACTATAGTCGAAAATATATTAAATATATATTATACCCTTATAGAAAACTTAAAAATAATTATTTAAATAAATTATTAAATATATATTTCTGACTACTTTTTTTTGAAATATAAATAATTAAATTATTAAATGTATAATAAGACC
>JAPEIP010000008.1:147269401-147290372 GCA_026120095.1 Capsicum chinense
TCATATATATTTTCGACTATTGTAGTCGGAAAAATTAAATTATTAAATATAATAAATTTGTTTCCGACTGAAGTAGTCGGAATGTTATATTAAATAAACCCTAACCACATCATAGAGATAGAAACTTTCCTTATTCTGTCTCTCACTGTTCGTCGTCTCTCTCTCTCACTCTAAGCAGTCTCTCTCTCTAAGCGAAGGTGGACTGATAATGGCGACAGTTGAGTGGCAACGGCGACGGTATTGAAGGTCAATTTCATTGAACAAAGGTAGTGAAGGTCAATTTCTTAAGAATTTCCATTCTTCACTCACATCTTCACTGATTCAAGGTAAAAATTTGTTCCATTTTCTACAAGACTTCACTCACAATGTCTTTAGGTTCCACTTTGTGCTTCGAATATCGATTGTATGCCTTTACTTTGGTTAAATGTCTTGTTTTATTTTGAGATAGGACGGAGAAAGTAGTTTATTTCTAGTTTATTGCAGGTCATATGTTTGTCTTAGAATGATTTTTATTATGCATTGATTGAATTTTATACATTATTGTATTTTGTTGACGAGAGGGACTGGTAGATCTGGAAAAGCCACCTTTTGTAATTTACAATGGTGTGTTGTATTCTTATCATTGCCTTCTACTTAAGCCTATTCTTTGAGCTTCAAATAATATGGTGGCAAGCCAACCCGTTAAAGCATGCTTAATGATATATCACTAATGTGTTGTAAGTGACCCTTTGTTAAGTCTTCCGGATATCTTTGTATTTGTCGCTTGGATCCTTGGCCACATCACAGTACTTACTAAGGTGTAGTTATGAATAGTATCATAGTTTAAAATTTTGTGTTGTATCTTTAGGCAAAAGATTAAATCTAAGCCAATGAAAAAGATGGAAACATGAAATGTGGACCTTCATTTCCCCTGAGGATTCTGGCCTTGGGGATATGGCTCATTTGATTTATAAATCCATTAAGCATATTCTTTGTTGCTTTTTTATTCGATGGGTGATAAATCATAAGCTATTCCCTGATTAGAATATATAGTATCATGGTTCTTTTTAGACACAAACTGAGTGATGTACTTATGGTGCAAACTGTTACAGTATGACAGAGCATGTGTTTTGTGATATCAGGACTAAGTGATATGGCAAAGGTTTCATGTTGAAAATAGTCCTAATATCATCTGATTATGCTTCTAGGATGAGTAGTTTCTAATGTGAGGGATCAACCTAAAATTTGGCATCTTTTTTAGTCCTCTCTTACAAGTGCATTCCCAAGCAGGTTGTTTTCCATGGGTTGCATGTTACAAATTTGCTAGGTTAGGAGCAGCGTCATGTACTAATACTTGAGAACATGGCATAATAGTAGTTGCATTAATTCACATATGGAGGATTGTTAGAGAGGTAACCTTTTGCAATATGTGTTCTTAACATGATAAAGAGGCATTTTAAAGATTCATGTAATACTTAATTGAATAGTTGAGTTAATTTTCTCCATCATAAGTAAATTGTGATGGCGTCTCTGTTTTTTGATAAATCCTTTGCTTTCTTCAAATGCTTTTTCGTGTACATCTACTTTATTTCCAGTTTCCATAGTATCTGACTATCACTTTTCTAACCTCATTCAGTATATTGTTGTTGTTTTTTTCTCCTGTTATTGTTTTGGTTCTCTTGTTTTTTTTGTCTTCTTTGTTATTATTGTTTGGCATTCTTGTTTAGATGGAAAATAAAGATTGTACATGGATGTATAATAGAATTTATCCTAACCGTGCGGGGTTGAGGGCAGAATATAAAGTTGGGGTAGCTGGATTTGTTGCTAAAGCAATGACACTTGATGATTTTCTTACCGAAGGAAAAATTAGGTGTCCTTGTTGGAATTGAAAGTGTTGCAAGTTATTGAGTCCAGATGATGTTACATTATATCTTTATAAGAAGGGTTTTATGGTGAATTATACTATGTGGACAGCTCATGGAGAGAGTAGTGATTCTAATAATTTTGTTTTTCAGAATTATGTTGAAAGTCCAATAAGAAAGAATAATGTTGAAAGTTCATGATATAGTGAGATGGTCAGGGATGCTTTTGGGACACATTCAGGGTCTCAAAATGAACCAATTGATGAGTCTAAGCATTTTTATGAACGGTTGGAGGAAGCTAGTCATCCATTGTATAAAGGATCAACGTATTCCAAGTTATCTGTTGCCGTTCGGTCACTGAGTATTAAGTCAGATTATTCTATTTCTCAAGAGGGCATAAACTCTATCATTGGACTTATGAATGACCTTAATCTAAATGAACTTGACTTACCCAAAGATTTTTACACAACAAAGAAGTTGGTTTATAAGTTAGGACTTTCATCAGAGAGGATTCACTATTATGAGAAAGGTTCCATGTTATTCAATAAGGAAGATGTAAATTTAGAACATTACAAATTTTATAACCAGCCTCACTATAAGGAAGGCACACATGCCAAAGGGAAGAAGGTTCCTGTGAAGTTGATGCATTACTTACCCCTTATACCACGGTTAAAGAGGTTGTATGCATCAATGAGCTCTGCCCCTCACATGAGATGGCACTATAAAAATAAAAGACCTCCTGGTGTTTTATGTCACCCGTCAGATAGAGAAGCATGGAAGCATTTTGATAGTGTGTATCCGAATTTTGCTAGTGAACCAAGAAACATTAGGTTGGATTATCTACTGATGGATTCACTTCTTTTTCTGTCTCAGCTACATCATATTCATGTTGGCCAGTGTTTGTGACTCTTTATAATCTCCCGCCTGAATTGTGTATGACAAGTTCGTATATATTTCTGACTTGTATTATTCCGGGACCTCACAATCCAAAAGTTATGATTGATGTATATATGTAGCCATTAATTGATGAGGTGAATGTATTGTGGCATGAATGTGTGGAAGCATATGATGTATCAATGAAACAGAACTTTAGATTGTGTGCTATTTTGATGTGGACTATAAATGACTTTTTTGCTTATGGAATGATGTCTGGGTGGTCGACCGCGGGCAAGTTAGCTTGCCCTTGTTGTATGGAAGACACAAATCATTCACTTTGAAACATGGGGGTAAAAACTCATGGTTTGACTTTACTGTCGATTCTTGCCAATGCAACATCAGTTTAGGAAAATACCAGTGATTTTATAAAGAATAAGACTGATTTTGAGGAGCCACCACCAACTTTGTCGCGACAAGAAGTTTGAGATAAAGTGAGGAATCTGCCTAAGGTAATAAAGCTCCACCATCTAGGATACCTGGTTATGGAGTTACACATAACTGGACTAAACAAAGCATTTTTTGGGAGTTAGATTACTGGAAGGATAATCTTCTGCCTCATAATCTGGATCCCATTTATATTGAGAAAAACTTCTTTGACAACTTGTTTAATACTGTGATGGATGTAAGTAATAAAATAAAAGATAACTTGAAGGATAGGATGGACTTAAAGGAGTTTTGTCAGAGCAGTGAGTTGTACCCGAAATACTTAAACAACAAGATTCAGAAGCCCAAAGCCAGTTATACATTCACTTTGGAGGATAGAAGAGTGATTTGTGATTGGGTTAAGAATTTGAGAATGCCAGATGGATATGCATCAACTTTATCGAGGTGCGTTGACATAAAAGAAGGGAAGTTGACCTCTATGAAAAGCCATGACTGTCACATTTTAATGGAGTCACTGATGCCTATTGCATTCAGTGCATTGCCCGATAGAATATGGAAGCCCATAACAGAGATAAGCTTATTTTTCAAAGACTTATGCTCTAACACATTAAGGGAGGATAACCTATCTTTGATGGATATCAAAATTCGTGTAAGCTTAAACAAGATGGAAAAGATTTTTCCTCGTGGTTTTTTTTATGTTATGGAGAATCTTCCAATTCACCTTGTACGTGAAGCACAACTTAGAGGGCCTGTTCAGTATAGATGGATGTATCCTTTTGAGAGGTATTCACTTTTAACATTTACTTTCATGTGTTATTACTAAATATTATTTCATCTAAAACATCATACTATGCAGGACTATTAGCAAATATAAGCAAGCCATAAAAAACAGATCTCGAATTGAGGGATCAATATGTGTATCTTATTTGGCTAAAGAGATCTCGTATTTTCGTTCATATTATTTTGACCATGATGTACCATGTTTGAGAAACCGACCTAATAGGCATGATGATGGAGACAATACACATCTTTCAGCACCACCATTTTCAATATTCAATCAACCAGGTAAAGGAAGTCCAAAAGTTGGTCCACTTCGATATTTGAATGAGGTGGAGCTTAAGTCAGCTACAACACATGTATTATTAAATTGTCCCGAGGTCCTGCCTTTTTATAAGTGAGTTCATTTATATTATCGATAATCATTCAAGGACTATATAAGCTTTAACTAATGAAATTCATAACTTTGTTGGAAAGCTACTTAAACTAATGAAATTCATAACTTTGTTGGACAGCTACTTCGTGGATTTACACTGAAATGCTTCTATTTATCCTATGTTTTCAGCGTGGTTTAGAGAATATGTAAGTGTAACTTAATTATTTAACACAATTTACACTTTTGTTTAGTCTTATGTATAGTTAAATTCTAACTCTACTTGAACTTTTTTTTAGGTTCATAATCCGCTTAATTATGACCCAAATAACCAATTTTTACGTGATATAGCTTGGGGACCTGCTACTAAAGTCAAAAAGCTTTCTAATTACTCAGTCAATGGGTACAGATTTCATACAGAAGAGTTATCTAAGGGCAAGAAAACCAATAATATTGGGGTTTGGGTGAAAGGTGACGGGGGTGTTGATTATTATGGTGTGGTTCAGGAGATTTTAGAACTTGATTATCATGTTGGTTGGCCAAAGAAAAAGTTGGTTCTCTTTCAGTGTAAGTGGTATGATCCTATGCCTAGGTTAGGTACAAAGGTGCACCCTCAGTACAAAATAATCGAAATTAAGCGTACAAGGGAGTATGGACTGTATGATCCATTTATCATTGCACAAAACATGAAGCAAGTGTATTACGCTCCTTATCCTTTGTGTAAGAATAAATCTGCATGGCGGGTAGTTATAAAAACAAAGCTTGTGGGTAGATTTATAGTAGAGGATGCATTGGATGTAGCGTATCAGAATGACATTTCAAGTGTTGAAGAAAGGGTGGATGATGAATTAGCAGGTGAATTGCAAAATAGCGAAGGCCTATATGAAGAATTTGATCCTTCTGAACTTAGATATAATATTAATGATTTTAGAGAAGGAACATCTGGGGCAAATGAAGAGGAAGATCCAACTGATGAAAATAACATAAGCGAGGAGGAGTTACTTGATGAAAATGAAACAAGTAATGAGGAAGAATCGATGGATGACTATGAGTCAGGTAATGACGAAGAATTGATGAATGACTATGATACAAGCGATGAAGATTGAGTTGTTATTACTAGTAGTGTGTAGTAACATGGTTTTGAATTGTATTTTAGTTGCTGTTTTTTGTTATTTTACTTGATACTATACTGTCTTTTTTTTTTTAACATTTGTAGTGCCAGTAAAAACATACAGGTTGTTGGTTTAAATAGCAATGATGAATTTTTATAGTATTTGTGTGTTGTCTTTTTTATTCAATTGGTACTACAGGAAAGAACTATCCATTTTATATGTGCAGAGGTAAAAAAATTATTTTGTATGAAAACTTGCTATATTTTGTTTCATTCATTTGATATTGTATTTGTTTCCTTTTTAGTAAGAATTTCTTGATTCACTGTCCACATCTATATCATGTCAAAATACTTTACGATGCAGGCAAGAACTCGATGGTAGAAACGACAATCTAAAGTCTTGATAAGAACTTCCGGCCTAAGTATTTAAAGTATATATCTGCCTACCTTATAACAAACATAACTATTCTTAAATTTGGTTGTTCCTTCTTTTTTTAGGTGGGTAGTAAAGAAAATCAATGGCCTCAAAAGGTAATGGTAATGGACGACATAAGAAAAGTAAGAAAAGAGCACCACCACCTGTTACCACAACTCTTCAATTGGCTATTTCAAATATTCCTTCTCCTCTTAAATGCACTATTTCACTACCAAATGCATTTTCATTCCTCCACTGTCTGACCAGTTGCACACCTTTTCATGTCAAAATAGTTTGCATAGTAGCTCTTCATCAGTGCCTTCGACATCATCCATACCAAGCCTTTCTGGATTGAGAGTTGGAATTCCTAACACACTAATATCGCTATCCATTGATAGTGCACCAACACCTAATGCTACAACACCTGTTTCTCAAATTTTGCAATTTAAAGATGTATTAGAATATGACAATGTTAGGAGGCTACGAATCATCCCTTTTGTAATGGGTAAGTAAAACTTAACTTTTCCTTAATTTTCAAAACCTAAGATGGTTTTTTAATATAATCTTATTCCAGGTTCATTCAAACATATGCCGTCGGGCATATGGTTATAGAAGCAATTAAACCATTTTTCACAAAGCCGTGGAATAGTTGCTTAGAGATTTCATGGGAAATTAAAATCTTCATGTGGAAATAATTTGTAGTATAAGCAGTTTTATAAGCTATGAATCTCATTGACTAAATCTAGTTTTTCTATTTTTATGACTTTATGTTAAACTATTTTGTAGACAAAGTGTACATGGAATGATTGTTATGATAATGAAATAGACCGTATTTTTAGGTTGAAAGCAGCTCAACGGATCAAAGAACACTTGTATGAGGCCCGAAGGAAATTGATAAAACCTGGTTGGTTGAATGATAAAATGTGGACTCGGTTCTTGATATTATGGGATACTCCTGAATTTAAGGGGAAGAGGGAACGAGGAAAGGCAAATAGAGCCTCTAAAACAGGTGGCTCGCTGCACACCGGAGGTTCGATGAGTTTCGCTACCCACCAAAGAAGACTGATACTATTCTTGTCCAATCCATTTATCTATTTACACATGATACACTAAGTAATAATTTGTTGTTATTATCAAATTTGTATCTTCTACTAATGATGATAACTATGTTGTAAAGGGGCTGTGATGATTGCTTCCTTCTTTTTTGGACTATGTTCAATTCTGGCATTGAGAATAGCATGTCCCATATATTAGTAGGGCGACCCAGTTATAGCTTTGAATAGCAAACTAGTGTCTGCAGCCATGTTAGTGTTGCTCCTCTTTTGGTTTATTCTAAAACAACAAATCTGAGCCCTCCATAAGCTGGTAGTTTCATTCTCTTTGATGTTATAAACTAGATTGCATATTTTTAACTCTGACAGTCTTTTATTTTTTTGTGCTTCTACTGCTGCTGATATTTATGTGGTAAAGTGGTTGTGCTGATTGCTTCCTTATTTTCTGGACTATGTTCAATTCTGGCATCGAGAATAGCACGTCCCATCTATTGGCAGGGCGACCCGGTTATGGCTTTGAATAGGAAACTAGTGTCTACAGCCATGTTGGTGTTACTCCTCTTTTGGTTTATTCTAAAATAGCAAATCTGAGCCCTCCATAAGCTGATAGTTTCATTCTCTTTGATGTTATAAACTAGATTGCATATTTTTAACTCGTACAGTCTCTTGTTTTTTTGTGCTTCTGTTGCTGCTAATATTTATGTGGTAAAGTGGATGTGATGATTACTTTCTTATTTTCTGGACTATGTTTAGTTTTGGCATCCAGAATAACACGTCCCATCTATTGGCAGGGCGACCCAATTATGGCTTTGAATAGTAAACTGGTGTTTGCATCTATGTTGGTGTTGCTCCTCTTTTGGTTTATTCTAAAACAGCAAATCTGAGCCTCCATAAGCCAGCTGTTTTATTCTATTTGATGTTATAACCTGGATTGTATTTTTTAAACTAGGACAGTCTCTTATTTCTTTGTGCTTCTGCTACTACTGATAATTGTGTGGTAAAGTGGCTGTGATGATTTCTTCCTTATTTTCTAGACTATGTTCAATTCTGGCATCAAGAATAGCACATCCCATATATTGGCAGGGCGACTCAGTTATGGCTTTGAATAGCAAACTAGTGTCTGCAGCCATGTTGGTGTTGTTCCTCTTTTGGTTTATTCTAAAATAACAAATTTGAGCCTCCATAAGCCAGCTGTTTCATTCTTTTTGATGTTATAAACTGGATTGAATTTTTAAAACTAGGACAGTCTCTTATTTCTTTGTGTTTCTACTGCTACTGATAATTATGTGGTAAAGTAGTTGTGATGATTGCTTCCTTATTTTCTAGATTATGTTCAATTCTGGCATCCAGAATAACACATCCCATATATTGGTAGGGCGACCCGGTTATGTCTTTGAATAGTAAATTGGTGTCTGTAGCCATGTTGGTGTTGCTCCTCTTTTGGTTTATTCTTAAACAGCAAATCTGAGCCTCCATAAGTCGGTTGTTTCATTTTCTTTGATGTTATAAACTAGATTGCATTTTTTAAACTAGGATAGTCTCTTATTTATTTGTGCTTCTGCTGCTGCTGATAATTATTGGTTAAGTGGCTACTTGATGTAGCTGGTTTATCCCATGCACTTGATGTTTCACTTACAATAAGGAAATTAATTACAAAATGCTTTCCACAGCAATTCTAATGAGTGTCCAGATGTTGCAAATACTCACGGAGGCCTGTTCAGGTGTATACATGGCTGCTCTATCAAGCTCTTCCAGCTTGCTTTAGGAAATGTAGGTGTTAGTGTATTGTACATCTTTTTTATCATGAATCTATCTCTTCTCACCATTGTTTACAACCTGGAACCAACACCACCATTTAGAGTATTCAGAGTGTTAATGCATTTCCTGGTTTCAATATTTTCCTGATGACCCACATAGCATTCTGAGGAACCTGGCAACTATATCAATTATTTTATGCTTCACATAATATATGTACCCGTTTCCTGTGCACTTATTTTTTTGTGCTTCTACTGCTGCTGATAATTATGTTGTAAAGGGGTTGTGATGATTGCTTCCTTGCTTTCTAGACTATGTTCAATTCTGGCATCGAGAATAGCACGTCCCATATATTGGCATGGCGACCTGTTTATGGCTTTGAATAGCAAACTAGTGTCTGCATCCATGGTGGTGTTGCTCCTCTTTTGGTTTATTCTAAACAGCAAATCTGAGCCCCCAGAAGCTGGCTGTTTTATTCTCTTTGATGTTATAAATTGGATTGCATTTTATAAACTAGGACAGTCTCTATGATGATTTCTTCCTTCCTTTTTGCACTATGTTCAATTCTGGCATGAACTTTTACAGTAGCATTGACCTATATATGGGTAAAATTTTGCAGAATTTCTTAAATGGAGGAGTAGAAGTACCTCAAACTAAGACCTTCGAAGAGACACATAAAAAGAAAAATCTAGAGGGTACAAGAGAAGAATGGGTGGAACCGCATGCTAAGGATGCACATATAAGATAATAAAGTTTGTATATATTATTTTCTTATTATTCAACTTAGCTTGTTTACATAATAACAATTATTTCTCTTTCAGGAAGAATTTCTAAAATGCATTAAAGATTAGCGTCAAACCCAAGCTGCTTTAGAGGATGGTACCATAGTCCAACCATCGCCTGCTGATATGAATAGAATGTGGACAAATGTAGTAGGTGGTCAAAAAAAAGGGTCACACCTATGGGCTTGGAGGTAACCAATCCTCGAGTAGTTCTTCACCAATGATGCCCAACTCCACTTCTATTTTGCAAAATGAGGAAGAAATGGAAGCGATGAGAATAAAATTGAAGAGTTGACGCAACACTGTGCCAAATTTGCCAAGTTTGAAGTGTTAGTGAAGAAGCATATGCCGCAAGTATTTGAGGATGGTGAAGATAGTGAATCAGCTTATTAGATTGTAGTGGTTAGTTTTTGTTTATGATTGTAACATTTAAACATAAACTATTAGAATTGGTGTTTGTTTTGGATTGTGACGTTTACACTTGTTTTAAAATGCTTAAACTATTTGATTCCGCTATTTGTTTTGGATGTTTCAAAGTGGTTGCAAATAATTTATATATTAAATAATTATTTATGAATCTTTTGACTACGATGATCGGAAGATTAATAATTAATTATTTAATAAATAAAATTTTTTTGACTACAATGGTCGAAAATTCTGTAAAAAAATATTAAATATATAAATTATTTCCAACCACTATGGTTGGAAATATTTTATTTATGAAATTATTATTTATTGATATTTCGACCAAAGTAGTCAAAAATAATTTATTTTATTAAATAATTATGAATTAATCTTCCAACCATAATGGTCGAAATTATTTTATTTATTAAATAATTATTTATTAATCTTCCGACCACAATGGTCAGAAATATTTTATTTATTAAATAATTATTTATTATTCTTTCGACCATATCAGTCGGAAGATTTTTATTTATTAAATAATTATTTGTAATTCTTAATTTATATTTCCGACTATAATAATCGGAAATTTTCGACGGATGTAGTCGGAAATTTTCGACGGATGTAGTCAAAAATATATTTCCGACAAGCTCTTTTCCGTCCAGCAGCATGTGGTCGAAAAGTGGTCGGAAATCCGCTAGTTTCCAATTACATTTCGACTACATGTGCCGTCGAAAAATATCATATTTCTGGTAGTGATTGGGAACATGTCCCGACCAAGACTGGGTTTTGGTTCTTTTGTTAGAAGGCTTTATTACATTACTGTGGACTTGGGTGATGTTGATCAGTTGTTTTCGCTTATTACATGTTATCGGTCATAGACTTATCCTTTTTTCTTTAATCTTATCTTGTGCTATCTCGTTATATATTCGAAATTCATCCGACACTAGAGATATTGTGTTGGTTGGTTTGGCGCAAAGGGGTGGTTTTTGGTCCCCAGTGGACTTGAGATAGCCATCACGACAAGGCCCTGGTTCGGGGCTTGACAAATTGGTTTCCACTTTGGCAATGATAAGTATGTGAAATTCATGATGACAACAACCAAGTGTTTGAACAGAATGGATTCTCAAAGCAAAAATGGCATATATCCAAAATGTCAAAATGTGCATGAATTAGCCATGTTAATTGACTTATGATTCTTCTGAATCTTTCTCCTTGGCTCATCATCATAATCATATTCATCTGTTTGATAATACGCATTGCACTCTTTGTTTTGCACTATCTTCTGAGCAAGATGCATATCAATATCACTTGTCCTCCTACCAATTTGTATGTTTGACACATTGACTATATTTTGCTTTATTTTTACATCCTCTTCTTTATTCAGAAGTTTGTTTACTTTATCGTACTTCCCTTTTATATGAAGCTTCATTGTTTTTGCAGCTAAGTGATTTGAAGTCGAAGTTGTTTTCTAGTTGTTGCATCTGCACTTGCTTTCTTAGATGCTAATGGAACTGATTTTCCTTCCACAAATCCTTAAAACTTTAACTCAGAAGAATCCTCACTCTTTTGATTCATAAATTAAGGGTTTCTGCTATGATGAGAAGGAGATTGAAAGAACATAAATTCTAACGTATAATATTTCAAACTAATATGAAGAAAAATAATTTAGTAGGATCTTTATTGTTCAAGAAACATAAAGAAATAAAGAAGAAAAAACAAATAATTGAGAAAACATTACAAAGAATTCAAGGAAAAAAGGTAGGAGCAACCGCTAAATAATGCGATAATCAAAACACAACAAACAATCGATAGTCACAGAAATAAAAGTGCAATAAACTAACAGTATTGCTCAACAACAAAATAATTTAGGTAAACATTAGCAAGTTTCATAATTAAAAGTATTTCAAGAAAGAAGAACTAAAACAATCATCTAATATATCTAATGTACCAACAACTATTGAAATCATCTCCTCTCTTGAAACTTTGGTTCCAAGCAAACCTAAGACGATCTAACTTAAAAAAAAAAAAAAAAGCAAAAAATTACAAAAGACAATTTCTTATACTCATATATAAATACTATATATTACTCATACATACAATATATTGCAAGTTCTAAGCAAAACACAAAAGCATCATTTTGATTAGTAGATCAATTTCCCGAATCTTCAAATAATGTTTTTGACAATTAAAAAATTAATATGCACAAGAGTTATTACGTATGTCGTCAATGATCAGACCATATATTTATTTGTCGGTTCTTTTATAGTAGTGTGTTTTAACCTAAATAGGAGTCATAATTTTTCTATATATTTTAGGAGTTCTTAAATTGAATAATAAATTAGGAAAAATAGTGAAATAATGATTTTATCTATTGTAGGATCTTTTAATGAAGGGAAAAATGTTCAAACAACATTTGTAAAGCCCTTCATACTTTTAATATATAGATATATAAAAGTGGGGTCAGGGCATTCCATGGTCTTTCTTAATACTTCTGATTTGTGTGGCAAACATGCATAAGGGCCCTTTCTACAGGGGGAGTTGAACCCATATAGCCCGTGGGTGCCTGTTTATGATGGTGGAGCTACATAGTCCAGACTAATATTTTACTAGCATGCTAAACCTTGTTCCCTACCCCATCATGTTATGTATATTTGTATGTGCAATGTTTGCATGTAGGTTTCTACTGTGGTTTTGACTTGGTATTATGTTATCCCCTTTTCGAGTTATATTCTAGCGCTCAACCCGTTAACCGTCTTCGGATGTTATATCCCCATGTGATGCAGGAACCAGAGACACTTCTAGTTTTCTTTCACAGTGATAGGATTTTTGGGTTGTCAGCAGTCAGCTTGAAGCGGTAAGCCTTCTTCTTCTGGTAGGTCGTTGCTTCTTGGTTTATCTATTATCATTGACTGTTCTCTGGAGTTGTTTTGGCTATAATTGGGGGCATGTTCTGACTTAGATTGATTTGGTGTTGCTAGAGGATTTATGGATTACTGTAGAGTGGGTATTGTTGTTGTTACTCTTAGACTCCTTTGAGCTTACGTTATTCTATCTTGTCATATATTTTAAATTCATTCGCTGCTACCTATATTATGTTTTGTTTGGCTAAGCAAAGGGGGGGGTCTCTGATCTTCGATTGACTTGAGATATTCATCATAGCTAGGCCATAGTTGAGATTGTGACACCCTACTAGTCCTTCTCGGGCTTTTTGAGATGGTGATACTCATGCCCAATCACCTCAGGAAGATATCTCTAATGCAAAGTTCTGTCAGTCTATTCATATGCTTACTCAGTTGGTGCCATTGCAGTCTCATCAGTCTGAACATGTTGGTTCTATTGCTCATTCATGTGAGGTTACTCGAGTTGTCCAGTTTATAAGGTTGAATACCCCAACCTTTATAGGCTCTAAGGTTGAGGAGGATCCTCAGGGGTTCATTGTTAAGATAAAAATGCTTTTCAGGATGATGAATGCTACTGATTCTAAGTGTATAGAGTTTGCTGCATATCAGTTGAAAGATATAGCTTATTAGTTGTAAGATGAATGGGAAACAATGAGGGGTGATAATGTTGAACCGTCAGTGTGGGATGACTTTTCAGATACTTGTCTCGACCACTTCTTTACTCGGGAGTTGAGGGAAATTAAAGCTGAAGAGTTTATGAACTTGAAGCAAGGGAAAATAAGTGTTAAGGAGTGTGCTCTAAAGTTTCAGCAGTTGGCCCATTATGCTCTAGAACTAGTGTCTAATATGAGGTCTCAGATGTGGAAGTTTGATTCTAGTTTTCCCATAATTTAGTGCTAGAGTGTAAGGCTACTATATTAAATAATGATATGAACATCTCTAGGATGATGGATTATATATAGCAGGTTGAGGATAAGAAAAAAAAGTAAGCAGAGATGGAAGAGAGGCAGAATAAGAAGTTTAGATATTCTAGGTAGGGTGTAGTTTTGTAGAAGAGTGGGAGAGATAGTAGACAGTGGAATAAGAAGAAGAATTGGGGAAATTCGTATTTATCTTCTAGTGCTTTTTATCCTAAGCCTTCAGTTGTTTTCAGGTTACTGGGTGCCCAGTCTCAGGCCAGTGGAGCTCAGTTAATCCTACCTTATCCTTTTTGTCTTTTTTGTGGGCAACTTTACCGTGGATATTGTGAGAAGGGGATAAATCAATGCTATAATTATGGTCATCTTGGTCATATGCAGCGAGATTATCCTTTAGCCAGGGTCGCCACTAAAGCTAATAAGGTTCCAATCGCCACTTCTTCATCTCTTGCACTAAAGGGCACTACTTCTGGTACCAATACTGACCGAAATCGTCTCTATGCATTTGCTACTCACCAGGAATCTTAGTCATCCCTAGATGTTGTTACTGGTATGTTATAATTTTTTTCCCGTGATGTTTATTGTTTGCTTAATTCTAGCAATATGGGCCTTATTTGACTCCTAATGATGCATAGATTATGATTTTGATAGCATGGAGGTATTTTGGATATCATGAAATGAAAATGGATATTTTATGGATGATTTAAAGATTTGCGGCTTGGATTAGAGGTAGGCTTCTGTCTACTCTTCTTCATAAGATAATGTGTTATATATATTGCATATGAATGTTAAGATTGACTATGGGTAGAATATTATGACTTAGTCTTTACCATTGAAGTTTTGAGGATTAGAAGAGGGTTCCTCCGACTCACATTAGGACAAGACTTTCGTTAGCCCTTAAGAACTTACTTATGGATGTTAGGCTTGGTTGAGACTAATGAGCCTTTAGTATGAGTTACTTCATGACTTGATGAATGGTGATAAGTTTTCACCGTATTATGATATTGGCCTATAGATATTTTATGCCTCATGGATATGCTATGGTTTCTGGATATGATTATGGAAATGAGTTCCGAATATTTAGGTGGTCCTAAGGCCGTGATTATGATGCTGTAATTATTTTGGACATATTATTGGGCCTAAGGTCGTGTTATGATAACGATCGAATTTTGGGAAGTGTTTATCCTTGTGAAGGATATGCCCATATTTTATATACATATTGATGTTTATGATTCCATTGTGTGAATACTGGTGATGGCATACATAGATTCGGTACACTCATTATTTTTAAAATGGTAAATGGTACGATTCCAACTAAAATATGATTTACTACTATTTTCCTAAAAGGGGTAAAATCTTACATTTCACCTTTTTAATCAGATTTCTTCATAACAAGAATCATACCACCTTAATGGGTGATTTATGTGGATTGAGATTAAAAATGGTATTTTAAAGGATTTGTCCAAGATGGATTTCGGTCTATGATTTCGGATACTAAAGATTACTACAGTCATGAGAGATTTCAACCCTTTTTACACTTTTATAATGATTTAGTCCTAAAGTTTACCTTGGGCAATAGATTTATATTTTTATTTTTGAGACTGTGCGGCCCATATCACATCTTTTTATTTTTGAGACTGTGTGACGGTCTCAGGGGTTGTGCGAAGACCTCCCGTATCACATTTTTTTTTAGATCATGCGACGGCCTCGGGGTTGAGCTACGACCTCCCATATCATATCTTTTTATTATAGAGCTTGTACGATGGCCTGGGGGTTGTGCGATGACCTCCTATATCACATCATTATTATAAAGGTTGTGCGATAGTCAGGGAGTTGTGCGATGACCTCTTGTATCACATTATTATCATAAATATTGTGCAACTGCCTGGGTTATTTATGATTTTACGAATTGTATTTTTGGGCATTCATTTTTGCATGTGCATTGACTATCACCAGTATATGCCTATATCTATCAACCTTATGGGGGTTGCATGGGTATGAGTGATGATTATGCCTTGTGGTGTGTTGTATGTTTATTGAACCTTCTTAGTCTAGGGCGATGGGAGTACGTGATAGGCCCGGCTAGGTATTGTTAGTCCAGACTTGTCGGTTACTCGCATTATCATTGCTATTGTTATTATTATTATAATGATCATTGTCATAGTTAGTTTATGACAGCTTGGCTAATGATCTAGAATTGAGATTTGAGGTATGATTATGGCCCCCCTTCACTTTACGAGTATATCCTTACTCATGATTGTCTCATCTAGATGGATAGACTAGAAACCATTAGTTTTTTAGTACTATATCATGCTAGGTTTTGAGGTATTAAAATAAGGATCTGATGATGTAGGTTGTACTTCAAGTTGACCTTGTTATATATATAGCTACATGTAGCAATGGCGTTATCATATATCCCTTCCTGTATTCAGTTATTTTGATTGTATATTTAGTCCTTGACCTTCCATACTATTATATATCCTTCCTTCGCCTTTATTTTGTATATTGGCTGGTGATATACGGTATAATGTTGAGATTTCTGAGTATGGCTAGAATAGGATAGTTTATTCTTATTGTCTCTCTAGTGGAATAGGATAGTTTATCCTTATTATCTCTCTAGCTTTGTTATGTGGATGTTGGACATTTAGGTTTAGATTTCATTCTGTTTATATGTTGTATATATCTGTATTATCTTTGGAGCTCAGTTGGTAGTTGCCTACTGAGTACCACATGTTTGGTACTCATACTACACTTCTGCAGTCTGCAAATCATAGTACGGGTTATCGCCGGTGTTGTATGCATCGTACAGAGCAGCTATGGTTTGGAGGCATAGAGTGAGCTCTTGATGTTCAGAGTATTACTTTCCTCCCTCTTATGTACTAGACTAATCTCTATATTATATTCAGAGATGGTTGTATATGTATATTTAGTTAGTTCTTTTCTTGTATTCTTCTTATGTTAGAAGCTCTTGTACTAATACCACTAGGTTTTCGGACTATATTATGTATTTGATCTTTTATTACATCTATTCAGCATTATTTTCTTTATCTCTTTGGGTAGTCCATTACTAGCCGTTCTAGATTATGGGCTTAGCTTGCCTATTGGTGGGTTATAGTAGACATCATCATAAGGTGAGAAATTGGGTCGTGACACCATGGCATGGCATAAAACTAATAACACTGATAGACAACTGAATAACTTATGCAGAAGCTAACTTAATTTAAGAATGAATGTATGAAATAAATACAAGTTTGAATAGAATCCAGAAATAAATAATAAGTCTAACTCAAACTATGAAGCTAAACAGTCTATTTGTCTGTTTGAAAGACTCTACTAACTAATAAGTAGTGGGGACAAGCCCCCAGCTAACTCTAAATGTGAAATTAGAAGTAATACAAAAAAAGAAATAAACCATAAACTTTAGTCTTCAAATGATGAGAACTCACTACTGACAGTTGCTGAGGTGGCATGTTAGCATACTAATTTTGGGGATAATACTGATCCTTTGAACCTATATCATAAAATGATATAACACAAAGAGATATGCGATCAATACTTTGAATGTATTGAGCATGTGAGATATACAACTGTAAAATAAACTAAACATGCTGGAAATACTGATTTTACTATACAAAAATGCATAACTGAATGTAAATTTGAATTGTAGTACTATGACCATGTATGAGATGTATATATATACTGATACGAATGGATAATCTAAAAGTCAATATTTAAAACAAGTAAAACTAAACTAAGAATTATGTAAAAATACTAAGTATAAAACCTAGGGAGGTTCTCGTAACCGTTATAGATCATGTGAGCCACATGAAATTCAACTTGTAACCTAGTTGGGAGAGAGTTTTATACCTTGACAAGGGTAAGAACCATGACTGGTGTGAATTCACTCATTAGCCCATTCGGACTAAGGGAGACACTCTCAATTGGGGAGGACGCATTAACCTATGACGACACATAGTTTGGGACTTGGGTTGATTGAATTTGTGGCCTCTCAACGCTAAGTATTACTCTCATAATCTTACATATATGCTCATAATTATACTGAAATAGAAGGAAAACACTTGAACTAGTTTAATTTACTATTACTAAATATGACTGAAATCATCATAGATCTAGTCAAGTATATTATACTATATTATGAAAGTCATGAAAATATGGTGTGCTGAATATTTATCTGAAAACATGCCTTAGTAGAATAGTTCATTCTAATTTTATAAAGAACCTAGCATGGTGTGTTCATAACACACCAAATGGTTAAGAAAACCATATTTGAAATAATGTATAAAAGTGTTATTCATAGTTACAAAGAAATTCTAAAACATGAATATCGAAAGAATCATAATTTGGGAATTTGCAGCTTTGCCCTAATTCATGGAGTTCATATAAATAGAACTTTAAAACTAACTTTGGTTATGAGGGTGAAAGAAGACCCTCATTGAATACTAACATACCTGGAATTAACAAGATTTGATCAAGACGAACCCTAATTTCTAACCCTGAGAGAATGAAAGCTTAATACCTTGCTATTTTCTGAGTGTTTTTAGAATAATGATGGAAAAGAAATATTTATGTCCCTTTAGTCCCTTCTTAAGAAGCCTTAAAACAACGTAGTATAAGATTAGGAAATAAGAAAAATATGAAAATACCCTTGAAAACTATTTTAAAAACAGTTGATTGTGTTGGACGAGATACAAACGACTCATTTAGTGTACCAATGAGTCGTTGGTATGACTCATGGTCACTGTGACCTTTGGTTTGGTTTCTAATTCTATCCCTACGGCCACGTGGAATGACTCATTGGGTATCACCACGAGTTTCTTGAAGTGAGTTGTTGTTTCTTGGGTAAAGGCTGGCAAGTGACCATGACCATATCTCATAACTCGTTGGATCTACTAAAGATTGTTATATCCACTCGTGGACACTAAGGCAACATTTTCAAGTTTTGAGACTTGAACTGGGTTGCTCAGAACGAGTCATAGAATGACTTGCCCTATCCCACCACGGGTTTTGGTGACAGTTGTTCTGAGTGAAAATTTCTTGTTTCCAACTGGTTTTCTACTTTAAGTTTGAGACATAATCTAAGGGACTTTTGGGGTGTTAATTTTTGTTTTCTTTCAGTGCGAATTCTATTATGATTTCTTTTTGCGGGTCCTAATTGTGCATATTTGAGGAACTGGGAGTCAGGTTAAGCTTTCCCAATCGGAGTTATATCTAGTCTTCATTTATTGTATCTTGTCTATATTTATTATCAAATACACTGATGTGGTTACTTGTCATTCTCTTTCTAATAATAGAATCTCTCTTGTATTTGTGACTCTGAGTCTTAGGGGTTTTGTTGTATTTTTTGGCATTTGGGGTGTGATTGAAGGATCTATCCTTTATTATTATCACAACAACAACAATAAGATACCCAATGTATTTTTATATAGTGAAAATCTTTTGTTATTATTGTGCAAGTTTTTTTATTTGTTGTCTTGATTTTTGATTTACTACATGATTATTGAGTAAGGATTACCTACCATGAAGGATGGGTTAAGTGTCATCACAACCTTAGATTTTGAATTGTGGCAGTCAAATATCTGAATTATAGTTATATAACATGGATCGATACATGCATATATATGGGACTCCCAAACACCCTTTACCCATCATATAAGAAATTTCTAGTACAACACTTAATAAAGAATCTAAAAAGTCTCAATTGCCTTAAGCCAGAGCAAGAAAATGTGAAACTGAACGGTCCCAATCTGGTCAGCTATATAACTCTACACGAGTATACGAGTTCGTAGACACTCATATTACTATTCTTTTATTTGAAATCCTAAGAAGTTAATTTCAAACCTCGAGGTCAATCATAATTTTATTTCAAAACTATATTATCATAACATAAGAATTTAAGATATAAAATTTCATCAAAAAGTTTGAACTAACCCTTAAATAATTAAAATGTGCTTTCTAGAAGCATTAGGGCAACCCCCCTCCCCCAACAAAAAAGTCTCCAATCTCAAAAACTAATTAAATCACTAATTCAGAAATTGATTAGTTGAGAAAAATATAATTAGAAGGTTAAAATCTTACTCCGCAAAAAGATTGGGGAAACCCCTGTTGAAATCATTCAAAATCGAACTCCCAAAATTGAGTTATGAGACTTAAGTTTGAAAGTGAAATTTTAATTCTGACTAGGTGTATTTGCTCATCGTGAACGTGATACAGCATCTTGAACATTACAAACCTCACCCTTCACGATCGTGATAATCCTCTTTTGAATGGGATACCCCACCCGTAAATGCTATGTGTAACGTCAACCCAACCTTTATTATGTCCAAAATGCACTACGCGAGCATGACCTTCTCTCTACGATGATTAAGTTGCTTTTTGAAAACATGCTGAGAGTCCACAAATGCAAAGAGATACATTTACATACACTAGAAACAACAAACTAGCAATGTTAAAAAGCATCCAAAACTTCAAATGAACACTCAAATGTTTGGAACCCCACAAAAATAAACTAAAGATGTAGATTGACCATAAATATATTTTGCTCATGTTGGAATCATTCAAATCACCTATTAGAGGTTGTCTTGAACAATAGCTAATTGTACTCAAACTTAACTTTCTTAAAACGAAAGAAATCTAACTAATGACTCAAATCACTCTGAAAAACCACCGAATTCTAACCAACCACCCACTAAGTGAGAAATCACCTTTTCAACCTTATTTGTCAAAATACCCGAGCTCGGAAATCTAGAATTTTGATTTTGGTCAAACTTTTCGAAAACCAAACCTCTAAAGCTGAAAATGTTCTCTAAAACTTATACAATTACCTGGGAATTGTATCACCCATCCCCAAGTTTTAAATGGCATAAAAAAACACTGGAAAGAATCAAAACAAAAAAAAATAGTTGAAAATATAAAGCAGCCATAATACACAAAATGGGTAGAATAATATTTAATGATAGTTGAACACTACACATTCATCGTTTCTTGTTCGTACTAGAGAATTTTTCTTGGGTAAACGGTCAAGAGAGGTGGTGATAATTTCTTTGAATATATAAATTCAATTAATTTCTATATTAGCTAGTCAGTAACCACCATAATATCGAATATATCAACAAAAGGCATTTCACGTTTATGTCAAATGAATAATATTCTGAGAGAGAATGTTTTGATTTCTGAGAATATGATTACCATCTTTTGTTGTCTTAACTTCAAAGGCTCTTGTCCATCGGGGATCATAAAATAAATTTGCCATGGGTCCAAGGCTCTATAACTGATAATTTTTTAGTACAATTAAAATGATAGTAT
>JAPEIP010000008.1:147313307-147334499 GCA_026120095.1 Capsicum chinense
GAAATTCTTTTATTCTTGGATGATGATTACTCTGTTGATATTTGAGGGTTATTTATGGAAACCCCGTTGATTTGTGTTGAACTGAATGAAAATGGCTCAAAGGGTTAGCTTGGGGCTACTCATAGCCTCAAGCACTGTGTGACGCTCCGGGACCCATTTTCTGGGGCGTTACACCTTACATGGATTTGCTACACGTTCCGCCATTATTGCCCAATTAAAACCAATTTCCAAATAACCAAACCATTATCTATTTATTAGCCAAGGCCATTAATATTGGTATCATCGTACCAATCCTTGCAAGTATTATCCTTAGCCAACTATGTATCGGTTTAATAGGACTTCCAAGTGCCCTTCTATTTACTATATTAAACCAGTTGGGTAATTCCATGTGACCCACAAGCATAATCACTAGCCATATACCATTTCAATCCATTTAAACCAAGCATAATTCTTTTACCAAGTTTTAAAACAAGCAAGAGTTCCATTAAAAGTAGTAAATGCAATGAACATATCTTTATAAGCATTTTGTCAAACACATTGGGGGCATAATTTGACCAAAACCAATTAAAATTACCATTAAACCATTCCCATACAATCCAATTATCCAAAACCACCATTACTGTATATAAAAGCATAATTAAAACCATGGGAAACCATAACCAACCATTTAATGTGAAATCCCCCAAATCATATTTGAAAACCAAAATCATACAATCAATGAAATCATAAAAATATTCATAATAACCATGCCTTAAGATAAAATTAACAATGAGGGAAGGAAACATGCCTTAAACCAAGATGATGATGGAATGAAATATCCAAGACAAGACCCAAATCAATCCTCTAGTTGAAACCCTAGCTTCTATTGGTCAAAAACTTTTAAGAGAATTTTAGAGTGTTTAGAAGAGTTTTTAAGTGTTAATGAATGGAATAATAGGATAAATAACCTTTCAAGGAGGTTAGAAGTCATGGGACCTTATTAGGATAAGTGGGGAAATATCCAGAATACCCCACTTAGGTTGCACAAAAATCTAGTCATAGGGGTACGACTGGCCCTCATAAGTCATGCCCTTCTAATACAAGTGGCACCTTCTACTCGTACCCTAGCCTCAACCTTTGGATAAAACACTTTCTAGCATATGAATCATCCTACCAAGTCGTATCTAAAGCATACGATCCGTACCCCTAGGAGATTTAAACCTAAGGAAGATTTAGACACTGTCTACCATATGAGTCCATGGTATGATTTATACCATGAATTATGGCTCACGGTGAGCCAATCATACTCAAATCCAACCTAAGTAACCAAGTCTAAGATTAAGTTAAGGAACCAAATAATTCATAACCACAGATATGACTCGTAAACTTATGTCGTGCCCATTCCAGTAACTAAAATCCAACTCACTAACTAATATCAATCAGCATATGAATGGACCATACCATCTGTACCTTAATATACTGCTCGTACCCTTAAGTCGTATTACATCCATATATTAGAATTTCAGGAAATTTTCTAAGGTCCAAAAACCCAAGTGTTTCATATGGTCAAGGTACCACTCGTGAGCAAGAGTCATAAGAAGAACAGAAAGTTGAAGCTTGAAAGATCAGACACTGGAATAGATACGACTAGCACAGTACTACTTATATAAAGACCTTATGAGTGGATGAGCGAGTTGTACCTTGTGCCAACATTACTTTTCCTTTTCTATTTTTATTAGGATTTTTGGGTTTTTAGGATACTATAAATACCCTAGGGTTTATCTTATATTAGGTTACATTCCTTAACATTAGCTTACATACCTTTACATACTTTACATTATTTTTGAGATTTTTGGGTTATTATTAAATTCAAGACTTTGGATTTTATTTATCTTATTTTGTACAATCAATCACATGAATTCTTTATTGATTATCATGGATTATTGCATAAACATGAGCGGCTAATTTCCCTGACTAAAGTTGTGGGAACCCTGACAGATTAGCTACGTAAAGGAAGTAGGAGATTTATCTATTCTAATATTTATGCATGTATCTTAATCTTCTTCATAATGATTGACCTTCGAGCTACTGCAGAAGCTTAGGGTTAGCTTGTATTTGTAAATGTCCTCACAAGGGAGTTTGTGATTAGGAAAAAAGACTAAGACAATAATTTGAGATTCACGTCTATCTTATTATTCCATCATCTCCTCTAATCAACTTGAGACTCAAAATATGAAAGTTGAACTGAAGTCATAGACAAGGAGAAATAAGGCGACACTCTGAGACTCACAAGGTAAAGAGTAAGATTTATCATCATGTTTACAAGACGGTTGATAATACATATCTTGTTGACTTTACATAATGAACACCAAAAAGGTAGGTTGAACACGAGAAACTTAAGGAGTTGAGAAGCCAGGGGAACCACAGTCTGAGTGTTCGTCTTCTATTGTTTACAACTCAAAGCATTCAGGATTTAGTTACTAGTTACTGATAATTCCAAACTTTCCTATTTTATTTCTGTACTACTCATGAATTACATCAAGGTTAAGCAATTGTTCAACATTTTTTCTATGGGATCGACCCAACCTAGTTGGGTTACTATATTTGGCATCAACTATAACATACTTCTTTGGAGGTTAGTTTTGGGCGACGTCAAATTTTGGCATCATTGTCGGCGAAGTTGGTTTGAGTAGTTCATTAAATTGGTGAAGTTCGTAAGTTTTATTTTCTATTCTTGATTTGTCATACACAGGTGTATGTCAAACACTAGGATAAGAGGAAATTCGTTACTCCCTTTTAATCCAGAGCTTGAAAGAATTCTTCAAACACCAAGAAGGATGTCAGAACAAGTTTGTGATTGTGTTCCTACTGGGGTTCAAGACCATTCATCAGTTGATCCCAATGTGGCACTTCTGTATGCTCCAGGTGATCCATAAAATATTATAGATTTATAGTCATAATAACTTTTAGCTGTTGCAGAGGTGAGAGAAGAGTAGCCGTTGAGGCCCGACTAGATAAAGAAGTTAGGTTAGCTCAGCAAGGAGGACTGTCCAGCACAAGGAAAGTAGCCGAGCATTGAGATAGAGTTCAGAGAGACAGAGCTACGTTGATTCCTATATATCAACACTTATACCCATACAATGATGAAGAAAATATGGGTTATGTTGAACATACTAAAATAGAAGTGATCATTCCTCCTGCATTACCCCTTAAATATGAAGTCTGATATTACTAGCGCCATGATCCAATTGTTTAATTTTAAGGGTGTGATTTTTGGATCAACTACTGATGATGTGAACTTGCATCTTTCTAATTTTATTGGGATCTACACGTCATATACTGTTCTAGGGGAGGATCAGGAAGATTTGAGGTTGAGGTTGTTCTTATTTTCATTGACAGATAAAGCATTACTATAGTTAGGGAAACTTCTAAGAGGTTCAAGCACTACTTGGTATGAGTTGCATAGATAGTTTTTGAACAGATTTTTCCCTCCTACAAGGATACTACAAGTGAAAGATGAGATTTATAATTTTAGAAAGTTACCTACAGAATCTATGTATAAGGCATGGTTTAGATTCAAGAAGAAGCTGAGTATCGTACCTAATCACAGAATCACAAGGTTAAATTTGTTGGAAATCTTCTACAGATCACTGAATATTCATTCTAGAGCAATGGAAAAATAATTTTAGTAAGTGCATTTATTCATTTTCTATGTGATACTACGCAGGATATGCTTCATGATATTTTGGTAACTAATAAAGGTTGGCATAGTAGGATGTTAAGTATGTTGTCGGTACATATGATATTAGAGCAGTTAATGATTATGGAGCTGGTCAGGATTTGGTAGCACAAGAGGTTTCATAACTTTATATAGATATTGGGTTGCTTACAAAATAATTCTCAATAATGAGTTCCTTAGAAAGTGAATGTAGTTGAATTACAGGGATCTACTTCTAGAACTTTTAAGATTAAATGTGAAGACTAAACAAAGTATCTTGATCATAGGTTGCAAATTTTTGAGCCCAAGGGCAAGGAAATCAAGGTCGGGACTATTATAGTGACAGATATAAAGTTAGAAGTAGAGAGAGAAATGGTGATTAGCGGTGGAAAGATAACTACAGGGAGAAAAGTGACAAGTATATTCCACCAGGTAATCGCTATTCAAAATCCAGAATAGAGGAACTTTTGTCAAAATTAGTCAAAGGACAATAAAGTCAAGAAAGTTGTCTTAAGGAGATTAAGGTAGATCTGTCAGGGCTAAACTAGAAAGTTGAGTCATATGCTACCGCAATTAAATAGTTGGAGTAGCAATTTGGTTAGATGTCAGCCATCGTAAATCAAAGGCAACCTGGTACTCTCCCTAGTAGCACATTGGTAAATCTAAAGAATGATAGTCACTTCCATGCCATTACCACTCGAAGTGGTATAACCACCATGGATCTACCTATACCCACTATTGAAGAACAAAATAATAATGATAATTCCATTGATGTTGAGAGTAGTAGCAAGCAAGATAAACAAAAAGACACGATTGAGGATATTGTATTAAAGTTGATACCGAGACCTCGCCTTCATTTTTCTCAAAGGCTAAAAAAAAGCAAGAAGAGGGTAAGTATTAGAAATTCTTATCTATGTTGAGGCATTAGAGAAAATGCCAGGATATGCAAAATTCATGAGAGATTTAATCACTAAGATAAGGTCATTCAGTTATTATCCAGTCAATAATATTCATCATTGTAGTGTTGTAACTACTAAATCATTGGTCGGGAAGAAGGAGGATCTTGGTGTTTTCACTATAACTTGGAACATTGAATCTTTCAACTTTACTCGTGCATTATGTGATTTGGGTGCTAGCATCAACATCATGTCATTCAGAGTGTTTAAATAGTAGGGGTTGGGGCATCCCAAACCAACTATGATGAGACAAGTAATGGTAGACAGAACTGTAAAAAAGCCAGTTGGCATTCTATATGATGTGTTGGTGAATGTGGCTTCTTTTATCTTTCCTACTAATTTTGTAATATTAGATTGTAAAGTGGAATTTCAAGTTCCAATTACTTTAGGAAGATCATTTTTAGCTATATAAAAGACGTTGATTGATTTGGAGCTAGGACATCTGATACTGAGACTCAATGATGAACAAGTGATATTCAATGTATGCATTTCCATGAAATAACCTGATGAGTTAGAAGTGGTATCCATGATTGATGTGCATAATAAGGAGATGGATTCATTCTATAATTTTAATTCAGTACTATTTAGGATGATGTTTCTAATATTGTTCCTATTGAAGAGAGGTTGGGCGTTGAATCTCTAGCAGTCGTGATCATGAACTTCGATAATAATGTTCTTGACGACTATGAAGAGATTGTACGTGCACTCTATGGGAGTGGTTCTTATATTTATGCACCCAATAAGCTTGATTTGGATCTGAAAATAGAACCACTCCACCTGCTCACCCATCTATTGAGGATCCACCCATCTTAGAGTTGAAGGCCCTCTTTTCTCATTTATATCATGTATTTTTTAGGGCCAACAACACTTTGCCTGTAATAATTGTAGTTGAATTGATTGAGGCAAAAGTAGAAGCTTTATTATCAGTACTACAGAGATTCAAGAGGGACATTGGTTGGTCATTACAGATATTGTGGGTATCCCACTTAGTTGTGTTCCAAGTATAGAACATCAGTGTCGACTCAATCCTCCTATACAGGAGGTGATGAAGAAAGAAATAATCAAGTGGCTTGATATTAGTGTAGTGTATCCCATTGTTGATAATAAGTGGGTCAATCTGATATAATATGTTCCGAAGAAAAGTGATATTACTACTATGCCTAATGAGAAGAATGAGCTATTACCGATGAGGCCAATCATAAGATAGAGAGTATGCATGGATTACAGAAAGTTGAATGCATGGACTCAGATAGACCATTTTCCCATGCCCTTCATGGACCAGATACTAAACAGACTTACGGGCAGAGGATGGCACTATTTTCTAGATGGGTGCTCAGGATACAACCAAATAACTATTACACCTGAGGACCAAGAGAAGATAACTTTCACATGTCCTTATGGAATCTTTTCATTCAAATGAATGCCATTTATTTAATGTAACGTTCCAGCCACGTTTTAGAGATGCATGATGTCAATATTCTCTGACATGGTAGAAGACACCATCGAAGCGTTTATGGATGATTTCTTAGTCTATGGTGATTATTTTAATAACTGCCTAGTTCACTTGGCAAATGCTCTTAGAAGGTGTGAGGATTGCAACTTGGTACTTAATTGGGAAAAGTGCCATTTTATGGTCATATAAGGTATAGTGCTTGGACATAAAATTTCAAAATAAGGTATTGTGGTAGATAGAGCAAAGATTAAAGTAATCGAGAAATTACCTCTACCAATTTATGTGAAGGGAGTTCAAAGCTTTTTGGGACATGCTGGATTTTATAGGCGATTCACCGAGGATTTCTCAAAGATTGCCAACCCTTTTTGTAGGCTTCTTGAGAAAAAGGTGAAATTTGAGTTTACTAAATCATTCATGAAGGCTTTTGAATATCTGAAAGAGAAGTTGATTACTGCTCCTATCATAGTGTCACCAGATTAGTCCTTTCCATTTGAGATTATGTGTGACGCAAGTGGATTAGCCTTAGGTGTTGTACTAGGCTAAGGAAAATAAAATATCCTTCATCCCATCTACTATGTGAGAAAGGCACTAATCCTGCTTAAAAGAACTATACTGTCACTGAACAAGAGTTGTTGGCAGTGGTTTTTGCCTTTGAAAAGTTTAGGTCATATTTGATTGACAAAGGTAATTGTGCACATTAATCATGCAGCATTGAGGTACTTAATGTCAAAGAAAGATGCAAAGCCTAGGCTGATTAGGTGGGTCCTCTTACTATAAGAATTTGATTTCGAGGTCAAGGATAGAAAACCACTAAGAACCAAGTTGTGGATAATTTATCTAGACTTGAGGAGGAATCTATGCAGAATATTAAAGATGGGCTTGAGATTGATGAAAGTTTTCCAGATGAGTAGATATTAGTATCTTCCAAGATCTAATCCCATGGTTTCCAGACTATGTAAATTATCTAGCCAGTGATCTAGTCCCAGAATATCTTTCCTTTTAGAGGAGAAAGAAGTTTATGCATGAGGTAAGGAAATTTTTCTTGGATGAGCCTTATTTATTTTGAATTTGTATCGATGGGATTATTTGTAGATGCATACCTGAGGTGGAGATGATAAGCATACTGGAGGCTTGTCACTCTTCACCGGTTGGGGATCATCATGGTGGAACTCGCACAGCCCACAAAATCTTTCAGTGCAGGTAATATTGGCCAATAATTTACATAAATGTACATGACTTTGCTTTAGCTTGTGATCAATGTCAACGCCAAGGTAACATCTCTAGATGCCATGAACTTTCGTGACTCCTATTTTAGAACTGGAATTATTTGATATATGAGGTATAAATTTCATGGGACCTTTTATGAGTTCGTTTGACATGAAGTATATGCTTATGGATGTGGATTATGTTTCTAAATAGGTGAAAGCAGTTGCGCTCCCCAACAATGAAGCATACAGTGTCACCGTATTCTTGAAAAAGCATATATTTTCTCGATTTGGCATATCATGTACTATCATTAGTGACGATGGGTCACATTTTTATAATAGTCTATTTAAAAGTCTGCTTGATAAGTATGGAGTGAAACACAAGGTGGTAACACCTTATCATCCATAGACTAGTGGACAGGTTGAGGTTTTCAATAGAGAAATCAAGTCCATCTTAGCAAAATTAGTAAATGCCAATAGCATTGATTGGTCACAAAAGTTAGATGATGCATTATGGTCTTACCAAACAGCTTTTAAGATCTCCATTGGTGTTTCACCTTATCAGCTATTATATGGCACGACTTGTCACTTTCCTGTTGAGCTTGAACATAAATCACTATAGGCTTTGAAAAAGTTAGATTTTGAGTGGCAAGATGCAACAAAGTCAAGGATGAACAATATAAATGAGTTAGACGAATTTCGACTCTAGAAAATGAAAGTTCTATACTTTACAAGGAATAGATGAAGTTGCATCATGATCATAATTGAGAAGAGAATATTTGAGAAAGGCGATCAGGTATTTCTCTACAACTCAAGGTTCACTTATTTTCAGGTAAGTTGAAGTCTAGATGGTATGATCCCTTTACTATGCTAAGATTGTTCCCATATGGTGATTGGGAGTTGAAGTGGGATGGTGAAGCCGTACTTAAGGTGAATGGGCAATGAGTAAAGCATTTATGGGTAACACTAAGGAAGTTAATGTAATTTTTGAGATGGACCTTGGAGAAGTCTGAGTGACCTAGGAAATTATGTCATGTTGCGATGTTAAATCAAGTATTGCATAGGAGGCAACCCATAAGCTAGTTGGTGAAATCTATTAACCAACTTAGCCATGTCATTCCGCGGTACTAAATTAAGCATTGCGTGGGAGATAACCCATGATTTATATTTATTTATTTATAGGGTAATATGTTTGTTTATTGTTTAGGGTTAAAGATTGAAAAAAAGAGCCAGAAAATCAAGAAATTAGGTCATATAGACTCTTCACGAGTTGTATCTTAAGGTTACGACTCATGTGCAAGAGTTGTAAGGACCTGGGAGAGTTTCTGGAGTCTCTACGACTCTCAGAACGAGTTGTATCGACTCTCGAACCTAGGTAAAGTTCTAGCTCTTTACGAATGAAGGAAAAGACCCATAAGCCTGGGTACGACTAGGTCGAAGGTCGCGGTCAACCTAGCCTAAATCTCTATTTTAAACAAAAAAAGGTACCCGATCGGGTACCCTATAGTACAAAAGCACAACCCACCTCCATTGATTCTGATCTTCAAGTTCTACAAGCACGATTTCACTCCAAAACACACACTTAATCAATTGATTCTCTCACATTGCACGAAGTTGACAAGAACTTGGGGAATAAAATTGAAAACTCAAGAAACCTACATTCTCAACAATTCAAGTAAGTTTTTTTGAAATATATTGCTTAATATTTTGAGTAAAAATTGAATCTAAATTGAGAATATAACATTTCTTTGAAGTTAAATATATGTGTATGTTGAAATTTGGAACCCTAGTTCTTGGAAAATTAAGCTTAAAATGGAAGTTGGGTTTGAACTTGATATTATGTATTGAAATTGTGTGTTGTTTGACTGAAATGGGGTGGCAATACTTTACAATGAAAGGGTAGTTTAGGGATTATGTGTTGGAATCAGCTCATAAGTTGAACTTCTATGTTCCAGGGGTTACAAGACCCCTTATGACTCATACCCACAAGTAACGAGTCGTGACGAGACTTGTAACCACTGACAAGATAGAAGTCCAAATGAGTGTAGGTTCTAGTATGGGTACGAATTACCTAAACGAGTCATATCCAACCTATACGACTCGTAACATAAGTCGTAAGGACCTAGGAAGATAATATGCAATTAAGTTTTGTTTATGGTCTGCTTACAATTGTTGGTAATGAATTATAACCTATCCTTACGACTGGTTAGGAGGACTCATAAGCAGACCATTGAAGAATCATACATATACTATTTAGCTTAGGACTTAGTCATATGAGTTGTACCTAGCTGATACACTTCTTACCCCCCAGTCATACCATGAACAGAACTTGCACACTGACACTTATTTTCTTTGATTTTCTTTCCTTTCCTTAGTATTTACTAATGAGTGTTTTCATACAAGTACTATGGCTCTTAAAGGTGGTTCCTCAAATAAAAACACCAAGAAAAAGCCCGCTCTAAAGGCAAAGTTGTATTTTTTAGACGAAGAAGAAACAAGTGATTCAAGTCGGGATTTAGTAAAATTCCCCATGAAAAAATAAATGGGCCCAAGGTTAAAAAACCCTCGAAGAAATAAAGTAGCCACTCCATAGGACACATCTCCATAGAGACCTAGAATGAAGAACCCAAGCACCTCTCTTCCATGCTTATCTCCATTTTTATCTTCTGAGAATAGGAAGGATGATGTAATTGAAGAAGTTGAGGGTGATGTAGGGGCAGAGAAGAATGTTGAGTCTAGTTCAGAATCAAGTTCATAGAAGAAAATTTGGAGAATGCTAGTTGCCTTTATTTGAAACTCTTTCTATAGAGTTCTAGCAGCTTTAGGGAGAAGGAGTCTTGGCATGGCTAAATAAAACAGCTGAATAAGAAAATCACATCCTAGCTAAAATTCTATAATATTAGTCAGGCCTATGAAACATCATCTAAGAAGAAGTGACTAATCCTTATGCACTACAACTATAAATTTTCAAGCTTAGAAATATCCCTTGAATACTCTCTCAACTAAACTCTCCACCGTAGTATAACACATCACCTGAGACTACTGAAAATATTCACATGGGTGGTGAGCACGTGTGCATAAACATACTAACTTATTTGATTATCTAAAAGTCTGATAGCTGAGTACTGGGCATGTAAGACTGAATTGTACTTAGTCTGAATAACTAGACTGAAATTGTAGAGTATTATGCATATGAGGTAAGGAATAATTATGTAACAGGAGATAATTGAGGTTGAATTCATGAAAATTGTATTATTTTAGAATGCAAGACCAAGCATATAACATGATTCTAAATTATTCTATAAACTGAGGTACTAAAATACTGATAACTGAATAACTTATAACTGTATGTTATGGTCAAGCAAACGTGAAACTGAACTGAGTTTCTGATCTGATTACTGGACTGAGACCGTGACTAACACTGTAACTAAGACGGTAACTGAGACTATACTAGAATTGATATTGGGTTCCGATAATTATATGATGGATATTGATGTAAATTGAGGATCTGAATAGACACTCACACTCTGTATTTTCTCAACTTCTTATCTTACGAAAAATTTTGATTTCCCTTCCTTCATGCACTAAAGATGACTTCTTACTAGTCATTTGCTTGCACACTAACCTGCTATTCAAGTCTATCTTCATAACTACATCCTCTTTTAAAACAAGTATGCAATCGCTTATCACTACATTATTTCATAAGAAGAGTTTGCTGAAGGGTTAAAACATGAGGACCTGAAGCATGAATGAATACTATACCAAATTCGACACTCACTGAGGCCTGAGGAATAGAATGTTAACATCATGGATTTATCAAGAGATCTAAACTGAGGATATATATGCCATAAATCTGAATATAGCTAATCATTAGGAGTGTAGCATGAATCATGGGAATTGAACACACTATAAGGCATAAGTACAGAAGTCATGAACCGTATGACTTGAGTTCAGAGTTTCTATATTCATGGAATATGATTTGTAACACTGAGCGAGCTGAAATCCTTATAGTAATAACTGTAAGCATATATGATTACATACATGAATATGGGTTATGATCATAGAGCTGACATGTAAGGCATGAGTAGACATCATGATAACTGAAGTACAAAACTTTTCACTAAGGTAAAGACGGGTTGGGCATCATTCCTTCCTACTATTTGTCTACATATACCGATATTAATACTGAATTTGAAGGCCTGACTTTCAGAGATATCATAATCGGGTAGTTCCTGTATATCCATCGGGCTATAATAGACTAACCCACTGGGGTAGAGATAGAGAAAAGTTCTGTTAAGGTTTCTGGTCTGACTTTGAAATCGACCGCTATGTAAGGAGTTACAAAAGACAGAGAAACTCCTAGATCTAATAAGATACAATATGTTAATGAGAGATCTATAACATACCAGTGACCATATCAGGAGAACCTTCCTGATCTTATCTAGACTGAAATGCATAAATCCTATTTGGGCGTTTCCCACTGGCGGCACTGGAAGTAGCACCTTACCAATTCGAGCGATCGAACTGAACTGAAGAACGGTTGGACTAACCCTGCTAGTGCATATCTTTTCCCCTCTGAGCCATAAATCTACACTCTCACATCCTGTGGCCTGGCTTATCATAACCAAAACATATATCACTGCCAACTGTACATGCAACTAGGTGGTGTCTACCACATTCTTCACAAAGTGAATGAGTACGACCATTACTCACACTACTCATGGTTTTGGAGCCTGGATCCCCATCATGACTATCGTTCCTGAACGTTAGTAATAGTGTACTATCTAAAGATGGAACTGGGGCTAAAAACTTTTAAATAAATTGAGGACGGTTACCACTCTCTGACCTTGGCTGAGCAAAACTAAAGCTACCCGTTCTGGCTCTCTTATTTTCTCTCTCCTTTTTCTTAAGATTCTGCTCCTCAATCTATTGAACATGGACCATAAACTTAGATATTTCCATCTCCTTATTCAACATCCCAGTCCTTCACTCTTTGACCACACTCTCTGATACCCCAAACAAAAACTTGCTCCTTCTGGACCTATTGCCTGCTACTACATAGGAAGCATACCTGGCTAACTAAGTAAACTTGAAGGAATACTCTTTCACACTTATATTGTCTTGCCTGAGATTAATAAACTTTAATATCCTGGCTTTTCTCAGCTCTAAGGAAAAGAATTTATCTAGGAAAGTGGTAGCAAACTCCTCCCACTCTATGGGTTTTGCATCTATACCCTTATCTACCTTCCATTACTTAAACCACGTATGGCCTACATCTTATTTTTGATAGGCAGCTAACTCAAAACTCTCACTGAAATTCACTCCCATAATATTTATGGCTTTCTGAACCTGGTCGAGAAACTCCTGTGGATCCTCTTCTAATTTAGATCCCGTGAAGGAAGGAGGGTTCATTCGGGTGAAGTCCTAAATTTTGGCTGTAGTAGTATTGGCCACTATATTGTCTTAAACGGCACCTGGCCGTTCGTTCTGAGCTTCTACAGAATTGGCTAGAGTAGTGAATACAGCCCTAAATTTTACATGAGAGGCATGCTCATCCAGGGGATCTGCCTTAAATGGTTGAGGTGTTGACTAGTTTTCTGTTCTTCTTCCGTTATTCATTTTGAGAGGTATGTTTTATAAATAAAAGGAAGAAGTGGATTAGACTGAGAGTTTAACTTGAGCTCATGCTCATTCGTACGTCATAAATACTGAAAGAAGTGAAACTTTTCCTAAAACATCTCGTAGCCTTCTATCCATAAGTTTGGCGCACTACACATCCATTCACAAGAATCTACTAGATACAGTTATCAAACTTTCTAGGACTCTGTTGAACCTTAGGCTTTGATACCATGTTTGTAACACCCCAAATCTGTACTTCGGATGCTACACGATGCTCATAGTCTCGAAGGACCACAAGCTAACCCATGGCTGGTACCTACTATAATAACTAAATAATAATACTATAATTATGCAAAAATTAGGTGAAAACTTTCCATAAGGTTCAAATCTAAAATAAATACTAAAACTGAACATCTGTCAGAAAATACTCCAGTCTGAAAAGCCTCTACTGTCTGAATAAGAAATTGATAGGACAAGTCTCCAACTAACTCCGAATACTGAAATAAATTGAGTACTGAAATATTGTGATAATAAATCTATCCTTGAACAATGAGGACTCACCACTAGTCTGTTGCTGATGGATTGGGCTACTAAGTATGATCGGCAGCCCTTGCATCTGAACCTATGATATAAGACATCATAGCACAAACAAAGGTATGTATCAGTACTTTGAATGTACTGGTATGCTAAGTGAGGTAGGCTGAGATGCATGGGTTCATATGCATGAACAATATTGTCTAAATAACATGAGCATAACTAAATGAGAGTACATGCATGAATACATAAATTGTAACAGAGGTCATGATAACACTGGATACTAAGTTCTGGATTACTAATTTACTGTGTATAACTGATAACTGAATGAATATATCTGACAGTCCTAATTCTGTGCAATTATACTAAGTTTCGTACTGAACTGTGTGACTATATCTGACAATCTTAATTCTATAAAACTAAATTGAGTTCTATACTGAGACTGGAACTGAAACTAAGACTGTGGGAGGTAATCATCTAACCGACATGCCCGAAATAAGATAACTAAATTGGGGTCCAATCTATAACCCCAGTTGGAAGGGTGTCTGTACCATGCCACGGGTAAAGACAACTTGTTGTGGGGTCAGTCCTAGTCTAGCGGGTGACCCCTGAGATCAGTCCTGACTATAGGGTGATCCCTGAGTATATTTGTCCTATCTAACGGTTGACATCTCATAACCTACGCTGGCTACGTAGTTCTAGAACTTAGGGACTGCTTCCAAGGATCTCAGTTCTAACTAACGGGTGAGCCCCCATCCCTAGGCTCGCTGCTGAATCCTACTTCCAACTAAAAGACGCTCAATTAACTATATGAACTGGACTAGACTAATACTGAGTTCTCTGAGTACTGAACTAATTACTAATTGAATTCTATAAATTGACTGAGTTCGGAACTAAATACTACTGAGTTCTGAACTGATTACTAAATACTATTGAAACTATTCTGTAACTACTATAACTTTAGTAAACAGCTAGATTCTTTGGGTATTAAATACCCCCAGGACTCGATAGCATAAAAATTAGAGCACCGTATGAATTTAGTAGCATAATAGTACTTACTCACTAAAATGCATTCATTTAGACATTTTGTCACACACTTGATATAGATGAGCTTGTAGACATGCTAATATGATATAATTTCATTACTTAACTCACATGAACAATTCACCAAAATACTTGAAGAGCATAATATATGCACACGACTGTAATACAACATGCAAGCATCATAATCATAATTCTAACTTACAATTTCAAAGGGGTTTTCAAACATATAACCATACCACAACCCACACATGCCATCTTTTTCTCGTGAACTTGTAATTAATCATGGATTCTAAACTCAACTAACATCATAGTCATGAACATAATCAAAATTAAATCATGAAATTTATCAAAAACTATTTGATTATAGTTCAAAAGGTTTCTTGAACTCCAAGGGTGGAAGAAAACCCTTGGATGAACACTTAACATACCTTAATGCTTGAATTCTTAAAGATTGATGGAGCGTTCTTGAGAATTAATTTTGAAATTGATGTTCTAGGTTTTTGGTCTTAAGAGAAATTTGAGAGAAAAGAGTTTAATTTGCTTTGTGAGGGCTGAATTAGTGTTTTAGGGGCTGGGTCAGAGTGAGGAAAATGTCCCATTTACCCCTTTAGATGTTGTTTTTAATGAATAAAAAATTGGCCTAGCGACGCACAGACTGATGCACCATTTCATCAATGGCCAACGCACCGCGTTGATCCACGTTGGTTCACTGGAATTTGCACTGGGAGCTAAAGAAAAATATTCATTGATGTGATGGGCAATGCAGCGCGTCGAGATCGCATCGATCCACTGGTTTGAGCTTTCAAATGTGATCCAAACGAAGTTTAGAAAATCCAAAACTTTTCGGGAACACCCACTAACATTTTTGATCATGATTCAATCTAAAAATCATTACTTTAAGGTCATGAGGGTCGTGAAATAGATTCGCCAACCTACGAAGGATAAAGTAACACTAAGGTTGAATACTTAGCTAAAACTTTATAAGTTTGAGACCTCTTTTAAAGCTTTAGCAGACTGAGTTAATCTTAGAATTTTATGGGGTCTTATAGGGTGGGGGTGTACCAAGGTCGCTACGGGCTATACTTTCCATGATTCAAAGCTCGTGGCCACAATTTAAAATTTTTGAAGAATTGGCATATTTATGTTTTATGTTGTTTTTATTTTCGTGTGTGTATGCTACAAATAGATGAAATAGGAGGAAAATTTGTGCTTGCAGTAGTAGACCTTATTTTGAATGATCGCGCTTGAAAGTGTTTGATTTTGAAAAATTTTGTGTTGAAAAATTGACGCCCTTCCGAAAATATTATTACTGTGTGATGTGTATTTGTGTGAGACAACTGTGAATCTATTAATGAAATTGGTATTATGGATAGAACAACTAGGGTGAACAATTGCAAAATTGGATAAGTAGTACTTAGCAGTATAACCATGTGCGAGTGTGTGTGATGCGTTTCTTAGTTCCCGGTGTATCTGAATCTAGAACCTTCCTAGTTGCTCTTACCTAGAGTTCAGGATAGTTGAGTAGGAAATGATCTTAGGCTATATTTGTTGAAAGTCCACTCAAGCCTAAATGCCCAACCAAATGTGAAATAAATCCCTTGATCCAAATATTGAGCCTTAATTGACCTAGTTTTTTTGCAATTTTACCTTCACATTTCTACAATGAACTTGTATTGGCCCTGGTCCTCCTTTGGCATTGTGCATCTCAGCTCAGGAAAATTGCCTAAGTTAAGGGTCGTTATTATAGGGGTGTGTAGGAAAAAATAAGTATGATGAATGAAGTGCAGAAAGAAAAAATGAAAAAGGACAGGTGCGGTGAAAATAAAAGAAAATAAAAGAAAAAGAAAAAAATTGCGAAGAAATAAAAGAAAAGAAAAAAAGAAAGTGAGAAAAAGGGAGACATAAGGGCCGAAATAAAATGAATAAAAGGTGGACCCTGAATAAAGCGTGGTGTCAAGGAGGCGTAGTCACTAAATAAACCCCAAAAAGATACCATATCAACCCCTAACCTACGTTACAAGCCAAATTGAGTCCTTTAGTGATCCTTTCTCGATAATCTAAAAACCTAGAAAGAGAGCATATGGGCAAGCCTATGGTATTCTGTATACACCGACAACACTTCTTTGTGAGAGAGAGCATCTTTTGTTATATCCCTGAATAGATTGATTGATTTTAATTGAGTAAATGGGATTTATTTGACTGTGAGCGCAGATGGGTTATGTTGTTAGGTTGCTAGATTGTTCGGTTAATATGGTTTGTATCTATTCCTGGTTGTCGATCACTAATATAATGCCATCATAAGATTCCTTTATGTTTCTCCATGTGCAAATCGATATACATATTTTGAGCCTTGAAAAGTAAAACTAGGAGGAGAACAAAATTATTGAAAACTAAATTGAAAATTTATTGCCATAGGTATCTTAGGATCTTCCTGTTTAAGCAACAATGTTGTAATTTGTAGTTTTGAGTTTTGTTTTGCCTAAGTACACGCAAACTTCTAAGTTAAAGGTGTTGATGTGCCGTGTAAGTATGGAACTTTCGATGCTTAAAATAAAAAATTTATGTTTGTACTCAGATTTGGTTGATATGATGTGGTTTGTTGCTTGCCGCAAGTGAAATAGGTCAATAATAGTTTTGGAATAAAACGGAAGAAAAATACCCTAAAAAAACAAATTTGCAGATGGTGCGAGTCTTCTCACGATTCTTCAACACATCATACGGGTCGTAGGTTGACTCTAAGCACAACAGAACCAAAGGCCAAGAAAAAATTCTAAGTAAAGAAAAGATACGACTTAGTCATATGAGTCGTAAGATGATGATACGGGTCATGTCAAGAAACCATAAGGAGAACAGAACCTCAAGCTACCAATCAGAGTTTTAAGTCATCAAAGAAGAGTTAGAAGTATGAGTACGACTGGTATGATCTAACCATAAGCAGAAAAGTGTTTAGAAAATTGAAGTAAGAAGACCCAGGGGGTAACGACTAAAGGTCATGATTCGTATGTTCAAGGTACAACTCGTGATCAGGAGTCGTAATAAGAACACAAAGTTAAAGCCTGGAAGATTAGACACTGGAATGGATACTACTAGCACAGTACGACTTGTAAGAAGACCTTACGAGTGAACGAGCGAGTCGTACCTTATGCCGACATTACTTTTCCTTTTCTATTTTAATTAGGATTTATGGGTTATTTTGAGATACTATAAATACCCTAGGGTTTATGTATTATTAGGTTACGGCCCTTAATATTAGTTTACATACTTTACATTATTCTTGAGATTTTTGGGTTATTATTAAATTCAAGACTTTGGATTTTATTCATATGATTTTGTGCAATCAATCACATGAATTCTCCATTGATTATCATGGATTCTTGCATGAACATAAGTGGCTAATTTCCCTGACTAGGGTTGTGGGAACCCTCGCATATTAGATACGTAAAGGAAGTTGGAGATTCATCTATTCTAATGTTTACACATATGTCTTAATTTCTTCATATAATTGACCTCTAAGCTACTGCAGAAGCTTGGGGATAGACTGTATTTGTAAACGTCCTCACAAGGGAGTTTGTGATTAGGAAAAGAAGATTAAGATAGTAATTTGAGATTCACGTCCATCTTATTATTTCATTATCTCATCTAATCAACTCAAAAGGTGAAAGTTTAACGGAAGCCATATACAAGGAGCAATAAGGCGACACCCTGAGACTCATAAGGTAAATGGTGAGATTTATCAACACGTTCAAACACAGTCCTAGTGTTTTTCTTCTATTGTTTACAACTCAAAGCATTCAAGATTTAGTTACTAGTTACTGATAATTCCAAAATCCCCCCATTTAATTTCCTCATTGCTCGTTATTTACATCAAGGTTAAGCAATTGTTCAACGTTTTTCCTGTGCTGTCGACCCCAATCAAGTTGGGTTACTATATTTGGCATCGACTAACTAAGTAATCTATTACAACAGATGACTTGTGTGTTGCAATCAACTTTAGTTTAACATGAATCCCAACAGGTGAGTCATCTGTTGTAATAAATGGATAATTTATTGTAACAGATGAGTCACCTATTCTAACAGATGACTCATCTGTTGGAATTAGCTTCAGGTTCTATAGTACTGTAACACGAATCCCAATAGGTGAGTCATTTGTTGCAACAGATGACTCATCTATTGGGATTCAAGTTACTATTCTGGGGAAAAATTTGAAGCTTAATCCAACAGATGTCTCATCTGTTGCAACATTGATAATGATAGTGTAGTGTATATAATTTAATATGCTGTTGTATATACTATACAAGCATTATTAATTTTACTATAATATCATTATTAATATTTTTAAAATATCTTTAGGTACCACTAATGGAGGGATAAAAAACAATAGGGGTGGAATATCATGGTGAATGGATCGAGAAAAACAATCGATATATTTGGTATTAGAACGATGGTAAAATGTTAAATATGATAGCGAGGACAGTCCAAAGTAATGTTTCATATGATGATTTTGTGAACTCAATCATCAGCAATTATGGACTAAATTATCAACTGAAAGAACTTGTCATCAGCTACATGCATAACTCCTTTGAAAATCAGAGAGTGTTATCATTTAAGATAACCGACCAGGTTCGGTTATGTGCTTATCTGACTGATTCAGTGAGGCCAGTGTTAAGGGTGTACCTGGTTGAAAACCTATAGAGAATAAGAATCAGAATATAGAAAAAAACAACAAGATATGTTTGATGATAAATTGAATGATCTATACATGAATATTCCAGATAATGATGAAAGTAAAGACGAAGTAAAGAAGGATTATCAAACACCTACGCCCGTTGCTGCAAGCAATACAGTGGGCAGTCTATCAAATACCTACGCCCGTTGCTGTGAGCAATACAGTGGGCAGTTCTTCTCAATCAACACTGTCGGGCAATTTTCAAAATAGTGAGACTGGTTTTTATAAGGGAATGAAATTCAAGAATAAGGATGGACTAGCTACCACTTTGTATATTGTTTGCTTGAAAGAATATTTTTGACTAAATAAGGTAATTAATTCAAGCAATGTCTATTTTTTTAGATGTACTAATCCTGACTGCAAGTGGTGGTTCAGGACTGTGAAATAGTTAAGTTCTGATAGATTCGCCATTAATGTTTATGAAAATATCACACATGTGGTTCAGATCATATTACGATCCATAATCCTCATGTCACGACAAAGGTCCTCGGTAAATATTTTCAAAATAGATTCCTTAATGGAAAAGGCCTTTCTACAAGTGATATGGCCAATCAACTCCATACAAAATTGGGTTGTACGGTCAGTTATTGGAGATTTATACACCCATGGAGATTTCCAAATCTTTGGTTGGGGGAACACATGAGCACGAGTACATAGTCCTTGATGTCTACCATTACATGCTTGAGTCCATAAATCTTAAAAGTAAGACGATGTTTCAAGTTGATGAAAATGGAAAGTTCAAGTGCTTTTTTTATCCTATGGTGCTTGGATTCTTGGTTTTCAACAACTGAGAAAAGTCTTAGCCATCAATGGGGCTTTCTTGAGGAGTAAGTATCAAGGAGTTTTGCTATCGGTAATGGCATAGGATGCAGCGAATTACATCTTTTCTGTCTCTTTTTGTGTAGTAGACAAGGAATGTGATACCTTGTATAAATATTTTTTGAACAAATGCGAAGCTGTGTAAACAATATCAATGAGTTGTGTATAATTTTGGAGAATCATCCAAGTATCCAAAAGAAGGGTTCAATTTTCTACCCTTTAGCTCACTTTAGTTGTTGCATGAGGCATCTTGGAGAAAATATTTGAAACAACTATCACAATGAAAGGGTCATATCTCTTTTATATAGAGCATCTAAAGCATATGATAGAGCTGAGTTTTTTTCACTATTTCAATAAAATAAGAAATATGGTGCCCAAGGCAGCACAACATCTCAAACGTTTTGGTTTCAACAGATGAAGCCGAGCATTTTTTTCAGGAAATAGGTACAATATTATAAATTTAATGAAAAAGACTCAAAAATACGCCTGAACTATCTGAAATAGCTCAAAAATGCCCCTCGTTAGATTTTTGGCTCAAAAATACCCCTCCCTCTAATGGAATTCGGAAAAGGATCAAAAATACCCCTGATCTATCTGAAATGGCTCAAAAATATCCCTCTGTTAAATATTTGGCTCAAAAATACCCCTCCTTTTAACGAAATTCCACCAAGCATGCCACCTAGATTAAAAAAAATCACATGACTATGCCACATTACCATCCATATGTAAAATGTTAATATTTTTTAATTATATGATATTCCTTTCTTCTTTATTATTTTTTTTTTTTGCAAAGCAGTGAAACGGAAAAGCCAAAAAACCAATCTTTTGCTAATTACTTCATTAGTGTTTTAAAAGCTCTAGATTTCACCTTTTCATTAGTGTTTTAAAAGTTCTAAATTTCATCTTGTTATTGTCGTTTGGGATGAGGAACAGCTTGATCTTGATCTAATGTTGACTCGGAGGAGGAGCTAGAATTTTAACTTTTAAGCTAGCAAATGTTGATGTACTAATAATTGAGTTGAATTTACTACATGGAAATTCTTTTTCAAAATAAATGAATTCCTTTTAACATTTGTTTAATCATTCAAAATGAATTCATTTTTCTAAATTCAGTTTTGATGAATAATCTTATTATTTTT
>JAPEIP010000008.1:147348817-147364828 GCA_026120095.1 Capsicum chinense
CGTTAAAAAACTCTCTTAATTATGGTGATATTAGTGGCGGAGTCAGGATTTAAGAGGATTTAAAAGTTAACATACGAACTAATCGAAAGGGTTCAACACTCACTATATATACATAAAAAATAATTTCAACTATAAATAGTGTAATTTTCCACCGAAAGGTATTCGAATGAACCCCTTATTGTATGCTAGTTCCGCCTCTGGGTGACATCCAGGGGCTAATCAAGAGTTTTGTCTCGCCGGAGTCTTGGAAACTCAGTAGCCTTTGCTTATTCTGTGTTAAAATATATAAATATTTAATTGTAAACTCAATTATCATGCTATATTGACTTAAGATTACTATAGAAAATCGCGCCTAATTCTTGTGGTGTTACTGCTGTTCGGATGTGCTACAGGAAAATTATCATAAACATACAGTTCTTTGTGAGTGTTTAGTATGCAAATCCTGCAATGATTGGATTGTGTTGCTACTGAAGAATCAAATCCCATTAATAATACAAAAACACAATTATGTAATGTATTTAGATGCCCATTGATAGTGACAAGAAACTCCGAGCATCAAATGATACATGAATCAATTCTCCATTTCCACCAACATGCTAAATCTTTAACAATTTATAAATTGAAGTGTCACCAAATAATATTCTAGGAGGAATCTTAACATATATCTTCATTATTTGAAAAGTTATGATTTTTTCTTCTATAGTCTGACAAACTAGGTAGCTTAGAAACCCTACAAAATTATAGTTTTCCTGGCAACGTTAGGTTCCGTGACCACAATTTTTATTGCTTTTCTCTTAAAGTTACTTGATATGGAATGAGAGATAAAGACCAGACAAGACTAGCAATGAGATCTAATTGTATTCTTAATATCCCCCAAGAACATGGTGATCATCAGTAATCTCTATGCTGTAAAAGGTTTGGTGCATAGGGCATCCCACATTACAAGCATTAGTGATTTATATGCTATAAATCCGTTAATTTTGAAAAAAAAATGTACTCTATATTTAGAAGTATAGTTTTAATTGTGTTTTAGGTGGAGAATGTCTGCGTTACAAAACAAAAGAGGAAATTTACAGTTTTAGTCAAGCGGCAAATGAAATTACGCGCATAGACAATGTATATTCAGCACATATTAGGTCTATATCAGATATATAATAGGAGCCTTACAAAAATAATCTAGATTTCAGCAAAATGGAAGTATTTCTAGCATAACTTTAAAAATTACAATCTACATCCTTTTTTATTCTTTTTTCTTTTTGTTTCTTTTTTTTTTTCTCTTACATCTTTAGTCTCTACTTCTCTTTTTATCTCTCTCTCTTTTAATTTCCTTTTTATGTTCTTTTTCTTTCTCAATTTTTTTCTTTTCGTGTTGTATTTTATATTTTTAAAAAATATAATTACATCGAGTACAAGCCATGAATAATGTGCATACATCATTGTTTTGCGAAAATTTTTATCTTTTTTTTAGAATCGTCACTTAATTTATTTAAAAAGGAATTAAGAAAATCTTTATAAAGTACTTAGATGATTCAAAACAGGAAAATCATTTAAGTTTCAAAATTCTAAATAAGCATTCCTATTAATATTTTAGAAAGATTTTTTAAGGCACCTGAAATGTCCGCTTACTTTGGATTTTGAAAAAAGAAGTTAATTAAGGAGTATTTTAAAGTTTTACAAAATCAATTTTTTAGCATCGCAAGAACACAAAGCAAATAACATAGAAAAGGGGAAAGAGGGGAAGAAAAAAATTATTTGTGCTCTTAAGCCCAAATCCATCACCATGTTCTAGTCTAATTGGGTTTTTGGCGCAAATTCACATGTCATAATCTAAATATTGGGCTTTGGCCCATAAATGTCCTAAACTATATTTTCGAGCCTTTTCGGCTCAAAATCCGCTTCACCTGTATAAAATTACAACTTTAACTTCGACGCCCAAACAAATAAGTAAATAAATACATAAATAAATAAACAAATAAAATCTACAAATGAAATGGATAAAATCAAGACTTCAGAGTCTCTTAAAAGCTTTGTCAATGGGTTTTAACCCATTTCCTCTCCTTCTTCCGTTTTCTCGCATCCGGTATGCCATAAGAATGATGTGGATTTTCCTTTGGAGTTGACTCGATAGAGATGGTAGACCTCAATGGACCATGAAGGAAATGCAAAGAGGGACTGAGTTCGTTTCGAACTCGGACACATTCACATGCGAAGAAAGAATAAAGAGAAAAATTAACACAAATTTCCAAACTAAGCGTCAAAGCATAAAAGGATCTAAAATGAATGACGTCAACAAAATCAATTATAAGCGAAATCTGATTCTCAAAATATGTGAAGAAATGAATAGAAATAAAAGAATATATGGTGGTCAAGGTAAAAACATCGAACGAGGAAGAATATGTGGAATACAACTTAATGGTCTAAGTTTGCAAGAAATACTCAGCAACACTAACCAACCAGTTTATCTAGAATATATATATATATATATATATTTTAATACTCAAAGCAACAAAATGATCTAGAATAAATAAAACAAAGAAAACAGTATACAGGTTTTGAAGGAAATTACCAAGACTTCAAATACAATTCAAGCAATCTTTTTTAATGACACAACACTAAACAAGCATGAATAGGCGTTACAGTTACGTTCATCCATTCTTTCTCATTCAATTGAGAGACAGATAACCAATAAAACAAAAGGAAAACACACCCCAAAAATTTCAAAAGTTTCATCCTCATTCTCTCGTTACTGAGTCACGAAAACTACAAACCATAGGTTTTTTGAGGGAATTCCTTGGACTGTTATTTTCTCACCAACCTACTGACCCTCTCGATATTAATTATCGACAGAATGTTATGACTAACACCCTTCAAACATAACTCAAAAGAACTAGACATGACTGTACCTCATATATATGAAAAAAAAAAAGAAAAGGAAAGGGGTATGTTTAGGGAATGAGCTCATACTCCAAGCAAAACAGCAAAAGGAGAAAAAATGAGGAGTAGAGAAAATACACAAGAATGAGAGAAAAAATTAGCTTAACATTCATTTAGGGAATGAACTCCCTTGTTTCCTTTTGACATTATTAGTCAAAGAAAACATGGTGACGAGTCCCCTTTATCTAGAAAACAGAAAGGATAAGCTAGGCTAAACATGCGTAGTACTCGAAAAGTCTTTTGCAAAATGTCAACCGGAGAGGATATAAAACTTACGCTATGCCAGGCTACTGCTTTGAATACATGAATGCCACCAGTATATGAGCAACATCATATCTAGAGAAAGCCAAACAACTGTGAATCAAACAAATCAAGAACATACACTGTGCAAGATTTCATCAAGATGCAATTTTCAATTCAAGTTGCCGAACAAAACATGGTATAGAGCTTGATCCAGCCAGTTTTCGATCAACGCATTTTTTACCTTTGTAGAGCAATACAAAGGGAAAAGATACGTTCAAAAGCTCATATTTTAGCAAAATACATAAACACGTAGAAAACAACTATTTAACAAAGAATGAGGTTGAAATTACAGGAATATCACAACAAAAACATCATTGCAACCAACCTACGGCCTTCAAGGCCTCTACAGCGAAAAAATCACAGCATATAAAAGAAAACTAAATTACTACTACAAAAACAAAAACGAGGCAGAATCACAAGAAAGAAAATAAAACGTCGAGAATTTTACCTCTTTTGGGGAAGCAAAATGGGACCACGAGCTTCTTTCGGAATCAACCACCATCGGAAAGCATCGGCGCCATCAACTCGAAAACTTTGATTAGCCGATGAACTTCACGAAACCAATTTTTTTACTTTAAGAGAAAGTCGACAGTGATTTTGCTCAAAGTTTTTTTCACCTTCCGAGACTTGCCCCCATTTGCTCTACAATGAACCATATATATAGAGAATAAGAGTGGGGAAAAATTCAGCTAATGCCGATGTGGGATCAGAATTTCGAAGGGTAGTTTTGGAATTCTTAAAGGAAAAATTCAAAATTTTAAAAAGGGATGGGGATAAGCTGTAGAATCGTACGAAAATTGTACAAGTTTGCAATGATCAATTGTGGTTGAGTTGTCCTGATTCTGGAAGCTTCGTTGAAGTTGCGTCGGGCATGGGTCGGGTCGGAGCTGGCGCGCGGATTACTGGAATTGTCGTTGCTTCAACGGGTCGCGAACGGGTCGGGTTCGATTGCCAGACTGCTGGTCGGTGTTGAAATCGTTATTTGGTGTGATATATTGCTGTCGTTATTTTTCTGGTGTTTGTGCGTATCAAATAAGAGGGAAAGGAGAAGGGGATTGGGCCGGGTCACAGGAAGGGTAATGGGCTGGATGAATTTTATTATTGAAGACAAGTGAGGGTAAGGTCTTAAATTCTTGGGCCGGTTGATCATGTTATTGGGTTAAGATTTGGGTTATTTAATAACCCTAATTAGATTTACTTGGGATTAAAATAACCCCAATTAGATTTAATTGGGTTAAAATATCTCTAATTAAATTAGGAATTTGGTCATTTATGGAATTATTTAAAATAATTTCAATTAACATTTAGCCTATTCTATTATGACCAAATTAAAAGTTAACTGACCAATTGCATTGCAATTGTGGTCAAATTAGTTTCAATTATGACAAAATTTAATAGATTGGTTAAATTGAATTGAAATTCGATACAATTAATTATTCTTTTAATTTTGGGCTTCTTGATTTAATAAAATTAAACAAGTATTTCTCTAAATAAATTAATTTTAAGAACAAATTATATTTAAATCAGATTTTAGTCATTGAAATTTATTTTCTAGATAAGCCTTGATTAAAAATTGATACTTTGTAAAATAAATATTTAAATAAAAAAATTATAAAATTTTGTATAATTGAATACGATAATATATAATCACTACTTAAAATGACAAATTCACCGAAATAAATATTTTGAAAAGCTTTTTATTCAGATAAAATAAATATTGTAATTTTATTCAAAAATCGAAGAAACTCGAGATTAGACTTAGTTATGAAGGACAAAAATTAGGTGTCAACAATCATAACTACACATTGTATTTGTATTCACCATCGTTTTTTTTTCACTGTTATTTTTTTCTATTTTTATTTTCCTTTTTCTTTTTTTCCCTTTTTCAATTCTTTTTATTATTTTTTTTCTCTCTTCTATCTTTACATTCTATTTCTCTCTCTTTCTTTCTTTCTTTTTTTTTCATTTTCTATTTTTTTATTTTTCATTTTTTTCTCATTTTCCCCTTTTTTATTTTTAATTTGTTTCTTATTTTTGTTTTTATTCTTATTTTTTTCTATTTTTAATTTTTCGTTTCCTTTTTTTGCTTTTCTTTTTTTAGTTTTCGTCTCTTTTCTATCTGTAACTTCTATTTCTCTTTCTATTATTTAGTTTTCTTATATTATTTTTTTTGGTTTAAATTCTATTTTTTTTTTTTACATTTTTAAAAAATATGGTTATGTCGAGCACAAGTAATGAGTGATAAAAAAATACCACAATCGCTCATTGTATTTGTATTTGTACTATTATTTATATTTTTGTATTCATTGATATTATTGTATTTGTATTTTATACATCACGCTTGTATTTATATTTGTATTTTATATTTCAGATTTATATTTTTATTTTATAATTATCACTTGGTATTTATATCTTATAGACCATCATTTATACTTTTGTATTCGTTGATACAATTGTATTTGTATTTTATAGTCCGCGCTTGTAATTGTATTTGTATTTTATAGTTCGCATTTGTATTTATATTTTATAGCTCGTACTTGTATTTGTATTTTATAATTCTCATCATCATTTATATTTTATACAATTTTCACTTGTATTTTAAAGAACATTGCATTTGTATTTTATGGTTGACTGCATATTGTATTTGATTTTGTGGTATCATTTTGTTTGTGTTTGTATTTGCATTCTATTTTCATCGATACACTTGTATTGAACTATTTTGTAGTTGTATTTATAAATTGACCACATATTATATTTGTATTTGTTATTTCACTAGTTTAATTTGTTTGTATTTGAATTTGTAGTTGACAACGTCATTTTTTGTACACAATTGAAAAACAATTGCTATTTTTCTTTCTACGAACACTTGTATTTATATTTATTCATACAAATTATATTTTATCAAAAAAAATGAACAATGCAAATATAAATGATAAATTATATAAATACAAATGTTACTTTTGTATCAAATAATACATGTTTATACAACTTAAACCATACACATGAATGATGCTTGTTTAAATATAAATACAAATGATAAACTTGACATACAAATACTAACGATACATTTGCATTGAATGAAATATTGTTTATTATATATTTTAGACTCAAGTAAATACAACTAATCCATATATTTATTTTGTATATAAATACAAATGATAAATTATATTCATGGCAAAACTATTCAAATACAAATAATAAATTTATTTAAAATATATAGTATGATTTAAATAAATATAAAACATAAAATACGACAATAACGACAACAAAAAATGAGAGAAAATAAAGAAATACAAAAAAAATGAAAAAAAGTAAACAAGGAGAAAAAATGACAAGAAAAGAAAAAAATCAAGAACAAAAAAAAAAAAGGTTTCAAAGAAAAAATAAATAAAAAAGAAAATATAAAAAAATAAAAATGAAAATGGAATAGAAAAAAATGGAAAAGAAAAAAAGAAAAATGTAAAAAGAGAGAGAAAAAAGGAAAAGAAAAAAATTGAAAAAGAAAGAGAAATAGAGAAAGAAAGAAAACTAAGAGAAAAAATAAAGGAGAAAGACTGTGGGTTGTATTTAATTATCAAGAAAGGTTATAGATTGTAATTAATTAAAATTTACGTTAAATAAGATAGATAAAAATTCATAAATAGCAAACTTAAATCCATAATTAGGAGCTTCGTAGGAGCAATTTCATAATTACCTGAATTAGCAATTTGTATTTTGTATTTTAGACACTTTATGATACTAAAATACATATATAATGAGATTTATTGTCCTTCTTTACTCAAATCAGTTGAATTAACTACAAAATAACTACCCCATGTATTTAAAATAGTAGATTCTTTTTCTAAATCAAACTCAAGCATGATCTTAGTTTCAAAATAAAGCATCATTATTGTTACATGTATTGAATCATAAAATTGATTTCGTATGTGAATTTCAGTAAAGTAAGACGACTTAATCATGAAGATCCTGCTATTCGAATTTTCAAATTATACTGTACGAAATTATTTTTTATATTTGATTATTTTTTCAGCAAATCATTTTTCATTTCAGATTATATTTTGACTATTTGATCGAACTCAATGATGATTAAACTAAGAGAGTTATTCTTTGATCAAACTTGATTTTGCTACTGTAACGCCCCAAAATCTGATTTTCGGGACGCCACACGGTGCTCCGAACTTACTGGGCCAAAAATCGACCAAAAATCCCAATTTACTGGGCCACCACGATGCTCCACTATAGCGGTGGCTCTCTGAAAAAGGACGAGTGGGAACTGGGCATTCACCGGGACGCGCCACAATTGCGGTGCCCCTTGAATTGCCATTTTGGCCCTTGGCACGACGCGCCAAAATCGTGGAATCTCACTGGAATAGGACAATTGGGAAAATGGGCTTCTCTACGAAGTGGAGCTATCACGGAGGGCCAATAGAATTTGACAATTGCGGATTTTGCCTTCTCCGCGATGCGCTAAGTGCCCAGATGACACACTGTCAACTTAAAAATGCCATAACTCCTTCATCGAGTGTCAGATTTGGGCGAATCTTATATTGTTGGAAAGATTATTAAATTTTCCACACAATGGGAGGTCTAAATCTAGAAAATTCCACATGAAATAATTATTCTTTATTTTGGAAGCTATCCCTTAACATTCTAGGGATGAATTTTAGGTAGAAAAAGGTAAGGGGTATTACAGCTACGTACTCAGTGAATAGTATTAGTTTTATTTTTTTTATATGTAATTATATAGGTAGCGAGTGTATTTATATATTATGAAGAGTGAAATTGTATTTTGTTCTATTTTTGTTTGTATATTTTGGTTTGTGTTTATATATTTTGATTGTATTTGTATGCTTAGAGTTTTGTACATGTTAATTATAATTGTATATTATTAGTTTATTTGTATGTTGTAAGTTTATTTGTATATTTTATGTGCAATTATGACATTGAAAGTGTAATTTGTATATTATGTTTGCATTTGTATATTAAGAGTTACCATGTATATTTTGACTGTAGTTTTGTCATTATGATTTTATTTGTATGTTCTCAGTATATTGTTTATTATTTGAGTGATTTGATATGTTGTCTTTATTAATTTGTATTTTTATGTAACGTTTTTGATGTGTTGGAGATTGGCAATGGAAAGCATTCTTGTTCTTGTGAAGCACTCCAGGAGATGAATATATAAACAAAATTATGAAGAATACATAACTGATGTTATATTTTGTTAAGCACAAATACATCTTACAATCAACTATATGCTCTTCTGGTATCTCATATCATTTTTATTAACAAATATGTATGTACAACTGTGTCTTGAAGAATATATATATAAAGCTACCTATAGTGTATGCTGCTATGTTGAAAAATACATATACAGTTCTTTGTTTTTGAAAAATACATAAACATATAACAGATCTTTAAGTAAAAATACATATGTAATTATATATACAACTATTGAAAACAAGATAAATATTCAACACAATACTAAAATGAAAACCTTTCATTCAATTTGGTTAAGGACGAATCTTCAAAATACAATAATATAACTGTCAAAATCAATTAACTTTTCACATGAAACATGAAAGTAAGATATAAAACTTAACAACTACTCAACTACATCACTGTCAACCTACAATGAAATGTTATCATACACAAAATAGAAAAAAAAATCATCAAACTTCAAGGACTTTTGTGTCGTCTATTATCCTAATTTTCCTAACATGCCTCATTGGTGCTTCTTGCCATGAATATATGTCATGCTCGAACCGAGGCCTTGGCCACGACGGGCATCCCGAACCATGAAGGCCTTGGCCGTGATGGAAATCCCAAACAATAAAGTCTTGAGAGACCCCTTAGCATGTCACCATAAACATAGTTCATATGGAAAAATAAATTCTGAAGATAAACTGAAAATATGAAAGCCCATAACCAAACTTTATACTTCATGACAAAAATTCGTAATGAAATTCAAATCCAATCTAAAACAGTCCACGAAGCCTTTACTGAATTAAATAAACTAGTCTATCTAAATCGGAACAAGGTCCCTGATTGGACCATAAAATAACTAAAACTACCATACAGATAAGATGTCTTCCGAAGTAAGAGAGGCTCACAGAGTCTCACTATCTGGGGAAAATCTATTGCTGAGCTGGGCTATGAAACTGTGCCTCAGAACCTGTAAGGGCCGAGATCAATACTTGGAAAGTACTAGTATGTCGAACAACCCAAAATAATGTATAATTCATGTAAAATAATTGAGAGCATTTCAAAATCAATTAAGAATAATATAGGTAAAACACATGGGCATAATTCAAAGGCTTCAAAACATTCTTATAAACCATAGACTAAACTCTTTGCTTTACTTCTGAGCTAGATAGAACACCCTATAATTCTGAATACCTACGGGCCGTATGGGTCCGCCCTTGACTTGGCGGCCATGCCCTCAATCTAAGAATACCGCACGAATTGGAGTTTTTGTAATTTGGTATACCCCTCATGTGAGTATACCATAGGAACCCCCCTATATGAGATGTTTCAATTATCCCCCCATGTAAGATAATATATCATAAATCCCACATCGGTAAAACATGATTTTAGGCAATGAGTTATCTGAACTCGACCCTTCTTTGGGTAACCATCTAACTCTCCTTTAAGCCCACTTTTAACCTTCTTAAAATCATACTTCATGTTTATGAAAGAGTTTATTTCTTATTTTGTTAACGGCATACTATAACAGGGTATCATCATACCCAGACTTCCGAGTCATTCATATCATACCACATTATATCCATAGCCCTTTTATTCTAAAATCATGTTAATGACCACCAAAAGGTTTCAACATCACATGAGAGTTCTTATTTCAAATAGCATATGAAAACTTATGAAAAACACTCTCTTTTCAAGATTCAAATCATAAGGTGGTCATCTTTTTTATCAATCACATTTAATTCATCATCAACCATTTAACTCGATGAGCATTTATATAAATCAAACGAGAAAACACCCTCTCAAGGGATAAAAAACAATGGAAATCCGTAAATGATCATAAAGTATTTAAATTCAAGCGTGTAATATTATATTTCAACACCCCATAACATGTTAAGGCAAAATAGATAGGGAATTTCATAAGTCATGCTCATAATTTACTTTTCGAAAACTCAATACTCGTTTCACATGATTATGATTCAAGTTTTATAGGGAACCCCCTAGTAATTTAAAGATTTCATCCAACCAATCTCAAATCTCATAATACGTACATATATATATATACCTTAAAATTTGTAAAAACATTAAAAACTTATGCCTATGAGAGTTAGGATAGTCCCACATACCTTGAAGCGATGAAAATGTAGAGTAATTTGACCTTTGAAGCTAGTTTCTCCTCTCTTGCTAATGTAAAGTTAATTTGGGGATTTTGAGAGTTATAAGATGTGTTTAAAGACCTAAATTTCATTCATAAGGGATTAGAGGCGGTTATAGGGGGTGAAAAGACCTTAGTGCCCTTAAATTAAATAAAAATAAGCAACTTATAATGCTTGGCAATGATTTTGCGGTGCAAGGCCAAATCAAACCACAAGTTTTGCAGAACCAAGCCAAAGCAAACCTCAAGGTTTGCGATGCAAGGCCAAGGAAAACCCATTCCTGTGGTATTTGGCGATATCTCCATGGTGCGGGGCCTTTGAGGAGCATTCCCTTTGCGATGCCAACCCCATTCTAAAGCCTAAAAGCACCCCCAACACTCACCATCCTAACTATACATAATTTACCATCGATATAGGGGTTTTAAAGTCCATTTTTAATGCATTATTTAAGCAATTAAAGTATGGGGTGTTACATTATCTTCCCTTTGGGATCATTAATCCTCAAATGATGGGTAGGAACTTGTTGAAGCTCTAAAAGTATGGAATGAAGGACGTAACCTCCCATTAGGAATTTTCTTCAACAAAACAGGAAAAGGCATCAAAAGAGCTTCTTGATAACCACTAGTGTATTATATCAGTACGAAGCATGAGATAGTGAGAATCGATATAGAGATGGCTTTGCATATAAGTTATAGGGATCATAATCATAATAATATAAGGCATGGGTTATTTGGTGATCATAGGTGTTGATTTGCATTGATACTTGACATGAAATTGAGTTTTGCGGGAGATAGGTATAGAAGCATTCTCCACCTTACAAGATGCAACAATAGACCTTAAACTTAGAGACACTACTCGACTATGACCCAAACAATAAATAACATACTTCATCATTTCCAACTTACCTTTCTCCCATAACACACCCAACCACAAGAGTTTGAGTCTTACTAAATAATACTTCCATGTTGAAGCCTAATCCAGAGTTAAAAGGTGCTAACTTAAGCTATGGAACGCTGTACTCTACTTTTAATTAAGAATATCTCTTCACCGTATCACTATAATCCAACAACTTCAGGTCTTAATTCAAGGAGTACTAATCACATAGCACATTGATTTATGTTTTCATAAATCAAAACATTCAAGCCTATCTTTACTACATCCACTTTATAGATCTCCCCACTAAAAGCCAACAACTTTACTCACTCTTACAAAGATTTTCATCACATATCCACTTTCTAATTATTTCACATAATGAAAGCTCATCTCCCTCCTCCCTCTTCATCTATAACCTTATTCAAGGTAGTCACACCAAAATTTAAAATAATATGAAATATCTACCCTCTTATCTAAAATATTACTACGTTTCCATAACCACTAACATACTAACATAAGCAGGTTCCTTGAGGGACCAGGCCATAAGAATCAAAATAGGAATAACACTATTCAATTAGGACTTATATTGGTGATCTACTCAAGGTGGGGCCTGAGATGTAAGACACGATACAATAGTCACAAAGTACTTCATACATCAGATGTCTAGATCATAAATAGAGAGTTGTTCGGACACAAACATAATACAACATGAGTTCTTAGGACTGGGAATGGTGAGAAATAAGATAGCATATATCATGAGTTGTATAACATAAAGTCAAAATTCATGTCGTCAACGATTAATACAAGGATTGCAACTTGAAGCTATTGTTCCTCATTTAAAGAACTAGAAATGGCCATGAGTTTGCATAAACCTTATTACTTTAGGCTAGACCCAATGTAAAATGAATCGGTAACATATAAAAGCATAGTTTCTTAGAACCAAGTATGATGCGAGACATAGATTTATGGATTATGAACATCATAACATAGAGCTTGAATACTTGAAAGATTGGATTTCTAAGGGACATCATTTTTTTAGTTTGGAGTTCGAATCATGGACCTAAGTGCATAGAGAACACAAAACATAGGAATAGGCATGACTTGAATACATAATAAATTAGTAGAATGACCTCTTAAATTAAAGTATGAGGAGTTTTCTTGAATAGGAATAATATTTATCATGACTCTTCTTTGAAACTTGCCACTATGAGAAAATTTGGGAACTACCTTAACTCATTTTCTCCCCCATAGATCAAAGTCAAAATCCTAGACTTGAGGACATATCCTCTCATTAAATATACAAGCACAACACTCAACACCATAGGGATAGACCATACACATAAACGCTAAACTCTTCTTAATAAACTATACTCTGAAGGCATTGCTTTTCGAAAATGCTACTCTTAACTTTTGCTAGCCTCTATAGTCATCATTCTACAACTCCCACTCTCATGAGCATACACATCCACACATTTATCACATAACAATCCATTCTACACCACTTAATATACTAGCATTAAACCTCTAATCGCATACCCTTACAACTTAACAAAGTTTTTAAAAGTAGACTAAGATCTCTATAATGACCCTCCTGGTCGTTTGTGAAATTTTTTCATCTTCTCTATTTTAGTGTTCTCCATAATTTATATACGTGGGTTATGACTCACGGGATAAGTAGAATAAATTCTTGAAGTGTTTGGAAGTAATTGAAGTCATTAGTTGGATTATTAAGTTTGATCGCAGTTAACCTTTGGCCAAGACGATCTCAAATCAATGTTGTAATGTTTTCAACAGAATCGGAACATACTTTTTAGTCAACTTACATATTTAATAATTTTTATGAAATTTCAAATAAATTTTGAGTATCGATGTGAAGTTTTGGATATATTAGATAATTAGTTTTTAATTAGTTAATGGGTCAAAACTATAATTTATTTACTTATATGGAATTTACAAGAAAGATTTAAAATGGGTAGCATTTACAATATACATAGCAATAACATCATAAAGGAAGGAGAAGAGGGGCACGGAGCTTGTGGTTTTCCCATTGTTTCTCACCACATAGCCAGGTAATGGTTAATAGTAGCATGCATGTTATAATTTATATAAATATTAGTATGCTATGGTATGGAATCTTTGATTCCACCAAATGGAATAGCATTGATAACTATGCAAATAGATTTGGGCAAGGGAAGGTCGAATGGCTAGTGAATTTAATCGATTAAATTTGGTTACTGATTATAATTTTGGTCATTAGAAGTGACCAGTGATGAACAATGAATATGTTTTCTAATGGACAAAATAATGATTAGGAATGATAATAAATTATTGGCTTTAGTGAATAAAATAATGTACATTTATTTTTCTTTGTTAATGTTGATAATGATTTGCCAATCATTGGCATAAACATGAAATCTGCATGTTAGTTATTATAAAACAAAGGGTCTGTAAATTATTTCCCGTTACTTTTGATTCTGGGACTTAGAGAAATTGAATTATCGGTCTAGAGCTTTTGGAATAAGAAATTAGAAATGAGTTTCATTAAATTATACTCTTATGAATATTATATATTGAACAGATCTTGAACATTTCAAAAGTTTGAGGAAGGGCAAGACACTTGTGGACTAGTGATATTCGGATTTTTCGAGTAAGGTAGGTTACGATTTAATTGGAGTTTAGACTCGACTTAATTGTGTGTATGCTTCTAAATTGGATACTTGTGGATTGGTATTTGGACATGCTTGAAATTATTGATATTTGGATTGTTGATTCATGTATCAATATTTATTGAATGACTTGATGTAATTGTCTTATGACTTTAAGTGTACTTGTAAACTTGGTACATTGTGTGACTTGCTGTGAGGTTGTGTAAATTGATATTGATAATACTTGGTTATGTTTATGTTGTATTGGGTACCACACCGGTACGTTTATATTTATGTTGGATCGGGTACCACGCCGGTACATTTATATTTATGTTGGATCAGGTACCACGCCGGTACATTTATATTCATGTTGGATCGGGTACCATATTGGTACGTTTATATTTATGTTGGATCGGATACCACGTCGGTATATTTATATTCATGTTGGATCAGGTACCACGCTGGTACGTTTATATTCATGTTGGATTGGGTACCACGCTGGTACATTTATATTCATATTGGATCAGGTACCACACCGATATATTTATTTTATGTTGGATCGGGTACCACGCTGGTATATTTATATTCATGTTGGATCGGGTACCATGCCAGTATGGTACATAAACATAGATTGTTCCCTGCAGGTCATGATTACTTGGGGTAAAATAAGTCCCATAGCATGTGTGTACATATTTATGTTATTTCTGTGGATGTTTACAGTATGGTTGATACTCTTAATGGTTATGTGGCTTGTTTGTGAGTATTGTTTGACCTGTAGTTATTGTATTGTTGATTAATTAAATATTTGTTATGTGACGATGCCTGTCAACTTGTTATTTTATTTATGTTGTGTACATGCTATTAAACTGAGTTGGCCTATGATACCTACTAGTACATAGTGGTTTATACTAATACTACCCTGTACTTTTCTTTTGTTAAGTGCAGAAAGTGTTCTATACTCAGATATGACCTCACCTCTTGAATTTGATAGCAGATCTTAATCTAAGGTTGAGCACTCCATCTTCAGGCTGCCATGGGTCAACTTATTTGTTCTTTTCCATCTTTGAGCAATGGAACATTCTTTATTTACTTTATTTTTGGATATCACTTTAGATATAATATTTGTTAGTAGTTTTTGTACGATAACTTTCAGGTCTTGGGAATTTTAGTAAGTAGTTGGTTTGAATTTCTGCATTAATAATAATTAGTCCTGGATATTTGTAATTATGTTGAATTTTATAATAATATCATCTAATATTGACTAAGTGTTTGGCTAATGGTTTGGTTTAGATGGTTCTCCTATAGGAAAATTAGTATGGGTGCCACTCATGGCCATTTGGGTCGTGACAAAGTTGGTATCAGAGCCTAGGTTCATCGATCTCGTCGTACAAGAACATATCCAGTAGAGTCTTGCAGAACGGTATAGAGACGTCTGTACTTTTCTTTGAGAGGCTCTAGGACACTAGGAAAATTCAAATTCTTCTTTCTTACATGCTATTACTTGAATTTAATTGGTATCTGTTAATAAGAGCAATGTAAAGTAGAGTTCCGTAGAATGGTGTGCAAGGCCTCACACCCAATCTTTAAAAGGCTATGAGGTATGTAGAAGCCACTTTCCTTACTTTCTCACTATTGTGTCATCCTAATCTTGGACTACTGGATTGAATTCAATTGGTATGTAAACAATTTCAATTGGTATCTTTAAAATTATGAATAAAAATCTAGGATATTTCAATTAGTATCTGTTAATAAGGTCTAAAAGTTATTGTTAATAGGTAAAGACTTGTGAAAGTTGTGAACTTATTGATTGCTTGTGTTTGATATTTGGCTAAACTTGTGTTGCTAGATTTTTGTCATTGTTGTGAATTATTTTTGTTAAGTGATGAAAATTGACT
>JAPEIP010000008.1:147364928-147376481 GCA_026120095.1 Capsicum chinense
TTAATAGGTAAAGACTTGTGAAAGTTGTGAACTTATTGATTGCTTGTGTTTGATATTTGGCTAAACTTGTGTTGCTAGATTTTTGTCATTGTTGTGAATTATTTTTGTTAAGTGATGAAAATTGACTAAGTTGTTTTTGTTGATTAATATGATAGGATTATTTGATTTCTTATTATTGTGAAACTAGAAATTCTATGGTGCTTATTTATTTTTGGTACTATTATACTGATGAGATGGATGGTATGAGAATTGAGAGGATGGTATGAGAATATGATATCGAGAAAAGATGGTGAAAAAGTGACATGCATAAAAGACTGAGGTGATATGTGTTTTTTGTAATGAGAGGTTCTTGTTAATAATGTTGTGGATGGACTCTTATGTAGTTCGATTATTTGATATTATTTGGAGATCCTTGCGTGGTCTGGCTATTGAGACTGTATTTAGAATTTTTGTGCAGTTCTATTATTAAAACTATAATGGGTACCTTGTGAGGACTGGCTAAGTGACATTATTGTTGAGTTCCTTATGTGAACAAATTCTTAATGCTTGGCAAAATAATGAGTTTTAAATAAAAGTGATAAAAACTAGTAGAGGTTGTTGATACCTATAGAATTTGATCGATGACTTGTTTGGAATGTGATATTGGTGTAAAACTGTCAATGACCTATAGTCGATTTATTTTGTTTAGCCTTGCTTGTGTGCTAGTGGTGTGTGGACCACTCTTGAGGTGATTAAGAGTTAAGTAAAGCCCGTAATAAAAATATTGTTAGGTAGAAGTAAGAATGACTCTGTATATCTTAAATTGATGTTAGTGATATAAGAGAGGTTTGGCTTGACCATGAAGTGGTTGTCGTTGAAAAATATTGAACTAGTGATTGTCAGGACATAAGTTATAGCTGTGGATTTATGCTTTAGGAAAAATTTTGAGAAGATAAATTATTATTGACTTAACCTTGTGACTGGATTATATATTTGCATGTTCCACAAAGTTGGCTGATATATGACACTTTTAGAGGATAGTAATTGCCATGATAGTGGAAATGCAAAATCAAATGACTTAGTTACATTCATAAAATAATTAAGGATGATCCTGGATGGAAGAATAAATGAATTATTAAATGGCATGATTGATCTTTCCTTGAGTGATAATTGGTGGGTATTTCTTGTTGAGTGGTAAAGGTATGATGATTAGATGAATATTAACAATATTGTGGAGAAAAATGTGTTGTAGGCTCTAATTCTGCAGGACCCGTAAAATGGCATGTTTATACCCCTTTTAAATTTTATTGCTTTTCCTCTCTAGTTTAGATTAGTTATAGCATGGCTATGATGTAAACCTATGTTTGGGATATGGTTTAGTACTTGAAGCATGATTTGTATATTTAGCCTTATTAGGCTAGTGTGGTAGTCTTGAAACCATAAGTTGGGTAGAGTTTACTTGATTACTTTAGTTCTAGTCAAAGCTGCTATCTTAGGCTTGAATATAGCTTACTTGACATTTAGAAGATGAACTAGATACCTTAGCCTGGTTTACGGTATAGTGTGCCTATTTTTGAAAATTAAGGATTAGAAGTGGGATCGTTTTGCCCACTTAGGCCTAAACTTGTGTTAAGTCTTGTGGAATAAGTTATGGATGTTAGACATATATGAAGCTAGTAAACCTTTGAATAAGGTTACTTCGTAACTTGGTAACTTGTATTGATGTTCCTGGATTGTGGCTTTTGAGTCATAGTTATGATACTTCCCGTGGAAGTGATATTGGACATTTAGAGATGACATTCCTCCTAGATACGTTATGTGGTCTATAAAGATGATATTTTCTTTTGGCTTGATAATTGACCTAGAGAGATGCTATTTCCTCCGAGATATGCAAATTGGCCTAGAGAGGTGATATTTCCAGCAGTCATGATGTATGACTTATCGATATAAGATATTCTATAGACGATTACATGTACATCTATATTATGCCCCCAATATGTGAGATACCTCCTATATGTGAGATGATTAGAGATATGCTATGACTTATAAATATGATTATCAATATGAGTTTCAGATATGTATATGGGCCTAAGGCCGTCACTATGATATTGTAACTATTTAGAATAAATTAATGGGTCAAGGGCAGTGTTATGATAATGATTGAATATCCAGGGAGTGTTTATCAGTGTAAATGATATGATTACAATTTATGAATACATATATGTTTGTATACATATCTCTCCGGTATAGGATGGAGGAAGATACAATATGCTGCTTATGACTTTATTGATTGGATATTGGTGATGGCTAGGAATCTAATGTATTAGTTAATGAATCTTGCTTAGGTTAAATATGTTAGGTAACGATAGTTAATGCGTAACTTATGGTGAGGTCGGGTCTAGCATAAGTGAAGATTATTTGGAATTAATGACTAAGTTCGTTATGTCGATTAGTCGATAAACGAGGAGTTGTGTGTTAATGAGGCTAGACAATAAGAGATGTTGGTAATAAGAGGTGACTAGTTAATAACTTTGAATAGTTTCTAAATGGTTAACTAATAAATAGTTAAGCAAGAATTAGTTGGTAAACAATGGTTAGATAATGAATGGTGTCAGTTAATAAAAGATAGTTAGGTGACAAGCAGTAATGTGTTGTTTAGTAATGACTAACGGATATAGTATGATTAATTGATAATAATGAATGGTAGATAAATAGAGGTTTTGGTCTAGTGATGAACCTTGACTAGATGTTAAACGTTGGCTATTAAATAAATAGTGGTCAGTTGTTATCCAGCGAATAAGGATTATGTGAAGGATAGTATTTTAGGCTAATAACTAGAGGTTATGTGATGAAGAGAGAACTAGTGATTCTATTATAATAAGTGTTGGTTAGCTAATAACGAGTAGCTGTGAAGTATTGACTATATAGATATTCTATGGTGATATGTCTATTTTTTATGAGTAACTTAGTATATGTTATTTGGTTATGACTATTATGATGATATGTTGATATTTGGCAAGGTCTGAGGTTGCTTATGATGATGATGGTTCTGAGAAGGACAGTTATTGATTGTGTACTTTAGAGTCATTCCTACATGCGCATTGCCTATCCCCAGTAGACACCTATATTTATCAGCCGGTATAGGATGGTTGCATATATGTGGGTGAAGAATATGCCTGTTGTTCTTGTATACTGGTTGAACCTTTCAAGTCTGTGGTGGTGGGGGTACGCATAGGTTTAACTATTTATTTGGTTGTCTGTAAGTTGAAGACTAAGGAGATTGCATCCATGAAGGTCCAATGGAAGAATCTTCCTATTGAGAAGGCCACTTGGGATACCAAAGCAGACATATGTAGGAAGTTTCCACATCTTTTTAACAATTCAGGTAATTCTTTAGTTTCCCTTTTTGTCGCTTACTTATCCGTTCGGGGATGAATGGTTGTTTAATTGGTATCTGATGTAATGACCCTCCCAGTCGTTTGTGAATTTTTCTCATCTTCTCTATTTTAGGGATCTCCGTAATTTATATACGGGGGTTATGACTCACGGGATAAGTAGAACTAATTCTTGAAGTGTTTGAAAGTAATTGAAGTCATTAGTTAAATTATTGAGTTTAATCACAGTTAACCTTTGGCCAAGACGATCACAAATTAGTGTCGTAGCGTTTTCAATAGAATCGGAACATACCTTTTAGTCAACTTACATATTTAATTATTTTTATGAAATTTCAAATAAATTTTGAGTATCTATGTGAAGTTTTGGATATATTAGATAATTAGTTTTAATTAGTTGGGTCAAAACTACAATTAATTTTAGTTAATGGGTCAAAACTACAATTTATTTACTTATATGGGATTAATAAGAATGATTTAAAATGGGTAGGGTTTACAATATATATAGCAATAACATCATAAAGGGAGGAGAAGAGGGGCACGAAGCTTGCGGCTTTCCTATTGTTTCTCGCTGCGTAGCCAGGTAATGGTTAATAGTAGCATGCATGTTATAATTTATATAAATATTAGTAGGCTATGGTATGGAATCTTTGTTTCCACCAAATGGAATAGAATTGATAACTGTGCAAATAGATTTAGGTAAGGGAAGGTCGAATGGCTAGTGAATTTAATCGATTAAATTTGGTTACTGATTATAATTTTGGTCATTAGAAGTGACCAGTGATGAACAGTGAATATGTTGTCTAACGAACAAAATAATGATTTGGAATGATAATAAATTATTGGTTTTAGTGAATAAAATAATGTACATTTGTTTTTCTTTGTTAATGTTGGTAATGATTTGCCAATCATTGGCATAAAGATGAAATCTGCATGTTAGTTATTACGAAACAAAGGGTCTGTAAATTATTTCCCACTGCTTTCGATTCTGGGACTTAAAGAAATTGAATTATCGGTCTAGAGCTTTTGGAATAAGAAATTATAAATGAGTTTCACTAGATTCGTACTCTTATGAAGATTATATATTGAACAGATCTTGAACATTCCAAAAGTTTGAGGAAGGGTAAGGCACTTGTGGACTAGTGATATTTGGATTTTTCGAGTGAGGTAGGTTGCAGTTTAATTGGAGTTTAGACTCAACTTAATTGTGTATATGCTCCTAAATTGGATACTTGTGGATTGATATTCGGACATGCTTGAAATTGTTGATGTTTGGATTGTTGATTCGTGTATAAATGTTTATTGAAAATTGACTTGATGGTATTGTCTTATGACTTTAAGTGTACTTGTAAACTTGGTACATTGTGTGGCATGCTGTGAAGTTGTCTAAATTGATATTGATAATACTTGGTTATCTTTATGTTGGATCGGTACCACGCCGGTAAGTTTATATTTATGTTGGACTGGGTACTATGCCGGTACATTTATATTTATGTTAGATCGGGTACCACACCAGTACGTTTATATTCATGTTGAATCGGGTATCACTCCGGTACGTTTATATTCATGTTGGATTGGGTACCATGCCGGTACGTTTATATTCATGTTGGATGGGGTACCACGTCGGTGCATTTATATTCATGTTGGATCGGGTACCACATCGGTAAGTTTATATTCATGTTGGATCGGGTACCACGCCGGTATGTTTATATTCATGTTGGATCGGGTGCCATGCCGGTATGTTTATATTCATGTTGGATCGGGTACCACGCCGGTACGGTATATGAACATAGATTGTTCCCTGCAGGTCATGACTATTTGGGAAAAAATAAGTCCCATAGTATATGTGTACATATTTGTATTATTTCTGTGGATGTTTACAATATGGTTTATACTCTTGATGGTTATGTGGCTTATTTGTGAGCATTGTTTGACCTGTTGTTGTTGTATTGTTGATTCATTGAATATTTGTTGTGTGACGATGTCTGTCTACTTGTTAATTGATTTATGTTGTGTACATGCTATTATATTAAGTTGGCCTATGATACCTACCAATATATAGTGGTTTGTACTAATACTACCCTATACTCTTCTTTTGTTGAATGCAGAAAGTGTTCTATACTCAGACATGACCTCACCTTTAGAGTTTGATAGAAGATCTTGATCTAAGGGTGAGCACTCCGTCTTCAGGCTGCCCTGGGTTATCTTATTTGTTCTTGTCCATCTTCGGTCAATGAAACATTCTTTATTAACTTTATTTTTGGATATCACTTTAGATATGATCTTTGTTAGTAGTTCTTGTACGATGACTTTCGGGTCTTGGGGATTTTAGTAAGTAGTTGGTTTGAATTTCCGAATTAATAATAATTAGTCCTAGATATTTGTTATTATTTTGAATTTATAATGATATCATCTAATATTGAATAAGTGTTTGGGTAATGGTTCGGTTTAGATGGTTCTCCCACAGAAAGATTAGTGTGGGTGCTACTCATGGCCATTTGGGTCGTGACAATCTCGCATCATGTATCTATATTTCCTCCAATTCATCTATAAAGAACACCATATAGTAGCTCTCTCGGCTTCTCCATGCTAAGAAATTCAACAACTCGAACTAGGTAAACATGGCACTTATACACATAAAACCTTATCTAACCACATGCTACCTGGGGTTCAACTGATTCTTATAAACCTAATGCTCTTATCCACGTAATGACTCAGCCATAATTCATCGTTTTAACACTAGTCCTCATGTATATATATCACGGTTATCCAGTCATTTTTTCCACAAGTTGCCAACCTAGGATATTGCATACATCAAATCTAGCCTACTACTTACTCCAAAAAAGCATGCATCATTAAACTTAAGCTACTATTCTTACCACCACAATCCACATCTAAAGTTCAAGCCTATTGTCTAGCGCCAATCATTTACTAGAGGTGAAGCATGCCACATATTATACAAGTCCATCAAATGGGAAAATCAACCCAAATTCCTCATTTCACATAACAACGTCCCACAAGTTCATTCTCTCCACAACATTACTACCATACCTTGGAATCTACCACACACTTTCTCATATGCAATACTAGTTTACAACTACTAGAGAAAAGACAATCAAGGGGGTAAAGTCACACAATAAGGATAGTCGATCTTAATCATATAATATAACCTATTACAATTTTCTTAGCATATTCTACTTTCTTATATTATATATACTTACCTATACTTACATCCCAACTACCTTCAAGACCCTATAAACACTTGTGTGTCTCTACTTATAATTTATTAGCTAATCTGCCCCTTTATATTCACAACCTATGAATGATTTCTACAACTACCATACTATCCATTCTGAGATCCTTTCCTATTTTGAATAAATAACAATCATAGACAATCACTTCCTCCACAGACTACCATGCAATCTACAAATCTTGCTACAACATTATTCACTCACTATAAAAGGGAAGCCCGCCCCTTAATCAAAAGTTATACAACTAAAACTAGCTTATTTACGCAAAAGTCACCCTCACTCTGACTTCTAAACTTGTGACTTTATATCTCTAACTTTTGGACCATCTTACTACCCATAGCTCATGAAACCTTAATATATACTATTACTCGAATGGAAATATCGTTCCAATATTCTGCCATATATCTCTACCCTTACATATTACATCTGCAACAAGGATTCTGAAAAGGACTGAATACACTTTTTACCTCAGGCTCAGATGCATGGTTGATATAGTTAGGGCTATACACCTAAATCAACACACTTTGAAGCATTAACGGACTCCTCTCAAGTCCTTATGCTATATCATAACCTTTTATGACTCAATTAGAAAGGACCACATCCCTTAGACTCTAGGGTTATGCACTTAAATTACCTCAACAATAAGACATAGCTAATAAAATCAAAATAAAGAAAGAATTTGGATAACTTCCATATGGACAACATAATGTCACGATATAGACTATGAAAGAATAGGAAAAATCTATTAAATGTCTCGTAGCTTCCTTCTTATAAGTGTGGCACGCTACACACCCATAAAAAGGATTTTACTCGACATGGATTCGTAGACACCCTAGGACCCTGAACTGTGCTCTGATACCAAGCTTGTAACAACTCGAACCGAGGCCCTGACTGCGACGGGTATCCTAAACCATGAAGTCTCGAGAGACCCCTTAGCATGTGACCATAAGCACAATTTATATGAAAATAAAAGTGCGGAAGATAAACTGAAAACATGAAAAGCCCATAACCAAATTTTATACTTCATGACAACAATTTGTAATGAAACCCAAATCCAATCTAAAATAGTCCACAAAGCCTCTACTGAACTGAATAAACTAGTTTGTCTAAATCGAGACAAGGCCCCCATCTAGACAATAAAATAACTGAAACTACCATACAGATAATATGTCTTTCGAAGTAAGGGAGTATCACCAAGTCTAACTATGTGGGGAAAATATATTGCTGAGCTGGGCCACAAAATTGTGCCTCAGAACCTGTAGGGAAGGGGGATCAATACTTGGAAAGTACTGGTATGTAGAACAACCCAAAATAATGTATAATTCATGTAAAATAAATTGAGAGCATTTCAAAATCAATTTAGCATAATATACGTAAAACACATGGGCATAATTCAAAGGCTTCAAAACATTTTTGTAAACCATAGAATCAACTCTTTGCTTTAGTTCTGAGCTAGATGGTACACCCTACAATTTTGAATACCCACAGGTTTCTTGGGTTCGCCTTTGACTCAGTGGCAAAGCCCAATCCAAGTTTTTCGCAAGGATTGGAGTTTTTGTAATCTGATATACCCCCATGTGAGTATACCGTAGGAATCCCCTATGTGAGATGTCCCAATTATCCTCTCATGTAGGATAACATATCATAAATCCTACATCGGCAAAACACGATTTCGAGCAATGAGTTATCTGAACTCATACCTTCTTTGGGAACCATCTAACTCTCCTTTATACTTATTTTTAACCTTCTTACAATTATACTTCATGCTTATGAAATAGTTTCTTTCTTATTCTATTAAGGGAATATCATAATAGGGTATTGTCATACCAGACTTGCAATTCACTCATGTCATATAACATTATATCCATAGCTTCTTTTATTCAAAAATCATGTTAATAACCACCAAAAGGTTTCAACATCACATGAGAGTTCTTATTTCAAATAGCATAGGAAAACTTATGTGAAACACTCTCTTTTTAAGATTCAAATCATAAGGTGGTCATCTTTATTTATCAATCACATTCAATTCATCATAACCTATTTAACTCAATGATCATTTATAAATCAAATGATAAAACACCCTCTCAAAGGATTATAAAATAATGCAAATCCATAAATGATCATAAAACGTTTAAATTCAAGCGTGTAATATTACATTTCAATACCTCATAATGTGTTAAGGCAAAAGAGAGAGGGAATTTCATAAGTCTTGCTCATAATTTACTTTTTGAAAACTCAATACTCATTTTCAAATGATTATGATTCAAGTTTTATAGAGAACCCCTACGTAATTGCAAGATTTTATCCCAAAACGGGGTATGGATGCTCTCCAACCAATCTCAAATCTCATAATATGTACATACATATATACTTTAAATCTTGTAAAAACATTAAAATACTATGCCCATGAGAGTTAAGAAGTCCCACATACCTCAAAATCAATAAAAACGTAGAGAAATTTGACCTTTGAAGCTTAAAATTCCCAACCCTTGGTAGTTTCTCCTCTCTTGCTTATGTAAAGATGATTTGGCAATTTTTAGAGTGATTAGATGTGTTTAAAGACCTAAATTTCATTCATAAGGGGTTAGGGATGGTTTTAGGGGGTGAAAAGACCTTAGTGCCCTTAAATTAAATCAAAACGGAGAAACTTATGACGCTTGGCTTTGGCTTTGCAATGCAAGGCCAAAGCAAACCATAAGGTTTGTGGCGTGAAGCCAAAGCAAACCTCAGGGTTTGCAGTGCAAGGCCAAGGCAAACCCATTCCAGTGGAATTTGGCGATGTCTCTGCAGTGCAGGGCCTTTGTGGAGCGTTCCCTTTACGATTCCAACCCCCTTTCAAAGCCTAAAAGCACCTCCAACACTAACCATCCCAACTAGAGATGGTTTACCATCAATATAGGGGTCATAAAGTCCATTTTAATTCATCATTTAAGTGACTAAAGTACAGGGTGTTACAATATATGATCACATGAAATCTATACAACAAAAAAACAAAAAAAATATCTAAATCACATATACATGTTCAAAAATATACAATACATAGACATACAGATTTGCATGTGTATTTACAGTATAAAAAATACATATATATCTGCATATGTATTTATAGAAATACATATTTGATCCATATGTATATATATACATATAGGATGTAAATCTCTATATTAGAAAGGACAACTATATATATAAATATAGTGCTAATCAAAAAATACATAATGTATGTCTTAACAGTAAAAAATACAAATAAATACATATGTTACCCTCTAGAATGACATAAAACCATCCAAAGACAAATCCAACACTGTACAAAAATACATTAGAATATGCATTTGTATATACAAAATACAAATACACGCACATGCCCCAAAAGTATTTATATATAACCAGATTTGTATATATATACAAGTGAGTACCCATTAATTAATAAATACATATACAAATACCTCTTCATATTTATCTTCTTCTGAATCATATTCAGAAGAGTTTCAACATCAGGACTTGAAATTTTATTTGATTCTTTAATTTTTTTTAAATTTTCTTTTTTCTTAGATCTTTGTATTTTTTTGGGGGTTTTGGAGATGAAGACTTCTTCAATCCTTTTTCTTTAATTACGGTCATCTTGTTTGGATTATTATGATGCTTCAACTTCACCTCTTCGAATCTCACTGATTTCTCCAACTACTTATGCCATTAGAGAAACCTCCATAATCATGCATCAAAAACATCTCAAAAGTAAAAAAAATTGCAAGAACAATGGTGAAAAAAAACAAAATATATAGAATTTGGGGAAGACATAACATACAATAACTGTAAAATTAATAGTTACCTTATTTTGTGGTGCATGATCTTTGTTTATTAAGGTGAAAAACTTGAGAAAAAGAAAAGAAATTGGAATGAAAAACTTGAAGAATAGGCAAAAAATAATAAAAAGGTAAAGTAAAATAAGAAAGAGAATAAGTGATAGAGTGAAATATGAGAAGTTACTCATTGGTAGTTGTAAACACGTATGTATTGAGTGGTCCCATCAAACAAATGTTATTTTACTATAAAATGTAATTCTATGAAAGTGTTTTTATTTATCATATGCATGATTTTAAGTTTGTCGCTTTCTGTAGTTTTTCCAATAAGATAATTAAATGATTATGTTTTTTGAGCAATGTAGTTACCCTATATAATACTAATATAATAACTATATAATTGGTGCATAAAATGCATACACTGATTATGTATAAATATACAACAATAATATATAATAAACTTTGTAAATATAGGGTTATTTGGTTAAACGAACCACTTCTGGTGGGCTTATGTGTCCTATGAAAATTCAAGGAAAAAAATCTAGTAATAATTGAATCTTTTCATCTCTGGACTTCCGCTTTTGAATGATTATCCTCACCAGCTATATGATCGTGGTCTTGTAAGCTATTATCTCACTAGCTAATTAGTTAATTAGATACGAGTGTTTTATTCAAGCAGACTCCTGAGAAAATTAAATAAAAGGTGTCATTTAAGTCTTGAATGAAGGATTGGTGACATTGACCAACTTAAATAGTCAACATAATTAGGAAACTTAATTAAGCTAATTATGAACTTGATTAATATTTTTAAAACTTTCTAAGTATTGGTGAACAATTTCAATATTTGTTGCTTTAATTCAAAATGTGGTCTGAATAAATCTCTAATTTATGGTATTTTTTTCTATTCTCTTTTCGGAGTGAAATATGTTTTTTTGTTATTTGTTGCATTTTTTGAAGTTTGATTTTTGTTGTTTGTGTTTGTATAAATAAAATAACGGTGTTGGTGCTTTTGGTGTTGTGCCCATTGTTGGGTTGATTTGTTCTTGTTCTTGGTAAAAATGGTGATATTGTTGTTGTTTTATTAAACAAAATCATGCTAATGTTTCTTTTTTTATAATAGATTAGCCTTCTGAT
>JAPEIP010000008.1:147401520-147442476 GCA_026120095.1 Capsicum chinense
TTCTTGGAGTTCTTAAACTAGGAACTTGGAATCTTGAATAAATTTGCAGAATTAATGGTGAACTTTAGAGGTTCTTGAAGTTGGATGTTGGAGCTTAGGGTTTTCTTTTTGAGGGAATTTGATGAAATATAACATATAATGCTTCTAATTGCTTTAATATAGGGTTTGGACGGATTTTGGGTGAGGGGAAATGACCAAAACGCCCCTAAAAATCAAATAATTCTCGAATCTATCCTTTGGTGGACTGTTTTGATAGTCTAAAGTAGATCAACCATAATGTTTTACTTCGACATTCAAATTGGATGAAACCAATTTCATTAGAAAGAGGACTCTCATATCTTTCTATTGATATATAGTATCTTACCCAGATCATTGTGTACGAGGAGTTATAATCATTTGAAATTGACCCAAAAAATTGCTTTTGATAGGCTGAAGTAGATCGACCATAACATTTTGCTCTAATAGACAAATTGGATGAAACCAATTTCATTGGAAAGAGGACTCGCAGATCTTTCCATTGATATATAGTAGATCACCTAGATCATTATGTAAAAGGAGTTATGATCATTTAAAGTTGGAGTAAAAATACGCCAGGCCTCAGTACTTTTTCCTGCACGTTTTACTGTTCACTACTATTCACGGTTCGATCAGAATGTTCATAATTCATCGCTCGGGTGTCCGTTTTGGATAATCCACATATCATTGGAAAGATTATTTGATCCTCTACGCAGTGGTGGGTCATAATCTAATACATTATGTTTGAAAAATTTATAATTCATTCTAGAAGATAGAACCCAACACGTTTATGCACAAAATTTCAACGAAAAATTTCCCAGGGTATTACGCAACAAGACCTGGAGTAATAAAAGAATTCATCTCCAAAGCCTGCTCAGTAGGCATGATCCATGGATGGAAAACCTATAAAAAAGAAGATACATTTAAATCATATAATTATTTGTAGTCAATTGGGTTACATGTTAACACAGATAACTTATACAATAAATGATCTATCTATCGTAATAACTTGTCTATATATCACAATAGATTAACAATATGTTATATCTGATTACCCATCTGTTATACAATTTATAGTAGATGGGTAATCTGTTGAGTTGTGTTCAAAGAACTAAAGCAATATATGGGTAATCTATTGCAAAATATAGATCATCTATCACAATAGATTACACATTTGTTGAACCAGTTGTAATAGATGGGTAATCTATTATAATAGATGACCCATATGTCGCAATAGATGACACATCTGTTTCAATATCTTTCTTTGAGTCAAATTATTTTACTTAAAAGAAGACGTACTGCATCATCCAGAGGGTTATAGAGATCCTCCTCCTTAATTCTAGTGCTGCTCTTTGCAGCTAACCACCTAAGGATTCTTGGATGAGAAAACTCATGCGAGTAATCCTTGACATACTTTTGGAGGGGAGGAATGACTTCAAATGCCCATGCCTAAAATATGTAAATAGGAAACAAGCAAAAAAATTCATAATAATTATTCAATATAAATTAATAGATGAGTAAACAAATAGTGATTAAATTTATCATGAAAACCCAAGGAAAGCTGTATAATGTGATCGTGTTTGGGGATAGCTTTGTCATGAGGATCTTTTCGGATCTCAATCAATATATATATTTTTTCATTTGAAATTATCACTTTGATCCCCTTACTTTTGACATTGCGAATATAGTTCACTATTGCTCTTTCATTCTCGTATTTTTCTTTGCAAGTTATTACATCTATTCTTTTATTTATAAATTACCGTTTACCCATATCCTATTTATTTAAAAAATTTGGAGGAATTGTGACTTGTAAGTTTAAAAGTCGTGTTGGCAGTATCAATTTTTTGTATGTATTTTGTTATTTTCTTATTGTTGATGTTGTTATTCATGTTGTTAGTGGGGTTGGAACATGTGGTATGGTGTTGTTGATGATGTTGGAAAAAATGATGTTTTTTCTTTGTTATTGATATTGTTGTTGATGTTACAATAGATGGAGTAACTATTGGAACAAATTAAATAACAAGTAAGGCTGGCTTGATGTATTCCAACAGATTACACATATGTTTTAACAGACTCCACATCTGTTATAACAGATGCATAACCTATTACAATAGATTGCCTATCTGTTCGGGAATCTATTGCAATAGATGTGGAATTTATTACAACAAATGTGGAGTCTGTTACAATAGATGTGTAATCTATTACAACATATGGGTAATATATTGTAACAGATGGACAATCTGTTGTAACAGGTAGGGAAGCTGTTGAACAGATGTTGAAATATGTTATATTTATTTAATTTTTTGTTACCTTTTTTAAAATTATGTAGACATCAATTGTATTGTTCTTTTTGTTATTCTCTTATTTGATATCAATTGTTTTTCTCTTGTTTGTAGATATAAGGAAATAAAAGTTGATCAACTTTCACCCGACCAACACATAAGGCTACAGTAAAGATGGGTTTGGAGAAATAAGCTGCTTGCAGATGGCATTACTTGATATATGGGAGGCATGTATTACTGATCATGTTATCGTGAAAACACACCTAGAGTACACTGATTTTGTGAATGTTGTTTTTTTATCGATTAGGCATTGATAATTTAAAAAAGATATCTGTAATTTTACAGTTAATTTTGATAGATCTAAACTGATAAGGCCGAAGGACCATGAATATGGTTTGATACCCTGTTAAGATTTAATGATGGTTATTGCTCAAGTTTATGTGTCATGCTTTGTGAAGGAATCAAGTTTTGGTGGCACTGTAAAAAGATTCAATAACGATAGGACTAACTTTTAGGGTGCATTGGACTCTGAGAAGGCCTTTGAAGTCTCTCACTACTGTAACCAAGAACGAAAATAAATATAGTTATTGCCCTAGCCCAAATGTATATGTTTGGGTTACTCAAGGTGATGATTATACGATAGAAGCTGCGTTAGGAGAATACCTATGCGGAAAAAAGGGAATTGATGAAGATTATATCATCTGAGAACTAATTGAAGAGGAAACATAGGATATAAGGGAATTTGTAGCGAATCTGGCCGATTAAATTAACTTAAAACATGAGAAATCTAAATCAAGTGCAAATATGAAAGTGTATCCAAAAATGAAAATCTTTCTATTATCTCTCTCGAAGAAAAATAGTGCAGTTGAGCACTTTGCTTGGGAGGTACAACTAGCTAGCGTGGTCGGAATGATCACCTATATAGAAAATAGTAGAACATCAAGAAAGTAAATTTGCAGGCACCGGGGGTTAAAATGATGTACAGTAAGTCAGCAGCTGCATTTAAAATATGGAATCTAAGTGAAGGCAGTAATTTTTGAATTTTAAATTGCATCCCATGCCTTCTTATTTATGGCTCCGATTAGGTCCACTGCTATTGACCTGATCGGAATCACAAACAAGAATGAAAGGAAGATTAAGTATCATTACTTCCTTAGCAATATGGATATATTTGATTGTGTTTTCTTGCCTTAGCATTCTTTCAACATATCTTGGAGAAGATCAGAGGCTTGTTGTAGTATGTGAATCCCGATAATTTTCAAGCTTGCCTCCAGCTTTCTGATTTGATCTTCAAGTTTGTCATTGCTGTCTTTGAGGTTAGTATAGATTTCTTGGTCTTTTGTGAGATTATCAACGAGGAACACTTCTTTTGAATTTGTGGCATTGTAAAAGGCCTTCAGAAGGATTCTAGAATACTTTCTTCAGAAGGCTGAAATGATACATGGAGGGTCGCTATGTTTTTCTTAGGTCAACGTATGGATGCACACTAAAGTAGTGGTCCCAATAGTTGAATTTCTCACTTTACTAACTTTGCAACTGTTGGGACCACTTCTTGAGTGTACATCAACACGTTGACCTAAAATAAACATAGCGACCCTTCATGTATCATTTAAGCCTTCTGAAGAAAGTGTTCTAGAAGCCTTCTGAAGAGTTTTTACAATGCCATAATTTTGAAGAAAGTTATTCTCATTGATGATCTCACAAAAGATCAAGAACTGTATACTAACCTCAAAGACAACAATGACAAACTTAAAGACCAAATCAGCAAGCTGGAGGTAAGCTTGAAAATTATTGGGATTCATATACTACATCAAGCCTCTAATCTTCTCCAAGATATGTTGAAAGCATGCTAAGGAAAGAAAATATAATCAATTATACCCATATTTCTAAGGAAGTAATGATACTCAAACTGCCTTTCATTCTTGTTTGTGGTTCTGATAAAGTCAATATCACTGGACCTAATCGGAACCATAAACAAGAAAGCATGGGATGCAATTTAAAATTCAAAATTGTCGCCTTTGATTGATTCCTTATTTTAACTTCAGATGTTCTTGGCACAATTTTTCTTGACTGATTGTACATCATTACAACCCTCAATGTCCGCAAAGCTGCTTTCTTGGTGTTTTATTATTTTCTATGTCGGTGATCATTTTGACCGCGCTAACTAGTAACAGCTCCCTAGCAAAGTGCCCAGCTACACTATTTTTCTTTGAGAGAGACAACAGATGGATTTTCATTACTGGATACAATTTCATATTTGCACTTGATTAACTTTTCTCATGTTTTAATTCAGTTTAATCATCTAAATTCACTAGAAGTTCCTTGCTACCCTATGTTTCCTCTTCAATTAGCTCTCAGATAATGTAGTCTTTCATCAACTCCTCTTTCCCTCGCAGGTATTCTCCTACGGATCCTTTTGGTGTATAATCATCTTATTGAACAACCATTGCATATAAATTTAGGCTAGGGAAATTTCTATTGGTTTTTCGTTCTTGTTTGATGCAGTGGGAGGCTTCGAAGGCCTTTCAGAGTCTAATGCACACTTAAATTTAAGTCTAATCGCTATTGGATCTTTGCAATGACACCAAATATTGATCACTTCTCAAAACTTGACACGCATAAACATGAGCAACAACCGTTATTAATTCATAACAGGTTATCAGTACCATCTTCATGGGCCTCTCGGCCTTATTAATTTGAACCTATCAAACTTAACTGTACAATGTAAGATCTTGTTTGAATGATCAATGCCTAATAGATTAAAAACTACATTCAAAAAATCATTGTACTTTATGTGTATTATCCCGATGACCTTATCAGTAATACATAACTCCCACACATGAAAGTGGATCCATCTATCTGCACGCACCTTATTCTTCCTAGCCCATCTATGACTTAATTTGAATAAATAGATGACTAACCTATTGCAACAGATGACACATTTGTTAAAATTATCAAATAATTATAGACAACTGTTGCCATAGATTGTCAATATGTTGTAAATTATCAAACAGATAGAATATATTTTGCAACAGATTACTTATCTGTTAGATTTATTTTAAAGCATTTTTCTTTTCTTTTCAAAATATAATAAAGATAAAATATTATTTTTAGATCCCATTTTTTAAATTTACATATTCAAAAAGTCACCAGTTTTATTTAATTAAGGGGTGTAATTATTAAAAAATAGGTGAACAGTCGTGACTGTTTTACTAGCCCATTCAAATTCAATCTTATTTGAATAAACAGATGACTAACTTGTTGCAACAGATGACACATATGTTAAAATTATCAAATAATTATAGACATCTGTTATGACAGATAATCAATATGTTGCAAAATATGACTTATCTTTTGGAAATAATCAAACATATATATACATATATTGTTATAGATTGTCAATATGTTGTAAATTATCAAACAGGTAGAATATATTTTGCAACATATTACCCATCTATTAGATTTATTTTAAAGCATTTTTTTCTTTTTGAAATACAATAAATATAAAATGTTGTATTTAGATCCGTTTTTTAATTTACATATTCAAAAAATCATCAGTTTTATTTAATTAAGGGAGGTAATTAATAAAAATATGTGAACAGTCGTGGCTTTTTTACTAACCCATTCAAATTCAATCCTTTATTAAATAGGTCTCTCCTTACTCGTTCATTCTACTTCACTTCTAGATATGTCTGATCTGGATTCGGACAAGGTGATTTTGCACAACTCCTTGCGGAAACTTGAAAGGCAAATTCATGAACTCCGGTGAGAGTTGGACGACATGAAAGCAAGGCTGAGGAGCGCCCTGCAGCTGTCGGATGACAATCGGCCGGTTGATAATATTATTATTATTATTATTATTAATAATAATAATAATAATAATAATAATAATAATAATAGCAATAATAATAATTAGGTTATGTTTTATCTTTTAGAGTATATATTTTCTTTTATTATATCGGATCTACCTAAGGGCGGAACCTAATATATGTTTTATTTTTTATTGTATATTTGTACATCATGAATTCAAAAATCTACGTTTGGTCAACTTTGGATTTTTAATTCTTATTTAATATTCATTCTGTCTATCCCTTATTCTCAAAATGTCGACGGTTGGAGGCAGGGGTTGAGCGTTTATGGCAACAGATAGACCATATGTTGCAACAGATGGTTAATCTGTTGTGACAGATGGATCATATATTGTAACAAATGATTATTAATAAAAAGAGTTATTGTTATTGAGAGAGTGAAATGTCATGACTTTTTGATTATTTAATAAGAAAAATGGTTTGTAAATAAATAATAAGAAAATAAATGATAAACACAATTTATAACCGTAAGAATGATTATTTAATTTTAATAACTGATGTTAATATTAAATAGGCGACAGGTAGTGACTTTTCATCATTTTTGTTTTTAAATCTATTTTTTAAATTTATTTATTATGTAAGAAAAATTCACCACTTTGAATTAATTAAGGTATATGATGATTGTTAAAAAAGACGTGAACAATCGTGACTTTTTGTCTAATACATTAAAAACAGCTGATGAATCAAATTCTCCATCTATTGTGACTGATAAATAAGCTGTTAGTGGAAATAAAAAAAGCTCCAGATGGTCAATTTGTTGCAACAGATGGTATATCTGTTGCCATAGATCGGTTATCTGATGCAACAGATATGTAATCTGTTGCCACAACTCAATAAAAATTGTTATTATTTTATTAAAAGAAATAGTTATTAAAAAGGTGAGAAGTCTTCGATTATTTAATTGAGAAAAGGATTATTTAAATTTAAGAACTAATTAATAATAATAAGCTGAAAAGTATGACTTGTCACAATAATCAAAAACTCACAAGCTTGATTTAATTAAGTCATTTTTTTCACAGAAAACAATAAGGAAATAAATGATAAACACAATTTATAACCGTATAAAATGGTAATTTAGTTTGAATAATTGTTGTTAATATTAAATAGGCAACAAGTAGTGACTTTTCACCATTTTCATTTTTAAATATATTTTTTTAATTTATATAATTAAAAAGTGACCAATTTGGATTAAAAAAGATAGTTATATATTGCAAAAGATAGATTATATGTTGCAACAGATAGATTATCTATTGCAACTGATGGTTGAATTATTGCAATAGATGGTATATTTGTTAACACAAGTGGGTTATCTGATGCAACAAATATATAATCTGTTGTCACAACTTAATAAAAATTGTTATTATTAAAAGAAATAATTATTGAAAAGGTGAGAAATCTTTGATTATTTAATTGTGAAAAAGGTTTTTTAAATTTAAGAACTAATTAATAATAATAAGCTGATAAGTCATAACTTATCACAATAATCAAAAGGTCAGCGGCTTGATTTAATTAAGTCATAACTTTTCATAGTAATCAAAAAGTCACCAGTTTGAATGTAATTAATAAAATGGAGGTGAACAGTCGCGTTTTTTTGCCAAACTCATTCAAATTCAACCCTCTATAAATTGATCCCTCCTTTCTCATTCATTCTGCTATACTCTATTTATTTCTTGCATTTTGTCTTTCATATTACATTTTCAACCACTTTCTCTTCAAAGACTAGATACCTTTTCACTGACTTAAGTAAGTTTTTTTCTTTTTTTGTGTGTAAATCTATCCAATTGATAGTATACATTTTATTGCACTTGGACTCTTTTCTTTACTTGTGTTTTTATATTTTTTGTCAATTCATGCGTGTTCTAGATATGACTGATCCTATTTGAGACATTGCTATTCTGTGAGGCACCATGTAGGAACTTCAGAAGCAGTTTAATGACCTGTAGTGGGAGTTAGGCGCCGTGAGAGCAAGGATGCTCCGAGAGATTCGCTCCTGCTATCGCCGATTGAAGATTGGCCGCTGGCAATAATAATAATGATGGTGATAATAATAATAATAATAATTAGGTTATGTTTTTTCTTTTAGCGTATGTATTTTTATTTTTATTTATATTAATGTATTTTGTTTTTGTTTAATGAAAAATTTATGTTTATGTCTATTTCTTCTTCTCAACAAATATGTCGACAATTGGATGTAAGGAACAATTTGTAATTCAGTAGCAATAACAAGAGTTTTGAGTTCTTTCAAAAAATGGACCATCTATTGAAACATATTAGTTATTTGTTGGGTTTGTGGCAGGAGTTGTTTTGTGCTATTCCAAATAGATTACTCATCTGTTGCAACAGATTACTTATCTATATAGTCTGTTACAATAAATTACACTTTGTTGCAACAGATAAGGCATCTGTTGTAGCAGATGACTAGTCTGATGCAACAGATGACTACTTTTTTGTAACAGATGACTCGTCTGTTGCAACAGATGACCCGTCTGTTGTAACAGGTGATCCGTCTATTGTAACAAATAACCTATCTGTTGCAACAGATAACCCACTTATTGAAACAAATGACCCATTTATTGTAATAGATGAACTATCTGTTACGGGCACTATATAGAACTATATTTATGAATCCAACATATGAGTCTTCCTTTGCAACAGATGACTGTCGCAACAGATGAGTGATCTATTTAAATAGATGACTCTTATGTTGGATTCATGAACGAGTTCTATTCATTGTTGAAAAAACAGTAGTAGTAGTGTACCTATATAACAAGTTTAACTAAAAATCATAATTTTACTTACCAAAGTCACCTATGAAGTAATGTCAAAGTGATCTACGAAATAAAATTTGACCTAAAAATTGTTCAAGTACCAGCAGCAGTGGTAAAAACAACAACAATAGTCGACAAGAAGAAGATGAAGATAATAATGAAGTAGAAACGATGATAATAAAGCAGAAGATGATGAATAAAGTAACAACAACAATGAACAACAAAAATTGCAAAGAGAGAGAAAACAACAACGAATAAAAGAGAGAGAAACGTGTCCTTTTCCTTCTGTTTCCTGTTATATTAACTATCATTTGGATCAAAGTGTAAATTTTAAAACTTGTGGGCTATATTTAAAATTTTTCAACTTTCTTAATCCATAATAAATTAATTGTCACCTTCACTCAATTATTAAGACTTGAGTCACGCACACCTCATTTTCATACTCTTTTATCACTTTTAACTAACTGCCCCAGACTCTCTTACACCTCTTTCCTTCTCGGGATACGAGATGCTAGCCACCTGTGCCAGCTGTTTCCTTCCCATGACATGTTATGTAACTGAAAATTGATTGGTGGATTAATATATAAGGAAGGAGATATGGCACAAATAGCTTGACATATGACATCTACGTAAAAAAGAACTTCGAACATAAATAAATCTAGACATGTTGGACAGAGCCAAACACATAACATATTTATGCCTATGTACAAAGAACAGAGAAGAAAAATGGTTTATTGTATGAGATAGAACCAAATGGGGAGGTTATGTTACAAAAGGCTACATTGATAAAAATGGAGATTTCCATGTGGGAGTTGTGGGAGTTACGGGAGTTTTTCGCATTAAAGAAAAAGGTTGACATGGAAAAAATGCTTGTATTAGGGAGAGTCCATGTGTGCTCACATGGTTCTGCTCAAGGAGAGACGTGGTGTTTTATTTTCAAGGCTTGAGAAATTTCACCATGAAATATACAATATTAATTTGTCATTTTGTATTTTATTTTTTTTAATCTCTAATAAGAGGGAATTCGTGGGAGAAGCAGACAGGTCTCCGTTAACATGCCTGCTTCATCAATTGCTTTTTCATAATTTAATTATGTTATCTCTAATTAATTATTAAAAAAATATTATAAAATTATTTATGTATTAAAAATTTATAATAATAATGTTAAATTTACTTGACGTTTTATATGAAACCCATTTAATTTTTTTCGCAAGTATTTTTATATAGTAATTTTGTTCTATCACTTTTAGTTAGATATGTTTGCTTTGCTGTTTCAACCATGATTTTACTATGTCACTCCTAATTATTATAATGACTATTTAAGCATTTTGTCAATCAATAATATTTGATTAAAAAATATATAAAATAGATATAAAATGATCAGTTAATCAAAAAAATTTCACAAGTATGTTTTATTGTAATTTTGTTATATCACTTCTAATTAGTTGTTGTGAGTCATTAAGACATGTAACTTTACTATACCACTCATAATTAATTATTATGTTCATCGAATAGAAGTAGGCAGGTCTCTGTCAACATGTCTACTTCTCCTGCCTGCTTCTCTTGTCTGCTTCATCAGCTGCTTCCTCCGTAATTTTATCATGTCATCTCTAATAAATTATTAAAAAATTATTATATAGTCATTTAAGTATTAAAAATTTATAATAATTAATGTTAAATTTACTTGACATTTTATATGAGACCCATTTAATTTTATTCGCAAGTATTTTTGTATAGTAATTTTGTTATATCATTTCTAATTAGATATATCTGCTTCCCTGTTTCAATCGTGGTTTTACTATGTCACTCCTAATTAATTATTATGACCATTTAAGCATTGAGTCAATTAATAATATTTGATTAAAAAAAAGATAAAATAGAAATAGAATGATAAGTTAATCAAAAAAATTTCACAAGTATGTTTTATTGTAATTTTGTTATATCACTTCTAATTAGTTGTTGTGAGTCATTAAGACACATAATTTTACTATATCACTCATAATTAATTATTATGTTCCTCTAATAGAAGCAGGTAGGTCTCCGTCAACATGTCTGTTTCTCCTTGCTGCTTCATCAGCTGCTTCCTCCGTAATTTTATTATGTCATCAATAATTAATTATTAAAAATAATTATAAAGTCATTTAAGTATTAAAAATTTATAATAATTAAGGTTAAATTTACTTGTCGTTTTATATGAGGCCCATTTAATTTTTTTCGCAAGTATTTTTGTATAGTAATTTTGTTATATCACTTCTAATTAGACATGTTTGCTTCGTTGTTTCAACCGTGATTTTACTATGTCACTTCTAATTAATTATTATGACCATTTAAGCATTGTGTCAATTAATAATATTTGATAAAAAAAAGGTAAAATAGATATAAAATGATAAGTTAAGCAAAAAAATTTACAAGTATGTTTTATCGTAATTTTGTTATATCACTTCTAATTAGTTATTGTGATTCAGTAAGACAAATAACTTTACTACATCACTCATAATTAATTATTATTTTCATATAAGCATTATGACACTTAAATTGTTATAGCAGAAAAAATATTATACATCACAATAATTTAAAAACTTAAATTATTTTTAAAAATATAATTGACTATCAATACCACAAAAGTTTGGACAACGAAATGACATATATTATTTAAAATTACATAAGAAGTATTATAAATTACAATAGCTAATAGCTTAAAATATCTAAAAATAAATTATTATATATTTTTAAAAAATACTATAAATCAAATAATTAGAATAATTTTTTAAAAAATATTTGTTGGGCCCGTGCCTTGCACGGGCTATTAGTAACTGGTTATTTACTATTTAATAAGAAGCAAAAGGCCGGAGAAGCAGTCATCTCTCCGTCAACATGCCTACTTCTCCTGCGTGCTTCATCAGCTGCTTCTTCCATGTTTTTTGATTATGTGATATCAGAAGCAGGCAGCTCTTTGTCAACGTGCCTGCTTCTCCTGCCCACTTCATCAGCTGCTTCTTTCGTGATTTTAATTATGTGATCTCTAATTAATTATTATAATTTATTTATGTATTCATTACTATTAATGTTTAATAAAAAAAATACTATCTAATAAGAGGCAAAAGGTAGGAGAAGCAGGCAGCTCTCCGTCAACATGCCTGCTTCTCCTACCTACTTCATCTGCTGCTTCTTCTGTAATTTTAATTATGTGATCTCTAATTTATTATTATAAGTTATTTATGTATTAATTACTATTAATATCTAATAAAAAAAGTAAAATAGATATTTATGATCCTTCCTGCTTCATAAGTTGCTTTCTCCGTGATTTTATTATGTTATCTCTAATTAATTATTATAAGTTATTTTACTACCTAATAAGAGGCACAAGGTAGGAGAGGCAGATAGGTCTCCATCAACATGCCCGTTTCTTCTGTCTACTTCATCAGCTGCTTTTTCCGTGATTTTAATTATGTGATCTCTAATTAATTATTATAAGCTTTTTATATATTAAAAATTAATAATATTTAATAAAAAAAGTAAAATAGATTTTTATGATCCTGCCTGCTTCATAAGCTGCTTCCTCCATAATTTTATTATATCATCTCTAATTAATTATTATAAGTTATTTATGTATTAGAAAATTAATAATATTTAATAAAAAGGTAAAATAGATATTTATGACATGTCTTCTTCAACTGCTTCATCCAGGTATTTTTGTATAATAATTTTGTTGTATCACTTTTAATTTGACATGTCTACTTTGTTGTTTAATCGTGATTTTACTATGTCACTCCTAATTAATTATTATGACCATTTAAATTTTTTCACAAGTATTTTGTATAGTAATTTTGTTGTATCGCTTCTAATTAGTTGTTGTGAGTCATTAAGACATGTGTGCTTCGCTGCTTTAATCGTAGCATTACTATATCACCCATAATTAATTATTATGACTATCTAAGCATTTAAAAATTACATAAAAAGTATTATAAATTACAATAATTAACAATTTAGAATATCTAAAAAAATAATATGTTATATATTTTGAAAAAATACTATAAATTACAATAATTAAAATAAATTTTTAAAAAATATTTTTTGGGCCCGTGCACTAGTATATCTAGGGGTGTCAATGAGTAGATTGGCCCGATTAATATTTTGGTGTCAATGAGTCGATTGGGCTGATTAATTTTTTTTTAAAATATATCATATTAATTTGCCGATTTACTTTATTTTGTCTAATCAAAATTGGCTTTTTTGAAACAATTCCGATTATTTTGATTTCTTTTTATGAGTAAATTTCATTCATGATCACTTAGCTTTGTGTCTATTATGTAAAAGTAACTTTTCTTTCATTCATTACACAAAAGTCATTTTACTTTGCTTCGGTCATCACAAAAGTAACTATAGCTAGATTTTACAATAATCCCACCCGAAAAAATAATGTGACAACCTTAATTAGTTCTTAATTTTAATTTAAGGGAACATAATAATTATTCATATCTTAACGCTTTTTATATGTGTCTAACCAAATTTTCCTTATGGATTATATAACGAAAGAATACCAATTTATTAATAGATTATGTTACCTAGAGAAGACAATTTTCATAAAAAAAAATTGATTGATATTTTTATGAAACATTTCATAATATTTCTTGTGTTGTGTCTTGGCCGAAACTATAGTTGTCTTGTGTTGTTTCTTGGACGAAATTTTGAACTTAGATCTAGGGGCATTTTGTGTGTTTTGATTGTTTCCAGTGTTAGATTCTTCTTCACTAACACTATTTGAGTCTAGATCTAAATTCTTGAGCTTGAAAAACGTGTTTTGTTGATGTTGTTGTTGAAGAATGGTGGCTTGAAGGGGTGTAGTTGGTGTTTGTTGTTGAAGATTTGAGGTTGAACATGTGTTGTTGATATTGGATGGCCCTATATGAACCTTAGAACTCCAAGTTCAAAAGTTGTGTTCTTGGTGTTCTTCACCATCTTCATAACTTGTTGAAGAAAAAGTGGTGGTTTGATCTTATAACAGGTGGAAAAGAGCGTAGTCTTGTGTTTGTATTGAAAAACATTCCCCTAAAATATACCAAAGAATTAAGGGGATAAAAAGACTTTCAAAAAGACATTTTGCCAAAAGAGAGAAAGGGGACTTTCTAAGACTAACAAAAGAGGAAAGAGCCAACAACCCTTCAAAAAGGTATCTTACCAAAAGGTGCTAAGACAAGTCAAAGCTTTGTTAATGCAAAAAAAACTCCAAAGCTTGTTATTGTTCCCTCCAAAACCAATTTCTCTCTTCCAACTTGAAGATTGACCAAGTCCAATTTGTAAAAAAAGAATTTTTTTTTCAAAAATTTTCAACCAACTAAAGGCTGCCACATCACTAAATTTGTACAGCTCACGTCTTAAGCTTAATTTTTGGATTCTTAGTTTCATTTATTTGGTTGCATTGTTTTATTATAATACTAATTAGCAACTAGTATTCATCTACTAGGGTGTGAATTAGTTGTTTGAGTCCATTTCTTTCGTGTTATCTTTCTTTGTGTGCTTTTATCTTTTTGTAATTCATTGTAGTTTCTTGATTCAGGTCCGTACATATTTTATTTGAGTAGTTTCAAACAAGAATCTATTCCGACCATAGGCTGCAATTTGAACCAAGTAACCTCATTGGAGTATAAATGGGATACCAGTACTTACAACTCCAATTGAGTGACATTTCAAAGGTGTGGGCTTGAGAGTTTGTAAGGCTGATTTTTGCTAACCTTGACTTGTTTTTGTTTGTGTTTTGTTTAGCATTTCTTGTTAGGTACAATGGCACCTGGAGATGATGATCAAGGTATTTCGGGAGAGGTAAATATGGATGCTTTAATGGCGGCCATAATGGGTGTGAGACATGATCTTAGTAGTCAAATAGAGAGGATGGAAGAAAGAATGGAAGGGTTGGAAGGTTCTCTTTCAAGGAGAATGAACACCTTAGAAGTTCGTCTAGACTTCACCCACTCAAGTACTAAAAACTACCATGCCTCATCTAGTGGACATGCTCCCCACACCTTCCCTACTATAACTCTAGAAACACTTCAGCAAATGTTCAATCCACCTAGACAAGTACATGAACCCATCAACCAAGTCCTAACTTATCCAAATAATTGAAACCAAATCCACCAAGAATCTCCACAAAACTAAGAAATGTCGAGAGTCCCTCTTAACAGAAACCAACCAATCCAAATTGATGATGTGGAATGTGAGGGTTATTATGTAGGTGAGAATTTAGATGAAGTGGCTCTCTTTACAGAATTTATGTGCAATAAAAGTGGAGCTCAAGAAGGAGGACATAGAGGATGAGGGGGAAGGTTTGGTCCGGTTCCTCATGATGGTAAAGGCAACTTGGAAAATGGTCCTCAAGTTCAAGAAGGTCTTCAAATGGATCAAGGGGGAAATATGTGTAAAGACACGGGTCTCAACTCAATCAAGATCACTCTTCCTTCCTTCAAGGGAACTAGTGATCCATCTATCTACCTTGATTGGGAACTACAATGCAATCAGATTTTCCAACTCAATGAGTTGACTCCACACAAGAAAACTATACATGCCATTACTCAACTTGAAGGCTATGTGTCTACTTGGTGGGAGACCAAAAGATTGCAAAGGGCAAGAAAGGGCAACCTCTACCTTCCAGATTGGGATGAATTTAAAGCACTTATGAGAAAGAGATATGTCATGGAAAGGTTCAAGAAAGAGCAACCAACAAGGGTCTATAATTTAAGGAAAGGGGATAGAAGTATGAAGGAATATTATGAGGAGTTTCAAAACATAATTCTTCATTTTGATGTTGTTGAACGTCCAAGTCATTGCATAGCTCGGTTCAAAGATAATTTAGATAATGAAGTTGTTTCTAAACTAATTGTCCACAAGTTTAACCGAATAGAGGACCTTTTTAAAGAGGTTATTGAGGTTGAAAAAAGCAATATTGCTAAGAAAAACTTCGGATGGAATAAGAACAAGGACTCATATAAGTCCTTAGAGAAGAAACCCAACTATAGGGCAATCCAAAGGTATTCACCACGGCTTGAAGGTAATCCATCTTCCACTTCTAATCCTAAAGGTATTGTTTACTTTAAATGTCAAGGTTGGGTTCATAAGGCTAGTGAATGCCCCAACCGAAGAAACATTGTGTTGGTGGAGGGTGATCCTTACTTTATTGGGGGTAAAGTAACCCTAAATGATGGTAGTGATGAAATTCCTCAAGAGGATGATGACAATGACGGTGAAGAAAAATTGGTAGAGGAAGAAGGAAATGTCTTTGTACCTTGTGGGTGATGATGAAAGATCCTAATGAAGATGTTTAGCCCAAAGAAGGAGAAGTCGTAAAATTTAACCTCATGATGAGGAAGGACCCGAATGATGAAGGTGAAATTTTTTGAGTTCAAGAAAAAGAACTTGGTGTCAAAACCAAGCAATTGTTATTCACCACATTCGACACTAGCATTATGCCAACTTCCAAGTTTAGGCCTAAGGAGATGAATTTCCATGGTTCAAGTTTAGAAGGCAAAAGAGCAAGCTCAAGTCTTTGCTCTAAAGATATGTACCTATTCCCTCCTATTTCTAGCTTTTCTTGGAATCATGATGACATTTACCCTAGAATAGACAATGCTATGAAGATATTTGATTTAAAGTTCTACTTAGATAGTATTGATGTTTTTTGGAATGGCTTAAATGTGCATGGAATGCACGACCTTCCTATTTTGGTTTGCAAGCTTATTTGTTATTTCAGGAAGAGTCTGTGGACTCCACTTGATAAAAAACTCTTATCTTTTATTTCTTATCATACTTATGTGGATAGACAAGTTATTTCTTCTTTGGAAGGGTGTTCAGGTTTGGGTGATTGGTATGACTATGGTATACTTGATTGTTCTAACCCTAACCCTCAAGCCTTGAGGAAAATGTTTGCTTGTATCTCCTACTATTTTGCAAGGTTCGAATTCGAGGTTGAATTCTTTTCAAGAAGGAGAGGATGATATGAGTCAAGGGGGCACCATACGTAAAGACTCAAGCTTGGGATGCCTAACTCGAAAGTAAGCATTGAAGTGTGAAGGAGGCCTTCAAACATTTCAAATCCTCCCCAAGTTTACACTCTAAGGGCGCCCCTTTTGTTGCTCTTATTAAGGGCCTTTTGGTCATTTTATGTAATAAGTTTAGCCAAGACTATAAGTAGCTTCATTTTAAGGTTGTTATCTTTAACATTGATATTATATTTTGAGAATACTCTTAATAGTGTCTTTGCAAGTGTGGATCCACTTGTGATAAGTGTGGATTCACTTATGGTTGAACGTGGAATCGTTTGGTGTTGGTTACTCATTTAGAAACAGAGGTTGGTTGGGGATTCCAGTTCCCTTAAGGTCTTCGTAAGAGTTTGGTATTGATATTATGGGTCTTAGGGGTTCTAGTATTTGATACACACTTTAGTTCCTAAAGCTTGCACTACAAGAATATGGACATACATCGATATTTATTTGGCGACATTTGAAATAAATGTCAGAAAATAAAGAATTTCTTGATATCTATGAACAATTGTCGTAAAACAATGACATTTGATATCAAATGTCGTAAAAACGACGACATTTGATATCAAATGTCGTAAAAGCGATGATATTTGATATCAAATATCATAAAAGATGACATTTGATCCAAAATGTCAATAAAATAATGACATTTATTGCAAATACCGTTAATTTTAGCATCATTTAGCAAAAATGTTGATAAAATAGTGACATTTGATGCAAACGTCGAATATATTCGATGTTTGCTGTAAATGTAGTTTATTTTAGCGACATTTAGCGAAAATAATGTGAAATAGTGTCATTTGATATAAATATCGGATAAATTAGATATTTATTGCAAATGTCATTTTTAACAACAATTGACAAAATTATCATTAAAACATATTATTAATCGCTAATTACCGATATCTACTACTAATTTTGAAAACCTTTTTAAGTTATGCATCACTATTTTTTGGCAAAGGTTTTAATTTTTCTACGGAGTACAATACGATTTAAACTAAATTACCTTATTATGATGCCATATAGGATAACTGGTCTAGATAGTATGATCCTGACTATTATGATCTCGAAATAATTTAGTTACATACCAAAGTAAATATTGTTCAACCAAATACATTTTAATGCTCACTAGAAAGGAAGGTTGTCAATGAGAAAGTTGAACGATATTTGGATAAGTTCAAAAATCAATAAACACTACATCATATTTGGCCAAATATATTTACTCAGATCGAGATGATTGGGCCAATTTTGGCTAGAAAATAGGTAAAAATCAATTTGGCTAACTCAAAATAATAAATTATTTTTTAATAATACACTAGAATTAGTTCTCACTCGATGCGAGGTCAATATTAAATAATATATTGTGATCTATATTCATCTATAATATTTGTGGTAATGCCCCTCTCAAAAAAATCTAAGAAGATCATAAAGAATTGCATATTCTACTTTTCAAATTCAAATAACATATTTACTCTTTGTTTATACAAATTCTTTAAATATGAAGATGAAAGTTTTCATTTTTATGCATGTAAAATACTTTCTTGATTCACTTAATTATAGTGAAACATGTTTTTTTTTTTAAAAAAAAATAGTATTATTTAAATTAATTTTTTACATATTTGGGGATGACATATTTTTCATGATATTTTGAATTATTCTTTGGATATAATAATATTTTTCATATAAGTTGCTTTTGATTATTTACTAATTGATCTTTGTCATTGATGTTTCTTGTAATACATTTTTTATTTACTCAATTGTAATTAAATGATAAATATTTATTTTTATAATATTATTGCTTGATTAAAATAGTTTTTTCTCTTAATTGAATTTTCTTGTACTACTTTCTAAATTTATTCAATTGTAATAAAAACATAAATATTTTTTTTATTTGAAATAATATTTGTTTTAGGGAAGATATCTTTTCGATAAGTATCCTACATTTATTTTGATTTCTCAATTATAGTGATCATAAATATTTATTTTTATAATAATATTATTTATATTATTTTAATCAATTATTCACATATTTTAGGAGATGACATTTTTTTCATAATTTTTTTTATTATTTTGATATGACATTTTGATCAAACTTAGTTATTTTTACCTGTTGGATATTAAGGAAAAGCGATCTTCATCCAATCTCGAAATTACTTGCTATGGTAATTTCACTTATTTTATCCATTGCTTTTGGGTTTTTGTTTTTGCTCGAAATCATGTCTTGTAGAATTTTCTAGTGAAAAGATTACTTCTTTTCTTTATCTTGATTAAATTACCTAATATTGAATTGAGCTTTTTCGAAAAAATTTTAAATGAAAATGATTGGATTTTTCATGTGGATGCCGACGTGGATTGTCCAAGTGGTGTTTTTTTTGTCCGCACGACATGCTTGGTGTCATTTTGTTAGAGAAGGGGTTATTTTCGAGCTAAAAAATTAATGAAAGGGTATTTTCGATCTAAAAAATTAACAAAGGGTATTTTTTTCTCCATTTCAAATAGTTTAGGGGTATTTTTGATCCCTTTTTGATTAATAAATAATATACAAATTATATTTTTATTGTAAAGTGCTAGTTCTCAAAATGTCACGCTTGGCATAACCTATGCTAGACTATTACCCTTTATTATATATATAACTTTTTAATGTAATTTTTACTATATAATAATGAACAAGTGTCAAAGTAGATATGTTGACCTGTTGCTTGCTTTGACACAATTTCATTGGTCTTTTATCCTTTGCTTTAATTTACTTATCTTATTTTTCTTAATTTGTTATACATTTCAAAAAAATATATAAAAAAAACTATAAATCACAATAATCAACAACTTAAAAAATTTAAAAGATATGAAATATTTGGACAAGAAGTTATAGTAGTGCCACTTAGATTAAAATAGAAGAAAAAATATTATAAATTGCTTTAATTTATTTATCTTATTTTCTTAATTTGTTATATATTTCAAAAAAATATAAAAAATACTATAAATCACAATAATCAACAACTTAAAAAATTTAAAAGATATAAAATATTTGGACAAGAAGTTATACCAGTGCCACTTAGATTGAAATAAAAGAAAAAAATATCATAAATTATAATAATTAATAACTTAAATTATTTTTAAAATATAATTGAATATCAATACGATAAAAGTTTGGTCAGGAGAGTAACATATATTATTTCAAAATTATAATAGTTAACATATTAAAATATGTAAAATATATAAAAAATGCGATTGATTATCTAAATCATATTTGTGTCACATGCATAAAGACAAAAAAATAACATATATTATAGGCACGGCCCCTCGATATCTTTATTTGTATATTTATTAAATGAGACTTATAATTTTTTTTAATACTTTTAAGTTTCGTATGGCTAAAATATGACACGGTGACTTTAACACATACCAAATCCAATTTGAGCCATTTGAATAAAGCACGAGTATCTTAGCACAAGAAGACCCATTTGAGTCTCACCATGGACAAGAACCAAATATTGTCAATCGGCTCAATTTGACTCATTTTTTATCTCAAATTTAGTCCATTTGTGTTAAAATTGGTCGAATCTACTCTCTCGTACATTTTTTCCCACAAATTAAAGTTATAAAAATATGAAATTGTGGAAATGTGGAGCGATAAAAATAGAAGTATTGCATATGTGGAGGAAAAAAATTAATTGGCGGTAAGATTTTGGGTTTCCCTCCTTTTAGTTCAGGTTTTAGAGCTTTCCTCCTTTCAATTCCAACTTTTGCGATTTCTTTTATCAAGTATAATTGCAGTTTCCTACATAATCTTTACTATTTTCTCCAAAGCTCTTTTGTCTGTGGTTGAGGCTAACTATTACGTAATCTAATAGAGGTCTTTACTAATTTGAGATTTGTTACCAATCTATTAATGAAATAGAGATTGTTACTGAAAATCAATTTAGTGACATGTCCATAGATAGTTACACATGTGGAAGTACTTCTTATGTTGTTTTCACAGATTAAGCAGTTCCATATGAATAGCCGTCATCTATTTTATATATTTATCAAACATTTTTTTTATTGATTTGCAGTTTTGAATATACAACACAGGCAACACTATTGGAAGAACATTGACTTGCAGGTTATGATGTGCTTTTTTATTTCATTTGATATTATGGAGCTCTAATTCTTTGTTGTGTAAGAATTTTGAAAAGTATTTTTTTAGTTCTTAGACGTGAACATGTACAACTTTGTTTGCCTAAAAAAATAATATAGGCAATTTTAACCAAGAAAAAAATCACATTTCGTTGATTCTTTTTGTTACATGTATAGGTTATACACTTAAATGGATAAGAGCTAGATAAACTTATTGAATAGGCTTGATCCATTATATGAGAATGGAGCCAAAGAATTTCTTCATTTTACGTTATTATATAGGCCTAATGCATCTTCAATCTTGTGTCCATGTCAAAAGTGTCGTAATATGAAATTTGTCAAAAAAGATTGGATTGTTGAACATATTGTGGTTGATGAATTTCTAACTAGTTATTCTAGCTGCATTTATCATGGTAAGCAATCATCTTCTTTAGTATATGTGACATAGTTAGATAAAGGTGATGAGATGCAAGACATGTTACATGAAGCTTTTGGAATTCCTCCTACATCGAGCTTTACTGATACAGACAATAGTGGGAAAGGATTTGGTGGGTCAAATCAACATAATATAGGGTTTGATAAGAAGACTGAAATTTTTTTTAATTTATTGAAAGAAGTTGAACGTGAATTATATCCTGGTAGAAAGTATTCTCTACTTTCATTCCTTGTTCGTCTATTACATTTAAAGTGTCTCAATGGGTGGAATAATAATTCATTTTCCATGCTGCTAGAGTTGTTAAAAGATGTGCTTCCTGAAGGTGAAATATTACCTAAGTCCTTTTATGCTGCAAAGAAACTTATTAAAGATTTAAGACTTGAATACGAAAAAATACATGCATGTCCTAATGATTGTATGATTTATTGGAATGAAATAAAAGATAGAATGGATTGTCGGGTTTGCAAAGCTCCCAGATATAAAAATTTCAAAGGTGGATCAGTTAATTGCAATTCAGATACACCAAAAGTTTCAGCAAAGGTGTTTAGATACTTTCCATTGATACCATGACTTCAAAGATTGTTTATGTTTGCTAAAACATCTACTCAAATGAGATGGTATGCTGAAGGTCGCAGGAGGGATAGGGTAATGCAACATCCTGCTGACAGTTTTGTTTGGAGGAAATTTGACGAAGAGAATGCAGATTTTACTCAGGATCCTCGAATTGTAAGACTTGGTTTGGCTTCTGATGGCTTTAGTCCATTTAAATCTATGTCTACCTCACATAGCACATGGCCAGTTATCTTAATTTCATATAATTTGCCACCGTGGTTGTGCATGAAACAACCATATATGATATTATCAATTATCATTGATGATCCTCATACACCAGGCAATGATATTGATATCTATCTACGACCCTTATTTGATGAGTTAAAAGAATTATGGATTGGTGTTGCCACTTATGATGTATCAAAGAATCACATGTTTTAAATACGTGCGACACTGCTTTGGACAATAAGTGATTTTCCAACGCTAGGTAACTTATCAAGATATGGTGTGAAAACTAGATATGGTTGTCCATGTTGTCTTACCAAGACTAAATCAAGAAGATTGAAGAATGGAAGAAAGTATTATTTCATGTCTCATAGGCGATGGTTACCTCGTGGACATAAGTTTCAAAAAGATAAAGTTGCATTCGATGGCCTAGTGGAGTTAGAGGTAGCACCTAAACGGCTGATGGGAGCTGAGATTCTTGAAAAATTGGGTAATATTAGAAACAAATATGGAAATGATACATTGGTTAAATCTCAAAAAAAGAAAATGGGAGGATGGTGATAATGTGTTGCAAAATATATGGAACAAAAAAAGCATATTTGTTTAGTTGGATTACTGGAAAGACAGTCTGATTCATCATAATCTTGATACGATGCATGTTGAAAAGAACTTCTTCGACAAGTTATTCTGGATGTTGTTGAATGTTGATGTCAAAGGAAAAGATAATTTAAATTCTCATTTAGATTTACAAGATATGGGAATCCAAAAAGCTTTGCATCCTAAGAAAAAGGCTAATGGAAAATATGATCTGCCTCCAACATGTTTCACATAAAGTAATTCACAAAAAGAAGCAATAATGGAGATATGGAAAAGCAGCAGATGCGACAATGAGAAGATATCAACGGATTAATAATAGAAGACAAGCTATTAAATTGTGAAAGCGACATGTAAACTTTCACAATTTACTTTACATAAAATATTGAAAACTTTTGTATACGCTAAACTTTTAGGCTTTAGGCTTTTTGACTATTATTCTAGGCATTAATAATTTTTGTCTTATTAGGAGACTTTTTTGTAGACTAATTTTAGAAACGTGAATACTCTTGTAAAGATTCAGTCTATAAATAAGAGGAAAAGAAGTGAAAGTTCTAGATGGATATGTATCAAATATCTCAATTTGTGTTGATCTTAAGCAACGCACGATGCATGGTCTGAAGAGTCATGATTGTCATATTTTAATGCAACAACTCCTTCCGATTGCCTTGCGGGATCTCCTGCAATTGAATTTCCTTAAGCCACTGATTGAAATAAGTAATTTTTTAGGGGCATTTGTTCTACAGTTTTGAAGATTGGTGACTTAAAAAAGCTTCAAGATCGAGTTGCATTGGCTCTTTTTCATTTGGAGAGAATATTTCCTCCATCTTTTTTTGATAGCATGGAGCATTTAGTCATTCATTTAGCTGAAGAAGCAATGTTGGTTGGACCTTCACAATATCGTTCAATGTGGTTCATCGAAAGGTATCATTTTATTATTTTTGTTGAATTTATACAAAATTATAATTGACTTTTTAAAATTTTCTACTGTAGGTTCTTGCTTAGTCTTAAAACTATGTTAGCAGTAGAAGGTTCAATTGCAGATGGATATTGGATAGAAGAGTGCATGACATTCTGCTCAAGATATTTAGAAGATATGGAGACTAAGTCTAATCATCCTTTAAGAAATGATATTTTGTCTAATAAAAACTCAAACCAAGAGGACCGTCGATTAAGTAGAGAGAAAGGGTTTGAGCTTGATGACATAACACGTGCTCAAGCACACAAATATGTTTTATTCAATTCTGCCTCCACAACTCCATATCGTGAGTAAGTATTAGATCATAATTTATTCATAGTAATTAATTATTCTATAATTTTTATTCAAATTTTGTTTATTAAGTTTTTATGTATTTTACATCTACAGTGAACATATAAAAGAAATCAAGAAGAAAAATTCTCGTTTATCGAGACATGACATGGACCGAATTCACAATGAAAGATTTCAAATGTGGTTTAGAAATCATGTAAGTATGAACCAACTAAAATATTTTTATATATATAACTATATAGTGATATCTTTTAATCACATCTTTACTTTTAAATGATAGGTTGAGAAAATGCATATGGCTGGTCAACAAATATTTGAAGATATTCAAAATTTAGCTATTGGCCTATTAAGACAAGCAAAGTAGGTGACTGGATATATATGTAATGGAGTTAGATACTTAACAGTGTCTCGGGATATTAAGAGAAAAACTTAAAATAGTGGTAATATGGTAAAGGCTACCACTCAAAATTATGCAAGCTCAAGAGATAAAAATCTTAAATTTGTAGAAGTTTCTTTTTATGGGATTCTCGCAGATATAATTGAGTTGTATTATACCAAAAATTTCAAGTTTGTAATGTTTAGATGTAAATGGGTAAACAATAAAAAGGGAATTATTGAGAAAGATGATTATGGTTTTACTCTTGTGAATTTTAATCATCTACTCTATCTAAGGAATCAGTTGTCAGATGAACCTTTCATCCTTGATTCTCAAGCTCAACAAGTATTTTATGTTGATCATTCTATGAAAAATGAGTGGAAAATTGCTGTTAAATTTAAGCTAGGAGGTTTTTATGATTTAGGTGAAAATACATCGGCAGTTGAGGATAAGAAAGGTCATATGGAGTTGTGGCCTAAGAAACAACTAGATGATACTATATTTGAAAGTGAAGAGGACATTGAATGGGTTAAAAATGAAGTACCAGGATTAGAAATTGACCCACAAACTGTGGAATGTAATGAAACATATGATGAAGATGACGACATGGCTTAGTTCTTACTATTATAGTTTGATTACGATTTTAGTACAAATGGTTATTGAACAATAGCGATTTTGATGTTTATTATTATATCATTAGTTGTTAAAATCTCATATATTTATGTGTCTTATTACTTGACTGATAGTTAGATATTATTAATATTTATGCATAGTAGAATTTTTTTTAAACTTTGGCAGGATTCATAGTTTTTGAGAAACTTTGTGAAAATGGTAATTAAAAGACAGAGAAATTCTAGTCATGGTGAGATTCTATTTGATTCTTTGAAGTAACAAAAACAACAAGAAGGAAGTGCGTCAATGCCACTACCACCACAAAACTGGCCACGAAATGAAAGACAACTCCAATCTAGTAACTCATCGAAAACTAATTTACATGATATCGAAGCTCTTTCGGGTATTAAATTTTCATGATATCTTTTCCACCTTCTATAATACAAAGTTGTTAGATAACTTAATTTTTATGAATAATAATTATACCTTTCTATGAATACACTGGGTATGTTATCGTCTTATATTTGATTACTTATAGATTCTAGTGAGAGTGAAGATTAGCTTAAATGCTGTAGGGGTCCTACTATGATGCATCCGGGATGGGGGAAAGACGGTGGCAATTTACATATTGAACTGAATGAATATGATCGGGTTATTGGGCCAAAAGGACCTAGATTGAGTTCCAAACTTGGTGTGCTAGCGCGAAATGGCATCTTAGCGCCACTTAATTATACAAATTGGAGACTTGTTCCTTAAATGTACAAGAAAAAAATGTGGGATCAAATTAAGGTGCTTAGTATAACCAAAACCTATATATATTAAGATATTGTTAATTTATATATTTTTCTATATAAATGAGTAATGTGTTAAATATATATGTAGGAAAATACTGACGCAACTAATGATATGAGGTACATTTTGATGATATCACTTGGAACTAATTAGAAAGAAGCAAAGCATTAAGAAAAAACTAGTGGATATGATCTGTACAATACTGATATTGAGTGCTTAGCTCATTGTCCAGTTAATGTTGAAGAAGATCAGTAGCGAGCACTAGTTCATTATTGGAGCTCAGAGGATGTACATGTATATGCTAGACCTCTATCCACTTTGCATTGACATAATGAATTACTTCTCCCATACCATCCTTAATAGTTCATAAATTAATATGTCTTTATTTTAGAGATATTTCATTATTGTGTAGTTGGGGTTCTTTATTAGTCAAATAAATGAAATTCACTGTCCTAACTAAGGGTAATAAAAGTGGGATATCATTTTAACCTTGTTATATGAAATTTATTGTTTTTGTCTGGCCAATTATTTCAAATAAAGAAAGGAAAAACATGTTCCCAGTAGATTGAATTTTGTTGGATAGATGACCAGAAAAGACTATCTATTGGGTTTGAGTTCTGATAGATGTGTACTGTCTTGATGGGTTCTTTAGCGTGTGTAGGGAGCTTATAAGGCACACAGTTAAAGGACCAAGTGTTGCTAGTTCTTGGGAGCATAATTTGATTGTAGGTAACTGGTTTTAAATTGCATATAAAAGCAAGTTGTTGCAGGTTGATTAATCATTTCCTGATTATATATCCAAATTCCATCATTTTGATCTTGCAAAATATTATTATTTTGATCTTTGGTGCATTGTTCTTTCATTACCATGTATAAGATTTGTAAAATGGCCAGTTTGGAGTGCAATTAGCTTGAGGATATGGTGTTGCATCTATTTTTGCTATACTGCAACCTTTTTTTTGGGGAGCAAAGAAGAGTACTTGTAGAACTAGTATTACACAAAGTAGTAGGGTTGAGATTTTGTACATTAACCCTTCAAACAGACATCTCTCAATTCCTATCAGTGCACAAAAGATCCCATAAAGATGTCGGAGTGTCCCCAGAATAAAAACTTATAGAGGTACTTGCATCATTAGTACAAGTCATTGCTGCTAAACCATTAACTAACCTATTTTGTTCTATGTAGACATGGTTCAGCGTTGTCCTATTTAGTTGCTGGAGAATAAACCTGCAATCTTTTAGTAATGAAGAGTAAATTTCCTATTTATAGCATTAACCATCTTTTTCTCCATATACTATTTACTCTTCATAGCAAAAGATAAATTTTTCTCTGCTGCTTCATGACCAGCCAATGCAGCTACTAGCTGTCCTTCTAGAATTCTATTCTTTCTATAGAAAATGGTGTTTCCAGTAGTAGATGAGTGAGTATGAGTAATACATAAGAACCTTTCCTTGGGTCGGGAAGGACAACAACTGAAAATGACAGCTAATACCTTGTAGGTTGTGGAGCAAAAGGAGAAATCTGGTCAAGGACTCGCGTCTGATAAGCTAGTTGGCAACGACTACAAACTATTAGGTTAGGTTGTGAATATTTTTTCTTAAGATCTATTTTTCTTTATTGAGCCCCTAGGAAATATAACAGTCATCTAAAATTAGTTATCCCTATTAAGATCTGTTGGCTTCAATTATAACCTTTTTAATTTTCCACCCGATGTGTATTATCTGTAGTGGGGTGCTGATTAATTTAGACTTGCCTTGGATAAGAGGTTATCGAGGAAACTACTCCCTACCAAGACTTTTTTCCTATCCAGCGCTCGAACCCGATATCATCACTTGAGATTGAATAAATTCTATCGTACCATAACTTAGATTGGATCCATGTATCCTCTCAAAACCAAAGTCTAAAGCACCTACTACTATATTTTAGTTGCACACAATGTCCCACTTCCAAAGAAAAGATCCCATAGCTTAAGTCAGTGGGTACTTTTTTGAATAGTTACTAGCTGTTGCTTCCCAGATTAGCTTTACTTGTTCATGTTTGATTCAGCAAATCCATAAGATGTTAATTGTGAATAGTATTTAATAGTAAGGATAAAATAGAGATAACATGATAAACTATCTCTTGGTTTTCCAACAAGTAAAGTTGGACAACTATTTTTAGTCTAATAAACAAGAAAAGATGGACCGACGGAGTATTACACCTTAAACCTTTATATGTACTCACTCTATGTTAACTATATACAAAAACTATATCCCTAATATGTACTTCTTAATGCATATAAAAACAAGACTCTTTCATAGTAGAGCAAGTTGTTCGAGCTCATCATATGTGTAAAATTAGTGGTTAGTCATTTTTATATTAGTGTAATCAAGCAGACAAAAATTGAAACCCACCCACAAATACAACTGCAATCCTTTTGCTACGGCCATTAAAAATTGAGATTTAAATTACAATAGTATTATTCCTAAAAGAAATCTAAAAGAAGCATTCTGTGAGACAAATTTTTATAAATAGATGTTAAGTTATTAACCATAATATGTTCCATCAGAATAAATGAAAGAGAGAATGCATATTAGGCAGTCTCACCAGTTTTGGGACCAAAGAAAATGGCAGGTTATCATCTAAAACCGTGGGGTTCTTTAGATTTTCACTATTATATGATGACCGCATACCCCCTTTTTTTCCTAGTTCGGATTTAACTTATATATTCTGACAACATAAAAGAAAAAGGGTTATACTATCGTAACATTTTCTATTTTCAAGGTTTGTAATACCTCTTGTTGTGTAAGGTCGTTGAATGTAGTTAAATTATTCTTGTTCAAGGGACACCCTCCATTTATCCTCAACCAGAAAAACTATTCTGCAAATAAAATAGGTCAGTTTTAATATGATTAAATTAGTGCCGACCTTGCAAATGAACCATTCTTCCACTAAGAATCACTTGGTATGAAAGGGAATTTCACTGTGAGAACTTGTATAGAGTAATGTACTCATATCATCAGCAGCAAACTGAACTACTTGCATAGTTTCGTCTTGTTTACAAGTGCTTTTTTTAGGTGGTGGTCACATAAACTACTTTATTTTTGTTGTTTTTTTTTACTTCCAAGAACGTGGGTACCTTGCCTTATATCTTTACCTTCTGAAAAAACTACTGATAATGACAACAAAACCTACTCATGAACTTTGAGTATGGCTCTTTGAATTACTGAACAAAAAACCATGATCAATCCAGCCTAGTGAAATTGACATTATTCTTTAATAGAATTAGCTAGGGGTCTAGTAAAACAAGTAGCCAAATTGTGTTATTTCACTTCTCTTTTTGGTTCTATAAATACTTTGTTTCAGTTAACAAACTATACTAGCTACACAAAAATTATGGAATTTACTAGACTTTGCTTCTTGGTTTTTTCTATTTTCTTTCTTTCTTGTGCTTGTTCAGTTCATTGTAGGATTTATGATTACCCCAAGGTGTTGCATTTTCGTGTATTGTCACAAATATCAGTGCCACCTTCCTATTAGTAAATAAAATTTTGCTTCATACTGCTGAGAAGCCCCTGATAAAGCTGGTAATCCAATTTTAGAAGGATAACCTTTCTAAAATGGTGTACCAGGAGTAGGTAGAAGGCAAAACTTAAGTAGAGGGCATAAAGTATTATGAAGTTTGATGATTAGAACCTACAGAACACAAATCTCCTAACAACTTGAGCAATTTGTAGACTACAAATCACAGTACCCACCTCCTGCCCCATCACGGCACGCAGATACCCCTCTTTTTTGAATTGTACTACTACAACTACCCAAAGTGTTTGATCATTAATCAGCATGTGAATATAGTTATAACTACATATAGTAGTGCTCATGAAATACACACTATTTGGCATTCATCTCTCTTTGATAAGAATATAAAATTCTGTTATAAGGATTTGTTTGTCATAGCTAGAGACAGTAAGAAAGTAACTAAATTCAATGTTTTCCCAGAACTATACAGACAAATCAAGTTATCAAATGGCCAGATATCTTCACGTTATTAAAGAGTAAAAAGTCCTCCATGGACTAATAATGTACTTCTGATAGTACCTACAAAATAAAAAGTTCCAATCAGTGAAGTTTTCTACAAATTATAAAATTCTCCCCTCTGCTGAGATCTCTCCTTCTGAATTACCCTACAGATAAAAGAAAAAAAAGAAAAATAAGAGCACCCGGGGATGTAGCCTAATAGTTAGTGAAGAGGATTGAGGAAAATAAGATCTCAGTAGGCATAAATATTAGTTGATTTCTTCTCATGACCTTGGTAGATAGAATTACAGACTACATGTGTTGTTGAAGGTAGTAAGCATCCCATGGAATTAAGTTGAGAAAATAGAAGAAACTAGTTGTCACTGTAAATGGCCCATTTTAAGTAGATATAGAGAAGATATTTGTGGTTGTGGGGAAAATTAGCAGTGAAATGTATGCCAAGTGATAGCAAAAATTGATGTGTTGTATTATATAAACCATAGGAACGTGAATTACTAGGAAACTCATATTTTCAGGAGGCAAAACTTTTGAGTTTGCTGCTAGCTTTTTGCAAAACTAAGAGGAGTAAGCATTTGAAGCCGCCAACACCTTTAATATGGAAAGGCTGATGAAAAAGCCAAACCTATGACAAACTTATTGCCCTCTATAATCTGGTATCCAGAATGTAAGAATTATTTTAGTACTGTACATAAAGATTCCTTAGCACATACATAATATTCTACAAGAATTTACCTGCCTTAAACCAAGAAAGATGGAGCAAAAATTATCATCTTGCCTTGTCTTGCACTAAATTTTCCCCCCAAAATATTAAGATGCGTGCAAACAAGGACTTCTTCTTTTTCTTTGCGACCTTCACATCTGGAGATGAATCAAATTCATTATTTCTTATTTTTACATTTTATTTTAGACTTGAGGTTTGATAAGGTACTGTAGCCTCTAGTGCATGTTCAGAAGCTTTTGATTTTATATTTTCTAAAGTCGTGAAATCTATGACTTTGTCCTGGTCAACTCAGCTTCAAGAGATGTAACAACAATAGCTGCTATTCCTTCTCTCTATTGTAGAGAAGGTAGTTCTGATTTTTCCTTTTCCAGTTCTTCCTTTAAGCAATTGCTTCTACATTCAAGCATTCTACTTTAGTTGTTGCTTTCTCATTGTTGAGCTTTACTTCTTCAAGTTACATCTAAGTTGATATCACCACTGTTTGTATCTCATGATGCTTTCGTTTGTCTGCTTTAGTAGCTCGTTTTTTGAGTTCTCTTCTTCATCAGCCTCCTATTTCAACTTAGATTCCATGTAAGCTTCTAACTCATTATTGAGATCTCATAACAAAGGTGAAGCATTATCTAATTTTGCTTTATGATCCTTTGCAGACAGAATTTTCTAGTGTAGCCTCTCAAGCTCCTCTTCTACCTTCTTCAATTCCTTCTCCCAATTTATAGTATCTTGTTCTCTTGACATAAATGCTCCAACTTGGTGTTCCTTGTCCTCCAGATGTGCAGCATATGCAGCCTCTAAAAACACCTTTGAAGTAATAAGATCAACAACCAAATTCTTCACTGTCTTCTCAACATCGTTAGATACAGATACAGTTTTCAGCATTTTCACAACAATATATTTTTCGAACGCTAATAAATCATAATCCTAAGTCACAATCCTTATGGATAACTTCTAATTTAGAATTTATAAATTACAGCTTTTAAACTGCAGATAAAAGAAAGAAAAAAAAATTAGAAGAGCACCCGGGGATGTAGCCTAGTAGTTAGTGAAGAGGATTGAGGAAAATGAGATCTCGGTAGGCATAAATATTTGTTGATTTATTCTCATGACCTTGGTAGATAGAATTATAGACTACATGTGTTGCTGAAGGTAGTAAGTATCCCGTTGAATTAAGTTGAGAAAATATAAGAAACTAGTTGTCACTGTAAATGGCCTATTTTAAGTAGATACAGAGAACATAGTTGTGGCTGTGTGGCAAATTAGTAGTGAAATATAGCCTATAACACTACATTTAAAAGAAAGATACAAAAAATAAAAGCACCCGAGTATGTATCCTAGTAGTTAGTGAAGAGGATTGAGGAAAATGAGATCTCAGTAGGCATAAATATTAGTTGATTTCTTCTCATGACCTTGGTAGATAGAATAACACACTACATGTGTTGCTGAAGGTAGTAAGCATCCCGTGGAATTAAGTTGAGAAAATAGAAGAAACTATTCATCAGTGTAAAGGGCCTATTTTAAGTAGATACAGAGAACATAATTGTGGTTGTGGGGCGAATTAGCAGTGAAATGTATACCAAGTGATAGCAAAATTCGATGTGTTGTATTATATAAACCATAGGAACATGAATTACTTAGAAAATCATATTTTCAGGAGGCAAAACTTTTGAGTTTGCTGCTAGCTTTTTGCAAAACTAAGAGGAGTAAACACTTGAAGCCGCCAACAACTTTTATACGGATAGGCTTATGAAAGAGCCAAACCTATGACAAACTTAGTGTCCTCTATAATCTGCCATCCAGAATGTGAGAATTATTTTAGTACCATACATAAAAATTCCTTAGCATATACATAAATATTCTATAAGAATTTAACTGCCTTAAACCAAGAAAGATGGAGCAGAGATCATCATCTTGCCTTGGCCGGTGCCCTCTTTCTACCCAGAATCATTAAGATACATAGAAACAAGGACTTCTTCTTTTTCTTTGCGACCTTCACATCTGGAGATGAATCAGCTTCATTATTTCTTGTTTGCAGATTTTCTTTTGGACTTGAGGTTTGATGAGGTACTGCAGCCTCTGGTGCATGTTCAAAGCTTTTGATTCTTTATTTTCTAAAGTCATGAAATCTATGACTTTGTCCTGGTCAACTCAGCTTCAAGAGATGCATCAATAATTGCTGCCATTCCTTTTCTCTATTTTAGAGAAACTAGTTCTGATTTTTCCTTTTCTTGTTTTTCCTTCAAGAAATTGCTTCTACTTTCAAGAATTGTACTTCAGTTGTTGCTTTCTCAATGTTGAGCCTTACTTCTTTGAGTTTCATCTAAGCTGATGCCACCGTTGCTTGTATCTCATGATGTTTTTATTTCTCTGGCTCTAATAGCTTGCCTTTTGAGTGCTCTTCTTCATCAGCCTCCTGTTTCAACTTTGATTCCATGTAAGATGCTAACTCATTGTTGAGATTTTGTAACAAAGATGAAGTAGTATCTAATTTTGCTTTATGATCCTTTGCAGACAGAGTTTTCTTGTTTAGCCTCTCAAGCTCCTTTACTGCCTTCTTCAATTCCTTCTCCCAGTTTATAGTATCTTGTTCTCTTGCCATAGCTACTTCAACTAGGTGTTCATTGTCCTCCAGATGTGCAGTATGTGCAGCCTCCAAAAACTCCTTTGAATTAATGAGATCAACTGCCAAATTCTCCACTATCTTCTTAACATCATTAGATACAATACAGTTTTTCAGTATTTTTCACAGCAACATCTTTTTCAGATGCTAATAAATCGTAATCCTAAGTCATAATCCTTATGGATAGCTTCTAATTTAGAATTTATATATTGTAGCTTTGAAACTGCAGATAAAAGAAAGAAAAGAATAAGAAGAGCACCCGGGGATGTAGCCTAGTAGTTACTGAAGAGGATTGAGGAAAATGAGATCTCGGTAGGCATAAATATTAGTTGATTTCTTCTCATGACCTTGGTAGATATAATTACACATTACATGTGTTGCTGAAGGTAGTAAACATCCCGTGGAATTAAGTTGATAAAATACAAGAAATAGTTGTCATTGTAAATGACCCATTTTAATTGGATACAAAGAACATAGTTGTGGCTGTGGGGAGAATTAGTAGTTAAATATAGCCTAGTACACTACAGATAAAAGAAATAAAAGAAAAAGAAGAGAACCCGGGGATGTAGCCTAGTTGTTAGTGGAGAGGATTGAGGAAAATGAGATTTCAGTAGGCATAAATATGAATTGATTTCTTCTCATGACCTTGGTAGAAAGAATTACACACTACATGTGTTGCTGAAGGTAGTAAGCATCCCGTGGAATTAAGTTGAAAAAATAGAAGAAACTATTCATCACTGTAAATGGCCCATTTTGAGTAGATATAGAGAACAAAGTTGTGGTTGTGGGGCAAATTAGCAGTGAAATGTATGCCAACTGATAGCAAAAATCAATGTGTTGTATTATATAACCCATAGAAATATGAATTACTAGGAAACTCATATTTTCAGGAGCCAAAACTTTTGAGTTTGATGCTAGCTTTTTGCAGAACTAAGAAGAGTAAACATTTGAAGCCTCTAATAACTTTAATACGGAAAGGCTTATGAAAGAGACAAATATATGACAAACTTATTTCCCTCTATAATCTGGCATCTAGGATGTAAGAATTATTTCAGTACCATACATAAAGATTCCTTAGCATATACATAATATTCTACAAGAATTTACCTGCCTTAAACCAAGAAAGATGGAGCAAAGATCATCATCTTGCCTTGTCTTGCACTAGATTTTTGCCCAAAAACATTAAGATGCGTGCAAATAAGGACTTCTTCTTTTTCTTTGCGACCTTCACATCTGGAGATGAATCAGTTTCATTATTTTTTTGTCTGTAGATTTTCTTTTAGACTTGAGGTTTGATGAGGTACTACAACCTCTGGTGAATGTTCAGAAGTTTTTGATTCTTTAATTTCTATAGTCGTGAAGTCTCTATTTTGTCCTAGTCAACTCAGCTTTAAGAGATGCAACAACAATTGCTGCCATTCCTTCTCTCTATTGTAGAGAAGCTAGTTCTGATTTTTCCTTTTCCAGCTCTTCCTTCAAGTAATTGTTTCTACTTTCAAGCATTCTACTTCAGTTGTTGCTTTCTCACTATTGAGCTTAACTTCTTCGAGTTTCATCTAAGCTGATGTCACTGCTTCTTGTATCTAATGATTCTTTCATTTCTCTGGATCTAATAGCTTACCTTTCGAGTTCTCTTCTTTATCAGCCTCCCGTTTCAACTTTAATTCCATGTAAGCTGATAACTCATTTTTGAGATTTTGTAACAAAGATGAAACAATATCTAATTTTTCTTTATGATCCTTTGCAGACAAAATTTTTTAGTTTAGCCTCTCAAGCTCCTCGACTGCCTCCTTTAATTCCTTCTCCCAGTTTATAGTATCTTGTTCTCTTGCCATAGCTTCTCCAACTCGATGTTCCTTGGCCTCCAGATGTGTAGCATGTGCAACCTCCAAAAACTCCTTTGAAGTAGTGAGATCAACATCCAAATTATCCATTGTCTTCTCAACATCATTAGATACGATATAGTTTTTTAGTATTTTTCACAGGAATATCTTTTTCAGACGCTAATAAATCATAATCCTAAGTAATAATCCTTATGGATAACTTCTAATTCAGAATTTACTGATTGTAGCTTTGAAACTGCAGCATCAAGTCTGGCTCTGGCAACCTTAAGTTGTGCTTTGGCTGCAATACTAACATCATGAATAATCCTCCACTACATCTCTTCTACTCTGAGTTTGGCAAGTTTTGAATCATGTCTTGCTTGTTGATCTTCTGTTTGTTCTCTCTCTAGGTTGAGTATCAACTCTTCTATAAGTCTCTTAGTGCTATCATCTTGACACTTTTTCTTATACTATAGGATCTACTCATACACTTTTGCTAGTTTTTCCTCGATAACATTCTATCTTTGCACAAATAAAGAAGAAATAATGCAAACTTTTAAAGTCAAGAAATTAATGTGAAATAGTCTATTTGGCCAAGCTTATGAGAAGAGAAAGTGCTTATTTTAGAAAATATACCTCTACAATCAGTTATCTATGAGCCTTCCAAGCGACAATCTCTCCAAACTTTGAAACTGCCTATTTCACAGATTGGATTGGTGTTTCTGTGTCGATATTAAATCTATTTACATCAAAGTTCTCAGGATGCTTAGACTAAGAAGTTGGAGATTTCACTTGGATTGTTATTTCTCACTGTTTGCCACTCTGATTATGCTGGAACCTTTTAACTAATCAAATTATATTATAAAGTGTATTGTTCTATTATGTATTATTGAGTTAAAATTCTCTAGGTAAAGAGCAAGATAAACTAAGAAAGTAAAAAAAAGTTGAATATGCCACACATAGCAGGGAAAAAAAGTCATGCTCAAATTATAGATGAGGTATGACATAATCACACTTTTTGTTCTATATTTTTTTTTATTAATTGATGCATGTCTTAAATATTTTATGGTATTCTCTTACTATTGAAACATATGACAAATAATAATAGTGGTGTAAAGCCAACCCGTATTGAGGTATTAAAAAAACTTCACACGAGAGAGAATACACAACCAGTGAATGAGATTGCTAGTAAAGTTATGGTAAATTCTGATTCTTTATAAGTATTTTGGTACTTTTATTCTACTGCAATTTTCTTTAACTTTTCATTGCTTGAATTTTCTTTCAAAAAGAAACTAATGGATGATATCGCTGAGGTGTATCCAGAGTTAAATGTCCCTGAAAGTGCTCCCAACGACGTGTACTCAAAAGTAATGGGACCAGACACTCATGGGGTTTTCCAAACTCTAGGAAAGTGAGCAACTCCAAGTTTAGTTTATGGTCCAATATATAAACGATCTCAAGATAAAAAAAGGAATTTTGATACACTGGTTGAGTTAGAAGTTCAAAAAGCTACCTCAGCTATGAAAATTGAGATGGAGAAAAAGTTGGCTAAAGCATAAAAAGAATTGGAAGCGATGGATAAAAAGTTGTCTGAAGCAAAAGAGGAAGCAAAAGAGGATAAGGAAGTAGTGGAGAGAAAATTATCTGAAGTAAAAATGGACATGGAAGAAATTATAGCAGATAAAGTAAAGGCAGGTGTACAAGCATATCTAGAGTCTTTGGGTATTACTATTGATGCAAATACAAAATCAGGACAGGTAAATAATTGTGCTGTTCACAAAAATTACTTGTGTTAGTTGATAACTTAGTTTTTTTTAATTAGAATAGTTTTTTGGTGATAGGTTTCTATAACTCAATTGAAAATCATCAACAACCGTTATCACCCATTGATTAGAATAGTTTTTTTGGTGATAGGTTTCTGATAACTCAATTGAAGATCATCAACAACCGTTATCACCCATTTCAATTGTTCACACAAAACAAGTTAGAAGAAATAACGTTTTGATTTTTATTTCAATTTGTTTAAATCCTAACATTCATATGATTCGGGATCAGTTGATTCCTTTTTCTTGTTTCTATTTGGGATTAATCGACTAACTGTGAATCACTACGTCATGTAAACTATTGATATTGAAGTTGAACCTTAGTAATGCTGTAACTTATAGCTGAACATTATAATTGAGTAACTAAGTTGCATTTTAATTGATTGCTTTTTGTGTATTTTAATGTACGAATTTTTCATAGCGCTATGCTATATCAGAGTTTTTCATTAGTAATCTTGGTCAAGTATTTGTTGTTGAAGCTAGTTGTTATTGAAGAAATCTTATAATTTTGTTTTGATTTTCCTTCTGGGAAAAATAGGCGTACTATGTATGCTGTGATTTGTTATGTTTTGAATTTTGTAAATATTTAAGTAATCAGCTTAATTTTTCTTCTCAAGCTAAGATGATCAAGAAGAGTGTAACTAGTGTAGTTGACACAAATAAATGAAAGTGGGTAAGTTAGAAAAATTACAAGACATCCCTTTTCTCTTTTCTTTTCTTTCAAAGAGAAAAACTTGTCATCTCTAGTTGATGCTTTTTCATCAATTTTTCAATATTCTTGTGTTAAAAAAATTCAATATGCTTTTTTTATATCCCAAGCTGTTCTAGTCATGGAGAAATAATTTCATCATATAGTTATACTTTTTTATTTTATGTGAATTTCTTATGCAGAGCTTTTCAGGGAATTAAGGTCAATTACTAGCTATGAAATGCTCTCAACTTGTGGGTTGGTGATTTCATAAAGCTTTATTGCAGATTTTATTTGAGAATTTAACGAAATTGATTTAAATTAGGCGTTAAAGTTGGTTGCATGTTAAAACTATTATATTTATATTTCATTTCTACTTAAATCATTTGATTTGATACCATTTAATTTTTACAGAACAATTATTATTTTGCTATTTTGTTATTTGGTTATAAAGAACACATTTAATTTACATATATTTCATGTTTATTATAAGAGGTGGTTATCTATGAATGTATAGATTAAATTAACTATAAATATTTGTGTCATGAGAAAAATTATAGAGAATTTGCATCCATTTTTAAAATAATTGATAGTGACATTAATCTAAATGCAATAATATTGATGACAGTTTTGGAATGTTCTAAATGAATGTTACTAAATTTTACGACATTAATAATTTATTTATTGACCTCAACTAAAACAATATTAATTTAAATACAACATTTTATGAAGGTCACAAGTAAGTGTCACAAAGAAAAATCTACCAAACATTTAATCTAAATTTTAGAAATTAAGTGACATTCCATATAAATGTCATAAATTTCTTATCGACATTTACGTTAATGACGAAAAAAAAGATGTCATATATCTCATGCTGATTTTTATCTAAATGTCAAAGAAATTATCGTAAATTTCTTACCAACATTTACCTATATTTTGTAAATAAATGTCGTAAATTTATTTCGACATTTACATATATGTCTCAAAGTTAATGTCACAAAATTTTCCCGATATTTATCTAAATGTTGAAAATATTGTCGACACTAAAATTTACGATGTTTGTTTCAAATGTAAATTAAATGTCGGTAGATATATTTGTGACATTTAAACTCCTTAACACTACATTTATATAATGTCATCGTATCTCTACTTTCTTGTAGTGTTGTAATATTGTTTGTCTCACTATCTATCTTTATATTATTGTTGTTGTTATCTTGTATTCTCGGTTTAGTGTTGTTGTTTTCATCTTGTTTCTTGTATTTTATTGGCTGGTTTGTATCAATATTTAATTTTTATATTTATCAATTGAATTAATTAAACAATATGTAATTTATCAGAATATTATAATAAAAACTTTTAAGAGAATTAAACCGATCAGTCAAACAAGTGAAAGCACAAAGACAAACTCAATAAATAAAGTAGTTTATCATATCATTATGATATACCGAATGTAAAGGCCCAATTGGTAAGAAAAAATGTATGAAAAAAATAATTTTATCAACTACATGTCACAATTTTAGAGGGAGAAAAGTTATTTTATCAATTACATGTCACAATTTTAGATGAGAAAAGTAATTTACCAACCACATATCACAATTTTAGAGGATTTAAAAGGAAAATTAACTAATTTATTTTCAATAGAAGCAGAATATATTTGAATATTACAACTTCAGATGTTACTTATCGATTGAATTGTAGTTATTTTCATCATTAGAGGAAAAAAAGTTTAACCATTTTATTATTTTGTCACTCTAGTCGATTTTTAAATAATAGTAGTGGATTTTCCTATAGATGCATGTCCACCTTCATTCATGTATTTTCGATTCTAGATTTTTCTATTTTCTGTACAACTAATTTTTCCATGCAGTTTTCTTTTTTCTTTTCACTATAGATAATTGGGGAATTGATTCAGGCTTAGCTTCAGATGTTAATCATCTATTGACTTATAGTTATTTTCATCATTGGAAGAAAAAAAGTTTAAGCATTTTATTATTTTGTCACTCTAGTCGATTTTTAAATAATAGTAGTGGATTTTCCTATAGATGCATGTCCACCTTTATTCATGTATTTTCGATTCTAGATGTTTCTATTTTCTGTACAACTTATTTTTCCAAACAGTTTTCTTTTTTATTTTCATTATAGATATTATATAATTAGGGAATTGATTCACGCTTTGCCTAATAATTAAAATTTATTAATGTAAATTAAAAAAAGATACTCATATTCTATTCACATAATTCCTTGTCAGACATAATAAAACAGAATAGAAACATTACTACTCTTTGTTCTTACGCCGAAAATTATCATATTCAATTGAGGTAAAATTATTTTTAAAATATGTAAAAAAAAAAAAAAAAAAAAAAGAAGAGTTATATTTTTTTTTCCGCTCGATCTTCAGTGGGTGATGCTCTCAATAAAATTTCTTCATAGTAATCATAACAGTTCGAACCTGAGACCTCTAATTAAAAGCGAAGATGACTCATATAAATACTATAGTACCATGTCCTTATTACCAAGTAAATAATGATTATAAACATTTTAATTTATGGTACATATCTTACTTTATGGACATCAATAATTTACAGTTAATAAAGGCTGAGTTTATCATTAGATAATTTATAGATTTATCCCGCCTCAAACTTTTAAACCGCGTGAGATAATTTATAGATTTATCCTGCCTCAAACTACCTCATTGTAACATCGAATCCTTCAACATAATAATATTTAATATTGAGATCCACATATTTTGTCAAGTCAAAGCATATATAATTTGAGAAACTCCATTATTTGTTCAAATATATTGAGAATTATCCCATTGAGAAAACTTTTTAAAATAAAATATATTTCATAATTGTTTTAAAAAGGAGGTTGTAAACTTATACTTTCTTCACCTCTTACAAGATGCGGTTAGTTATACCGTGTATGAGAATAAAAGGGGTGCATTTGTGAGTGAAATATGAGTACATACGTTATATAAAGAATGGGAAATAAATCATTCATTGCACGACTATTTAACACCCAGTCACAATTACCTAATACAAAAGAAACAATTTACGTTAAATACCATTTTAAATTCAATAATTGAGAAAGAGAAGTAACTAATATAATTAAAAAAAAATAGTAAACGAGAAAAAAAAAAAAGAAATCCTAGCTTTGAAGTGTGCCACCTCACCTTCCTCTTTCTTTTTTAATTGAACAATGAATGTGGACATAAATTTATTGATAAAGTTATTTTAATTTTATACAAATATTTTAAGGAAAATACAAGAAAAAAGATCAACAAATTAAAAAAAATAACGGCTTGAACATGATAATCAAATCGATATATA
>JAPEIP010000008.1:147450627-147470696 GCA_026120095.1 Capsicum chinense
GAAGGCACGACTAGTTAGAAATACCCGATCTATTATGTCTATGCTAAAATTAATGATATATTGAATACTGATACTCATTATATGGTCAATTATTATTGTACATGAACTTGAGGCATTACCAAAACCCAAAATCCTTACCTCGTTAAATATAAATACTAGATTCGCCTTTGGCACCCCATGACCTTAGAATTATGAGTACCCAACTAGTCCAGGGAGTTTACTTTTTATGCTAACAATGCTACCAAGTTAATGAATAATCCTCTGCAATATGTTGGTTTTCACAATACAGAAGCTGAAGTTCATATGGTAATTAGAGATTTGTTTATGGATTTTTGAGTAAAATACTATTGTGAAGTGTATTAGAAAAGATGGTTAATTTCTATGGCTTAAACCCATGAAGATATCTATAACAGTGGTTTTTCTTCTCTTTTATAATTCTATTATTGTTCTATGTTCTATTTCGTGAAACATAGGTTGTGCCCTATGGAAACAACATGTCCGTTTTTTGTTCAAATGAAAAATTCAAATTTGAAGTATGGTACTTTTCTGATATCTGATAATCAAGTTCTCGTCGAATGTAGCTACGTGTATTTTATCCCTTTGCAAGGGACCATAGTGAGAAGTTCACTATCCATCAAGAGCTATACATCTGGATTCAGTAGCTGCAACAACAAAGAAAGTGCTTGGACTAAGCTATCGGCTCTTACCATACTTCTACACGTTAATGTTCGAGGCACATACCAAAGGCATCCCTATAGCATGGCCTCTTTTCTTCTCATTCCCCGAGGACACAAATACTTACACCATCAACTCTCAGTTTCTAATCGGTAAGGGATTAATGATATCACCAGTACTGACATCTGGTGCAGTTTCAGTTAATGCATATTTTCTATCTGGTACATGGTTCAACCTCTTCAACTATTCAAACTATGTGAACGTGTAGTCAAGTAGCTACATCAACCTAGATGCGCCTTGTGATTATATCAATGTGCACCTCCGAGAGAGAAACATTGTCGCAATGGAAGGAGAAGCCATGATAACAAGAGCAGCAAGGGAAACTCTATTTGAACTACTTGTTTCCATCAACAACAGGGAAAATAGTTCAGGAGAAGTCTTCTTGGATGATGGCGAAGACATTGAAATAGAATGAGAGGGAGAAAAATTGAGCCTTGTGAAATTTCACACTAATGTTGTGAATAACAAGTTATATATCAGACCAAAGGTTATGAATAAAGAGTTTGCTTTGAATAAGATTGGAGCATCACTTAGCGAGATATCACATCACCAAAATGAAGTTTTTCTCCTAGACTGTGTAAGTCTCTTGTTCATACGCTTTACTGATTTATTGTTTAGTAATTAGAAACTCAACAAGTGATCCAACGCTTTCTAAATTTGTAAAATAAAAATGATGAATAATTGCAAGATGAAGATATGAGCTAAAAAGAGAGGGAACAGTAACCATAAAATAAGAAATGACCAGGGAAATATTGCTTCCATCAACTACCTGACTTCTGACTCAGAAAGCTTTGTACCCATTTTTGGAAGACCAGCTTTCAATTCTTCGAATGTAATTGTCCAACTGTTATCTGTGTCTATATATTTGAGCATTTCCTTCAAGCCAATGATTTCTTCTTCGAAGATATTTTCAGCAATTACCTACAAATTCAGGGAACAATTATATATGAAAAAGATCATACCAAATATAGACAAGATAAGAAAGACATTTTGCAGTGAACTATGACAAGATTTTGATTAAAGATGAATCTTACTTAGGACTTCAGCTGTAGAAATCCTTTCTCTAGGATTAGATCTTAGCATCTTCTTCACAAGATCTTTAGCGCTACTTTATACTGAAGGCCAAGGATCAGATGAAAAATCAAGATGACCTCAAAGAATGGCACCAAAGATACTTTGATCATTCTCTGTGTACAGGAAAGAGAAATATATCTAAGTCAATGAGAAGTACATCAGAACAATCATTTCCTAGGAAAATATTATAAGAAAACTTTGCCGCGTATAGTTTACTTCTGGTACCTATTCAACACTAGAAACAAAAGGCTCAGAAAAATTTTGTAAAATATTTTACAAATCATTCGACTAAAAATAGGATATGCTACCCCAAATTTAACACAGGAAAATGGTTTTAAAAAATTAAAGCAGACATTACAGGAAGCCAGTTGCAAATATGGAGTTGGAAAACTACGATGCTAAGATACAAAGGAAAACACTAACTAATGCAAGATACCATATAAGTGGGATAAATCTGTTTATATTGTTATGTTATGGAAATTACAAAAGGAACAAAGATAATGCAGTTCAAATATATTTTTTGTAAATGAAAGAAATTACAGTAAAAATGCTTTTCAAATATATCTACAAGATAATGAAATTCTTTTTAACTTTTTATGCCATTTCCTTGAGTTCCCTAATATTTACATTGAACTTTGCCACAATTCCTGAACGATATTTTTCTTCAGTTTCTTCTTCATTTTTAATGTAAGGGAAACAAAAAAGATTTCATGGCACATTCAAGAACCCACCATAGTTCTATCTGTGCTGAAATGAAAACGAAACTCAATAATAAAGAAGAAGATTTATGCAATTCTGATGCTAAAATTCTAGAGATAGCAGATGAAGTTACCTCCATAAAATGGTGGAACACTACTGAGTAGAATGTATAGAATAACTCCAACAATCCAAATATCAGCTTCATGTCCATATTCTCGGCGCAGAACTTCAGGAGCAACATAATATGCACAACCAACTAGGTCTTTGAACACATCACCTGCAGCCACAAGTGGTTTTTAGGTTGAATAGCTCACCACTATATCCCAAAGAGCCGTGAACAAGTGGTCCAGCTAATAATCTAACAAAGCATAAGAGAAAAGAGACATGATCCAGGTAAGAGGCTTGAACTTTATTATAGTTCCTAACATGATAGGTTGGTACATTGTACATGTCTCCTGATTTTATTTTTTACCAATAGTACCATAATTTCTGTCTTAGTTGGCCTATCTTATGACTTTTGTTATTCCTCATTATTTACTGTGCCATTAGGTTGTTATGGTTGTTGCTCCTTTTTCGTATGCTATGTTATATTTACCTTATTATTTTATATGTCCTCTTTACTTTTGTAATATTCTGTTAGCTACTCTGATTCATTACTCGAGCTGAGGGTCTTCCAAAAATATCCTCCCTACCTCCTCGAGGTAGTGGTAAGGTTTAAGCATACTCTACCATCCCCCAATCCTACTTTTGGGACTACGCTATGTTGTTGATGCATTTTTAGAGAAACAATTCGGCTATTTCTTAATTACCTGAAAGTTCTTCTCAAATTTCCTTTCATTTTAATCATTGAGAGCCCTGATTTCACCCTTCTGAGCTCCTTCACGTAATACCTATGAGACTTTTATGTTTTAGCTCTACTTTTAATCTCTACCTTACTTAAAATATTGGCAGACAAGGATACAAAGATTAGGAGAAACTATGTAACAAAATTCATATGTTTGACACAAAATACCAATGCAGCAACCCCTCTATCTTGACCTCATAGATTAAGAAGCAACCCACAGAAGCAAGAAATCCATAATTTATTTTTATAATTCTTCTATTCACTAGATTTGATATCTTGGAACATACAATTCCTTATTTTTAACAACACTCTCATTCACTTACTTGTTACTTTCCTGGCCAGTTCAATAAAGTCATGGCATTCTCTATAAGAAAACAAAGTCATGAAATTCTTTATCTTCTTCTTTTTAATTAAAAAATGGACTTCTCTGAACATATCGTTGATTTTCTATTAATTTTTCTATGAGCTAAACTTAAATTAGGGCATAATTGATATGAAATTTTTTAAATTGGACAAAGAGAAAACTCATTCTAAACAATGAAGAAACACTGAAAATCAAGAAAAATTGGAAAAGGAAAAAGGAAAATGAGGCAAAGTCGGTGAAGAAAATAGGAAAATCAAGCAAAATCAATGAAGAAAAATTGGAAATTAAGCAAAATTAAAAACATAAACTAGAAATTTTCATTAATAACCAGACGATTAACAATAGATAAAGCTAAAGCAAGCTAGTTTTACATCTAGAAAAACTAGTTTAAGAGAGACTTGAGCTTGAATCTTGGAGGCTAGGATTGGTTATTTGAGAGAGACTACTTTTGGTTTGGGAGAAATTGAAAAATCTAATGACCTAATAGGCTATTGGGGCTTTAATCCCATGTTTTCACGGATTGGGGTCAGGGGGAAAAAACCAAACTTCCCCTAGGAGAAATTTAATTTTTGTCATTGAAAATACCAATTTTGACTATCACTGCGATGTGGTGCTATCACAGTGAGTCACTGGAATTTCACTGTAAGTGTAGTCCAAGGACGAGTGCAAAATTGCACATTGTCGTGACGCGGTGCTATCGCATACATCACTTGAAAATGGATGAGTTCAAAATTGCACCTTGGCGAGATGCGGCGCCATTGCGGTGCTTCACTGGAAAGGGATGAACATGAATTGAGGAGTCACCATGACTCGGCATGATAGAGGTGAGCTACTGTCTCACACTAAAAGTGTCATAACTTCTCATCGAGTATTGGATTTGGGCAAAATTGATATCGTTAAAAAGTTACTTCAATTTCCTATCATTTGGTGGGTTTTAAGTGGGAAAATTCTGAGTACAGAAAGAGATATGCTCATTTGAAGTTGAATAACGCAACATTCTTCTCAAAATTCAATTGGTAAAGGATGTTTTAATTCGTCTAATAGCCAGGAGTTATTTGAGGTCTTAATATACGTCAAACTCCCTCATAAAATTGGCAAAGCACTAAAATTTATTTTTCATAAGCTTAAAGCATAGTTCTAATATTAGTTTGAATTTTTGAGGTATTACAATATCTCCCCTTTGGGAACATTCGTCCTTGAATGGGACTGGTTAAACTGAGAGTACTGTACTAAGTAACTAAGATCATGTTCTGAACATGCATGACTTGGAATGTGATTGCATAGATGATTCTGAAACATGATACATGGACTGAATACCATAAACTAAATTGATTTAAATCTTGAATACATGAAATGACATGAGAATAGTTATAAGGCTGGGATATAACTGAGAGAGTCAACTTATGAGTACCTCATTGCTTCAAGCTAGAGGGACTACATTACATCTCCCCCTTGGGATATTATGTCCTACGAAAGATGCTGACTTGGTTGAAATATCGAGGGAAGACTGAGATAATGCATGAGACACATATGAACTAAATCATAACTGATTATCTGAAATCTGAAACATGATGTATGACATAAATCTGAATTCGCTGATCATTATGTATGTAGCGTGAGTACTGGAACTGAATATATGATAAAGCATGAATGCATGAGTCATGAGTTTCATGAACTGAGTTTTGAGTTCATAAGTTTCATGGAATATGATTCGTACAACTGAGCAAATTGGAACTCATTATACTAAGAACTAGAAGCACACATGATTCTCCATGATGTGCAAGAATGAGAACTATAATCATGGAGCTGACATATAAAGCATCAGTTTATATTGTGATGACTGAAGTTCAAAACTCTGCATCGAGATGAGGATGGGTCGGGCATCACCCTCCCCTACTGATGTTCTACAATATTCTGGCACTACTACTAGAATCTGAGAGCCTGATTTGGTTACTTGTTCTATCATCTCCCTCTTAGCTTAAAACCATCATTCTACATCTTGGAACCACTTAATCAACATCTTTAAACTAAATTGCCACCACTTCACTTTAGAATCTGGAGTATGAAAATACATATAATTGGTAAACTCTCTGTGAATGACTATGCCCTATAATGTAAAACTTGTTGCTAGTAAATTCTTCTGAGATACAACTCTTAGCTTTCTATAGCCCCAACAATCATTATGTAACAACTTAAAGTTGATGAACTTAGAATTTTCAACTCTTCTTTATTTTAGCTCAACCTTAAAAAATTCAAACTTAGATTCTAACACACATCCTGGATATCCCCAAATCTGTAATAAACTAACTACTTTCATCATAGCCTATAAATATCACCTCTCTAAATCACCCCCACATCATCATGCTTAATTTTAAACTCCTGGGATCATGCTGCTAACTCTAGATTAGGTGCTGTCATAGGATTTCGAGAGGGGACTGAAAACACATCTGACCCCTAAGCATTGAGGTGCTACTCTTTCATTCCCTAAAAGGTTCATCGAGAAGCTGAAACTGAACTACTCTATTTCTGAAATCAACTAAAGGGATTTACTGGGATATTGTGACCGAGCAATTTTTGTATACCCATCTGGATAGTATAGATTTAGCCATAGAGGTAGACACTGAGAAGGGCTCTACTAAGAATTCGAGACTGACTCCGAAGTTGACGGCTATATAAGAGGTTACAAAAGAGAGAGAAAGTCCAGGCTCTAGTAAAATATACACAAGAATATGAAATTCGTGTAACATACCCATAACCATATCAGGAGAAATTTCTTGATCATGTAGGGACTAAAGTGAGTAAAGTCTTTTTTAACGCTGACTACGGGTTGCACAGGAAGTGGTGCCCTGCTGAGTGAGCAACCAGATAGAACTGAAGGATGACTGGACCGACCCTGCTAACCACTCTTTGGGCAATCTTTAACTCTATGGCCTAGCTTACCATACCCAAAACCCATATCATTGTCGGCCCTACACACACCCTTATGATTCTTACCGTATTCTCCACAAAGCAAATTAGTACGAATACCCTTCCCACTACCTTCTGACTTAGATCTTGGTGCTCTATCTTAACTGTTATTCATAAACTTATGCAATGGCACACTACTTGAAAGCGGAGCTGGAGCTGAGAATTTCTGACAGAATTAGGAGTGGTTAGGTTACTACCCCTTGACCTAGGCTTAAGACTACTTGTTTTGGCCCTTTTATTTTTTTTCTCCTTCTTCCTACGCTCTCCTCTCTTACTCAGCTTAGCATGAATCAAAAGCCTAGATAGGACAACAACCTACATATTGATCTGAGCAACTACTAAATAAGATAAGGTAGTAAAAATTGCTCTGAATTCGGCATGAGAGATATTCTCATTCAGGTGATCTTCCTAAACGGGCGGAGGTGTGGGCTGTGTAAGATCCCGTAAAGTTTCCTCGTAGTCTGGGCCTTAGAGCATGTCAAGTGAAGTGTAATTCTGGCCCTAAAAGATTGAGAAGAGACTTCCCAAGTGATTGGTATTTAAACCATATAGAATTTTCTTAAATTTGAATTTTGTCATGAAGAGAATTGAATTAGCTTTCTAACAATACAAATTTCATCAAAATTCGGCATCGGGGTGAGAAGTTATGTTTTACTGAGAGTTTTTGGAATTGCCCAGGTGTGATGGATGATCCAATGGACCGTCGAGTCTGCGACGGACCATTTCTCAAACCGTCATGACCAAGGAAGAAACTCCCCTTCTTGGCCCAAGTACGACCATCAAGGCTGCGACGGACCGTCGGTGAGATAGTCGCTAAAGCAGTATTGTCTCATCTTGGCCATCGTATGATGAACGATTCGACAGACCATTGAACCTATGATGGACCATCAATCTAACCATCACATTGAAGTAGTGTGTCTCTTTTTTTGGTCATCGTACGATGGATGACCTGACGGACCATCGGACTTGCGACGGACCGTCGCTCTGACCATTGCAGACCCCGTCCAGTATTTTTAGCTCATTTTTAAAAGGGATTTTAGGTCTCTCTACTCTTTTATTAACCTGATATATTCCAAATAAACTTGATAGCCTTATTATCTCCTAAAACATCCAAAGGCTAGGGTTTCTCCCTCAAGAGCAAATCTAAAACCCTTCTCCAAGAAATCCAAGAACTCATCATGGATTCTAAAAATTGAGTTAAGATTTAAGTTCCCCAAGTTTAAGGGTTGCAAGAACCCTTTCTCACGGGTAAAAAGAAGAGTTTAAAGCAAGCTTGTTCCTCTAATTTTATAATTCAAGGTATGTGGGGTTTTGAATAAGGGTAACCCTTTCATCCTTATGCCCAAAGGCTTATTTAAACTATGATTTTATACAATCTATGAGATTTTACATGAATTTGAATTAGGGTTTTTCATCCATTATTATTGATTGCAGTATTTTGATGTTTCCCATGAATTGAGAGTCTAATGGCATGATTTTCACATGTTTTCTTGAGAAATTATAGCTGGGTCTATACCCCATGATTCTAATTCTTGAAAAATTAATAGTTGAAATGTTGAAGATATTGAAGTATATGAGTATGTTGAGATTTTGAGACAAATTGCTGAAATTTCCAGATTTCTACATGAGTTATGAATCTATATGCTATCTATTATTCTTTTGATGAGTTTTAACTTAAGATTTTATTATGGGTTATTGAGCCCTACTTGAGATTTGTAATTTTATGAACTCTTATGCTATGAGAACCACCATTTGAGTACTCTGAGATTATTGAGAAATGTTTTGACCTAATGGTCATGGAGTTTTGAAATCCACTTCACTACATGAGATTACAAATTTGATTATTGGGTTCTTGATGAACCATGAGATTATTTTAAAGTGGATTTCCATGATATGAGCAAGATAAACTAAAGGGAGTAGTATTTAGCACCGTGTTGGGTAAATTACTATGGTTTCTTACTCCAGAACTACGTGCCACCATAGGTTTAGATTTTGGGCCTAAGGCCGAGATATTAGGCCCGAGGCCGAGATAAGTGATCACTAAATTGAGGTTATACTCCCTGGAAAGTGTATGATGCTCCTCCCCAACATGGGGTCTCTTCCTTAGGAGGACAAAATATTAAACTCCATGTAGCTCGCATGTTTTATGTCAGTAAAGAGAACCTCCCTTGATTCAAGTTATTTTCCTAATAGCAAATTTGCAGATTTGCTCCTTAATACTAAAGTATTTTCTCTAAAGCTATGAGATAAGTTAGTTCCCTAAACTAGAGTATCTTTCTAGTGAGATAGAATGGTTTCTCTAAAGCTTGAAACGAGATATTTTCCTAAAGTGAATGAAATCTGCCTTCAAGTATGTTTCAAAGTTAAACTATGATGACTCACGGGATTTGTGTTACATGTTCCATTCTACATGATTCATGAACTTTACATTTTATACTTATTCAAGCCATGTGAGTCATTACTTATTGCATGCATAATTTGATTAAAGAATATTGATGTTGTTTTATATAAATGCATGCACCCCCACATACTTAGTACGTTCCCAAGTGCTGATCCACATATTCGTCTATGTGCTACATTATCTTATAATGTAGGTTCAGGTGCTCAGTCCCAGCCCTGTCAGTGACTTTCGAGTACCTCTTTCTAGATTCCTATAGTGGTGAGTCCTCATGGTTTGAGGACCTATCTTCAGACATTTCTGCAATTTAGGCTATATTTTTACTTTCAATTCATTTTGAGTTAGTTGGGGACCTGTCCCAATGGTTCTCTAGTTTATAGATTAGTAGGGCTTTGTCAGACTAGTTACCAGATTGTGATTGTGTTGAAAATTCCAGTATTGTGGTCATTTTGACCGAGTATTTTCTCCATATCTCCCTTCATATGATATGAATATGCTAGTGTTGGAATTATTTTATCTTGAAATGAGTATTATTAGTAGAAACAGGCTCAAATGTTTAGCTTGGGGTTACTTGTAGCCTTAAGCACCGTGTGACGTCCCGGGAGGCAATTTTGGTCGTTAAAGGCTGATTCTCATTTCTTCTTCCATTAGTCTTTCAAAAAGGCATATTCTGCAAATGAATTATATAGAGAGTTTAAATTAAGAACATGCTCCCTCGCACGATATGAACACTAAAAGAAGGGAAACTTTTCTTAAAACGCCTCATAGCCTCTTGTCCATAAGTGTGGCGCATTTCACACCCATGCACAAGACTCTACTTGACACGACTTTCAGACTTCTTAGGACATTTTAGTACCTTAGGTTCTGATACCAAGTTTATAATTCCCCAAGAGTACACCCTGAGTACCACACGGTGCTTAGAGTCTCGAGGGACCACAAGCTAACCCATGAGCTGATATTTGCTGTGAGTACTGAGTAAAACTGATAATAATAAATCATATGTAGAATTTAACTGAGAAATACCATAATGTTTTAAATCAAAGTTCTGACAATGTTTGTAAATATTACTGATAATAATGAATAAAACGTCTGACAATGACGACTGAAAAACAGATGATTGACTAACTGTCGATACTTGTCTGAAAAGCCTCTACTGACTAACTGTGGAGCTGATGGGACAAACCCCTAACTAACTCCGACTAACTACTGAACTGAAAGAATGAAAATAAATATAGCCTGTCCTTGAAATATGAGGACTCACCACTGCTGCGTTTGATAATCTAGAAGGTGTATGTGCTATTCGGGAACTGAGTGTCTGAACCAATGATATGATTCATCATAGCACAAGAAATTTGTATGCGACCAATACTTTGAATGTACTGGTATGCTAAATGAGGTAGGATAATGTGCATGGTTTCATGTACCGGAGTAATAACTGACAGAATGAGTAGCATGAAGTACTGAATAGAATGCATAAAATCTGTAAGTACTGAGAATGCATGACCAAGCATAAAACATGTTTTGAATATAATTTGTAAATTGAAGTACTGAAATTGATAACTAAATAACTGATAAAGTGTGTGCTATGGTCAAGCAAGACTGAACTGAGTACTAAAACTAAAGCTGTGGGAGGTATCATCTAACTGATATGCCCTAGTCCGAGATGATAGGGGACCAACCTGTGACCCCAGTTGGAAGGGTACTAGTACCGTGCCACGGGTACTAACAATGGTTGTGTCAACCCTAAACTAAAAAGAAGACATCTTGTCAACCCTAAACTAACAAGAAGACTCATGAGATATGTGTCAACCCTAAACTAATAGGAAGACATCTCAAACCTATGTTGGCTACGTAGTTCTATAACCCAGGGATTGGTACTAAGGGTCAAACAGTATACTAATAGGAATGCCTCCATACCTGGGTTCGCTCGGTGCTGAATCCTACTCCTAACTGAACTGACACTGATTACAGGGCTAAACTAGGCTTAACTAGATGAGTAATTGATCATGAAGGCTAACTGAATTTTAATGCTCCTGATTTATCTGAACTATTCTGAAGATACCGAGACTAAGTAAACAACTAAGTTTTCAGGTATTCTTAACCCTAGGACTCGATAAAAATAACAATAGAACCACTTAAAAGCTTTGAACCTATGGAAGGAAATCATTGTCACAATTATTCACTTAAGCATTTCATCAAGCACATGGGGACTAAGACTTTAACATTGGGATACTTTATAAATATGAAAAGATCGCACAATCACATAACCAAATCATAAACTGAGGGTTTTATTCTAAATTCGCATGAACATGATATGTAAACTATAATATTTAGAACATACTAAATATTTAGGGACATATTAAATAGTCATTGTTCAACATCTTTTCATCTAGGCATTTTATCAAACACTTAATATTCATAGTGTAAGCTAAGCATGGAAATAGTTTAAAGCTTGTAGTAATAGCATGATTTTGATACTAAATCACCAATTAAGGTTTGAAATCAATGAACAACATCATTCAAATGTGTAGGGTTTAATAACAATAATAATTTCGTGTAGACATGGCATAAATTCAAAATTCATGGACATAATTCATAAAACATGTAAAGATCATACTTTTAAAACTTAAACATAGATTCTTGGAGTCCATGGGTGAAAGATACTCATGGATGAACATCTAACATACCTTGCTTGAAGAATCTTGGAGGTTCTTTGGTGGTTTTCTTGGACTTGTGCTTGAATCTTGGAGCTAGGGTTTGTTCTTTGAGAGAGACTACTTTTGATTTGGGAGAAATTGAACAAAATAATGACCTAATAGGCTATTGGGCCTTTAATCCTGTGTTTTTCATGGATTAGGGTCCTAGAAAAAAGACCAAACTACCTCTGGGAGAAATTTAATTTTTTTCACTGAAAATCTCGAGTTTGACCATCACCGTGACGCAGTGCTATCGCGGTAAGTCACTGGAATTTCACTGTAAATGCAGTCCCAGGACGAGTTAGAAATTGCACTTGGGCACGACGCGGTGCTATCGCGTTGTGTCACTAAAAAATAGATGAGTGCAAAATTTTACCTTGGCATAACGTGGTTCTATTGCGGTGATTCACTGGAAAAAGGCTGAACGTGAATTAAGGAATCACAGCGACGTGGCATGATTGTATTGAGATATTACCTCCCACTAAAAGTGCAATAACTTCTCACCCGAGTATCGAATTTGGGAAAAATTGGTATCGTTGGAAAGATAATTCAATTTTCTATCATTTGGTAGGTCTTGAGTGCAAAAATTCTGAGTAGAGCAAAGATATTCTCATTTTAAGTTGACTAAAGCAACATTATTCTCAAAATTCAATTCGTAAGGATGATTTGATTCATTTAATTTCTAGGATTTATTTGAGGTCTTAGTATACATCACACTCATAAAATTGGTGTAATACCCAGAAGTTTCCAAACTAATTTTGTCTCAAGAATGTCAAGTATTGGCTTCTAAATTGAATGATGTTTATTTCTTGAGGAATTTTCAAGATTTTCACTTTTTTTTTATGTGGGAAATTCAATAAGCTTTCCATCAATATAAAATTTACCTAAATCCAATAACCGGGTAAGAAGATATGACTATTTCAAGTTTCCGTCGTAAAAACAATGCCATATTAGTCAGTGGCGTGCCGCGCCATAAGAGAAAATGATAATTGTCAAATTCTAGTAGGGGTTCGCAATAGTGGCACATCGCGCCAAACTTCTAGGTCGCCAATAATGTGTCACGCATTGGCTCCGCATTACGCCATCCCTCAATTTCCTAGTTGTCAAATTCTAGTGCACGACACAATAGCGCCATGTCGAGCCAGGGGTCCAATTCGGGAAAATTCATTGAAATTAAAAGACGCGTCCAGGGTTAAAAGGGTATTTCCTACACCTATTAAATCCCTTTAACATGAGATTCAACTATTTGGAACCCAAAATATACTAGTTTCTCTCAATTTTCTCTCAAGAGCAAGCTAGAATTTCAATTGGGGATTGAATTTCAAGAAAGTCTCTCCGTCAATCTTCGCTAAATCAAGAACTAAGGTATTCGTTGTGTTGATTTATGGATTCCTTTCATCCATAAAGCTCAAGAACCCTATTTTAAATTATAAATCATGATATTTATGTTGTGGGTTGGTTGTAACCATGTTTATCTTGTTATATGATTCCCAAGTTGGAATATTTATGTGTTTTTCATGAAACTACATTAGCAAGTGAGTGAAATCCATAAATTGAATTATTTATAATGTGTCAAATTGATGATTAGTCCTATCCCCTAAAGGTGCATGCAAGGTGTTTGATAAAATGCCTAGGAGGATAGAAATTATGCGCTATAGCTTAATTATGATCAGAAATGACTTCCATGCTATTCTTATGTATTGGAATTGTTGGTTGAATTGCTCATGAGTTAGCCATATGAAATTATGCTATGCATACATGCTATCTTATTCACGTACCAAGCTATGATAATCAAATTCCCATGAAATATCTTCAATTATTGTATTATGGATTGTTGATGTTAGTCATGTATTCAAGAATGTCATGCCTTGTCAGTTTCCTTCCATTGAGTCCTTGTGGTACTTGTACCCAAAAAATATAGTTGTGTGCCTAGAGTCTATGTTATTTTTTCATGATATCCTCAGTCAATCCATGATCTATAGAACTCAGTCAGTTATGTGACTCAGTAAAGCTCAGTAATACGGTAATCTCAGTACTATTCCATCAGTCAATGGAACTTAGTTAATTTAGTCCAGTCAGTTCAGTAGTCCATGATCAGTATCTATTCAGATGGGAGTAGGAATTATCACCGAGTGAACCTAAGGATGGGAACACACACTGTCAGATGAGGGTGTGATTCTTAGAAGTGATCCTTGCGTTCTAGAACTATGTAGCCAGCATAGGTTAAAACATCATCACTGTCAAATAAGGGTTGATGAGGTGGACAAGCACTGTCAGATGAGGGTAACTCACAGCTTTTCCTTACTGGTGGCGCGATATTGACACCCTTCTAATTTTGGTTACAGATTGGACCCCAACTCAGCTATAATGCATTATTTGGGGTATGTCAGTTAGATAACTACTTTCCACAATTTCAGTTACAAAATTAGGACTGTCCAATATAGTCAATCAATCTTAGTATTAGAACTCAGCTAGTTCTATAAAATTTAGGACTGTCAGATACAGTCAACTCAGAATAGTATGGAACTCAGCTAGTTCCATCAGATTTAGGACTGTCAGATACAGTCACTCATGTTATCAATTATATCAGCGATGAAAACTCAGTTATCAGTCATGTTAGTTATCAGTAAATTTATATTATCATGATCTCAGATATAGTTACTATGTATTCATGCATGTATTCTCACATTTATATTAGTCAGTTAGCAATATTGTTCATGCATATAAACCCCATCATTCAACCTACCTCACATGCATACCAGTACATTCAAAGTACTGATGCATTTTTGCTATGGTATCTTATTCCATGGGTTTAGAAGCACAAGCTCCAGAGCATTAGTATCATTCTAGTCTCAACTGTCAGAGTTAGTAGTGAGTCCTCATCTCTCGAGGACATGATCATTTATTTATTATCTCATTAAGTAATTTATTAGTTGGAGTTAGTTGGGGACATGCATCATCAACTCCTCATTCAGACAGTTCAGTCAGTTAGAGGCTTTCCAGACTATCCTGTTCAGACTATCATGTTATTTCAATTTTGTTTTGGGTATTTCATACCCCATTCAAATGTTATATCTTTATCAGTTATGTTATAGTCTTGAACCTTATGGCGTTTCAATTAATATTTCTATAATCATACAGTATATTATGTATACAGGTACAGATATCAGTCATGGGTTAGCTTGTGGCCCTTTAGGGTCATCAAACATAGACATAGACATGTAATTAATATTTAATTCATTAAATTTGTAATTGAACTTAATAAATGAAAACTAACTTTAGTGAAATTAATTTTACTTATTACCAACAAAACAATGGTTTATCAAATTAGGTTTGAACAAAGAGAAGGGTTGGGTTAAAATTTATCTCTTTTAAAAAATTAATTAGGATCAATTAAGGCTAAATTAACATTTTCAAAACTTGTCATTCTCTTTCAAAATACAAATCAACCCCTTTAATTGATACATAATAAAAACTTTAAGGGGTCAATCATTTCAATAGTTGCAAATAAAAATGTTTCATCTTTTCTCTTTCTCTCTCAACAAATACTCAACAAATTGCTCAACCCTTTATAATAGATCGATTTTCTTCCTATTTTTGACCACATAGTTATTATTTTTGACTTTTTTCTTACTTATATGCATTGCTCTCTCTCTCTCTTTGCAGGTAAAAGAGTTTTAGAAGAGTTCTATATTTGTTATTTTTTTTTACAAAATTAGGGGTTTTTAGTTACTGATGAAAAAGAAGACTTTTAATTGTATTATCTTCGAGAATGGGTTAACAATTTTGAGTTTTGATGCTAAAAAAGTTGGAATAACTCGAGAAAATCCTAGTTTTAATCATAATATTCTTTTGACAGTCATGGTGTTATTGGTGGGTGTTTGTGGTATTGTTGGTAGGTTTTGGTGTTGTTGTTGGCACTATTACTGTTGTTTGTTTTTGTTGTTTGTTTACTATTGGTTTTGTTATTTGTTTTTGTTTCATTGATGTTGTTCATGTTATTGGTGTTGGTGGTGTTGGTTTTGGTGGTGGTGGCAGCGTTGGTGGTGTTGATATTGGTATTGGTATTGGTATTGATAATGGTGGTATTGGTGTTGTTGGTGGTGTTGGTCGTGTTGGTGTTGGTCGTTTTGAGGTGTTGTATTGCCCAACAGATTACACATTTGTTGGAAAAGTGGAAGAACTGATTCAATTTCATCCAACGGATGACCCATCTATTTTAATAGGTAGCTTATCTATTGGAAATTCTCAAAATAGAACAACTATTACTTTGATAACTTTCAATAGATGACCCACCTATTAGATCAAGTTAAACATCTTTCGTAAGATATTAAAATAGGTCTTCCAATAGGTGGAACATTATGTGGATCATCTATTGGAATAAATCAAAACCACTCTTCCAACAGATAACCCATCTACTGTAACAGATGGATCACCTGTTGGAAGAAATCAAACCAGTAGCAGTTCTATTTTGATAACTTCCAATAGATGACTATCTATTGCAATAGGTTAGTTATCTATTGCAACAGATGGGTCATCTATTGGAATTTATGTATAATATGTTGTATTTATTGAATTTTGTGTTACCCTTTTTTAAATTAGGAAGATATAAATTGTAATTTTTTTTTCTCTTATTTATAGATAAAAGATGACTCCCAAAATTTAAAAAAAAAGTGAAAGTGGATCAACTTCTAACTATCTAACAAAAAAGGCTAGAGTACAGATGGATTCAGAGAAGCTTCCTGAATAATCTATTTCAGGAAAAATAAAATGAGGAAGAAGATGATAATGATAAAAATGATGATAATACATCATCGATGGGACTTGAAGTTAAATCAAAATCCTAGAATGATCCTGTCAAAACTATTAGTACTGATAGTTTCAAGTTGAGATACTGATAGATAACCCTGTAGATTTAACTAGTGATTTTGTAGTTAAATCTCTTTTGGGAAAAGGTTTTGATGATTTTAGGAATATTAAGAGGGAGTAAAAACTTGAGGATCATTTTAGGTCCAGCTGCTTTGGATACTTTCTTGACATGCCATAGAACAATGTTGCATGCTTCTAAATATCTATGATATATGATCTTCTCAAGCGCAGGTCAAGTATACGGGTGATGATAAAGATTTGAAGGAGGAGGATAAGAAAATGGATGAAATATGGATTAACTACTGAGGCATACCGATTTATGGTGGCATGAAAGAGTTTGCCATAGTGACTGGCTTGAGATGCGATCATCGAAATGAACCTCTTCCCAAGGTAACACCCATCAAAAAGTCCAAGGCAAGAAGGAAACCAAACCATAACCATTAAATAAAGGCAAGACATTGTCCGAGCGGCCACCCACCAAAACCAATGAAAAAATAAATGGGGTTTTGGACATTGCTGGACATGGCTACAAAGCCATGATGTTATTAGCTGATATCTAGAATAAAAATATTCCAAAGAAGTACAAGGAGAAATTATGCTTAGTTTGTTTTTTTCATTCCATTATAAGGGCAAGAACATCAACAAATTCATAAAACCTGAATTATTGGTGGTTGCTCAAGATTTCGATAGAGTTAATAGATATCCCTAGGGATATAAAAGCTATAAGTTGACTATTAAATTTACCATCATTATTTATTTAATCTTCTATTTATTTGTGTTGAATAATTATTCTTACCTTTTTTTTCTTTATGTTTACATTTTTAGGCTTGGACATTTAAAGCCATTCCTCACCTTCAAAAGCCGGTCAAGAATTACCCGAATGAGGTGACTCATCTAAGGATCCTTAGGTGGTTGGCTGCAAAGAGCAACCCAAAAATAAAAGAGCTTGATCGATTTAACCCTCTGATAATGTAGTAAGTCTTATTTCAAGTAGACTAATTTGACTCAAAGAAAGATATTGCAATAGGTGGGTAATTTATTGTAATAGATTTGTAATCTATTACATGCAACAAATGAATCATCTGTTGCAACATAAATGTTATCTGTTGCATAAGTTGTTTGTGATAACATATTACCCAACTGCCTATAAATTATTATTTGATATAAACATATCTACTTTTATTTATAGGTTGTGCATCCATGGCTTGTACCTACTGAGCAAGAGTTAGGGATGCCTTCTTTTATTACTTTAGATTTGTTCATATAATAGCAGACCCAACTGTGGAGTTAATATAAAAGGAATTGGCTGGAGTAAAATCCATAAGAAGAGAAATTAGGGAAGGGCAGTCTCATATTGAGGCTCTACATGACCAATCTGCTAAAACAGATTTGGGTGTTACTTGTAGGGGTGTTGATGGTGATGGTATTGCTGGTTGGGTTATTGATATTAGTGCCAGCCATGCTAATGCTGCTGCCAGGTGTGATAATGAATATATTGTTAATTATCAAGAAAAAATAAATATGATTGAAATCAAGTTTAACCTTTTAGAAGATGATGATGTCCAACTCACCCCTTTTAGTGGTCCCTCTTCAAGCTCATGTTCTTTTTGCAAATGTAAAAAATGCATGGACAGAGAAAATGAACTCATCAAAAGAATAGATACTCTCACTGATATTGTCGAGAAATTGATATCCAAGAGAGGTGTCATACCATCAATGAAGGTGAGAGAGTCATACACTCCTACAATGGAGGTTAGGAAGAGGAAAAAACAATTAGAACTATACTCTCAAATAGGAAATAAGAAAAATTGCAACTCCTTCTCCTTTAAATATTGATGAAGTTCAGGAAACATTGAAGAAGATGGAAATATACGTGTTTGTTAACCTCAACAGTATGAATCAATGAGAATGTACATGAATTCCAAGCATGCCTTAAGAACCTTCATGATGAATCCACTTTCCTTCGAAGATGATAAATATGAGGGAGTCATACAGGGATGGTGTAAGTTTACTTTTTCTAACTTAACCTTCTAGTCTACTTTATTTCTAACATTCTAAGTTATTTTTTTAATAGATTATCCATTTGCTGCAAAAGTTGCAGTAGATTGGGTAATCTGTTAACACAGGTTTGGAAAAACAAAGCAATAGATGAGCAATATATTGCAACAGATGGTCTATCTATTGCATAAGTTGTAGTAGATGGGTAATCTGTTAATAGATTCAGAGAACCTATGCAACAGATCGACCATTTATTGCAATATATTACCAATTTGTTGCAACATATAGACCATCTGTTACAACAGATGGTCCAACTATTGCATCTTTCCAGTTTTTTTTTTAAAATTACTAACCTATTTAAAAATAATCTTCTTATATCACAGTATGTTGATGAAATTCTCTGCCATATGAGGGAAAGGCAACTCGCGTCCACAAAATCATATGATCTTGGCAATAGAATAATGGACCTCAACTTCTACAATAATTTTAAGAGTAGGTATGGCGTACTCAATACATGAGCAACAAATCCTGGTGGCCCAACACTTGATAATTTAACTTTTGAGTTTGAATGGAACTAAGATATAATTGACTATGTTAGAGGGAAGAGACCATTTCCATACGACATGACTTGGATCGAGGTAAGGAGAATTCTTACATTCATGAACCCAAACAAAACACATGTTGTGGCTCTTGAGATCCTCCTCCATGAGAGTTCTAGTACTCTTAATGAGGTTTATCTCAAGAAATAAGTGTCTCAAATATGAAAAATACACTAAAAAAACTTCACCTATATGAACATAAAAAAGGTATCGCTTCGATTAAGTGTTGGAGTTGTTATTTAAATCGATAGATACATTACCTTATGTGTGAATGTAAATTGATCTTTGTGTCATAATTTATATCTAAACAAGTAGTGAATCATTGAATTTTTATTTAAATTAAATTGCTAAATATATTTTATGAAGAGGTGTCTTTTTTGAAAAGAGGTGTCTTTTGAAGAAAATATGTCTTTTAGTGAAAGATTGTGACCTTTATAAAAATCTTCCTGTTAGTGAAAGTTTTTTTCCTTTCATCTTTTATTTACCTTCATTCTATTTAAATTCCATGATCTAAGGTGGATTTATGCACCTCAGTGTTGTTATTCGAGCTTATTTAGCCTTGTTTCGAGGACTTCTTGTGTGTTTAATGTGTTAATAATGATATAAATGAGAATATAAGTGTTAAGTACTTGATTAAAATGTTTAATATGTTTTTCAAACAAGTTTGGACTTAAATTGATCATTTAGATTTTAGACGAGAAAACTAGTGTTACTAACTTGAGTTATGTGTTGTTCTAGTTGATCTCGATAGATTATAATGTGTGTAATGATTTTCTAATGGTATGATTGTGTAATTATGTGTGAATTTTTTTTTTTATAATTTTTA
>JAPEIP010000008.1:147470796-147512131 GCA_026120095.1 Capsicum chinense
GAGGTGTCTTTTTTGAAAAGAGGTGTCTTTTGAAGAAAATATGTCTTTTAGTGAAAGATTGTGACCTTTATAAAAATCTTCCTGTTAGTGAAAGTTTTTTTCCTTTCATCTTTTATTTACCTTCATTCTATTTAAATTCCATGATCTAAGGTGGATTTATGCACCTCAGTGTTGTTATTCGAGCTTATTTAGCCTTGTTTCGAGGACTTCTTGTGTGTTTAATGTGTTAATAATGATATAAATGAGAATATAAGTGTTAAGTACTTGATTAAAATGTTTAATATGTTTTTCAAACAAGTTTGGACTTAAATTGATCATTTAGATTTTAGACGAGAAAACTAGTGTTACTAACTTGAGTTATGTGTTGTTCTAGTTGATCTCGATAGATTATAATGTGTGTAATGATTTTCTAATGGTATGATTGTGTAATTATGTGTGAATTTTTTTTTTTATAATTTTTAAGGTTCATTTGAATCAATACAAGAGTCACAACTAAGTGAAAGATCAAAAGGACAAAAACTAGTATTCTTAGCTTAAGTTTCTAGTTCACCGCCTTGGATGTTGTGTCGTTTTGAGCTCTAACTCGTGGTTTTTGATGATATAGTATGATTTTTGAGATTATATTATGATATATGGATGATAAAAAAGATTCAAATCAATTATAAACAACACCACAAGGCTTGGAATGGATGGATAAAAGCATGGGACAAGATTTGATATAAAACGGACACTTTGTAGTCCATGGCGCGTCGCAGAGCTTAGGCATCTCTATGGGGAATTTTATACACCTTGGGATATTCATAAGGGAACTAAAACATTATGTATCCACACATATCTCACGTATCACACGTTAGGTACCGCAATAGAGGGCGCGATATGGACCCTAGTCCAATTTCGACAAATTTGACCTCTTATAAATAGGACACTTAAACATAAGGCTATACACCTTGGACGACCTTGAAACTTTGAGGGAGAATGTATAACACTTAAAATTGGGTTTTTATTCCTTTATTTTAGTTTTTTTATTGATTTTTTCATTCATTCATCTATTGTGATTACAATTATGTCCATGAGAGGCTAAAAGCCCCCTTTCTGGGGTTAAGGCCAAGAACATGATTACTCTTGATATGAATTGATTTTGTTTGGATTATTTATCATATTTGGTTGTTTATTTATCATTTTTATATCTATTTTAAGAATTTTCGACTCTTATAATACATCCATTGTCATTTTGTGAGCCCAGAAAGAGGAGCAAAAGGATAGAACGCGGGGTAAATAAAGTAGGATTATAATCTTATATAGAATAAAGTTATGATTCATACTTAGGATAGTAATATACCAAATTTACCTATTTGGTTCATTATGGGATGAAATATTAATGCATTTAACTTAGTTCTCACATCCCTGCTTAACGATGTAGTTGTGGGTATAAGTTAGATAGGTGATTAGAGGCTCAGAAGACCATAGTCATAATATCAACCCTGTGAATCAATAACCAAGATAAGTAACATAACCAATGAAGTTCAATATCATAGTATGACTGTTCGTAGAGATTAACCCTGAATTCTCTTTATTGATTGTCCAAGCACTTTACTTTTCTGCACTATTTACTTTACGTTTAACTACAACTCTAAAACTCTTATGGTTACGTTTGCACTAATTAAATCTCAATAGTTAAACTTGAATTGGATAGTTGGTTAACACTGTCCCTGTGGGATCAATACTTGGATTTTAGAAGGCCACTTTACCACTGGGTGAGACAACATAGACTTGTGTGTGTGCTTGGGCGCAACTAGTTTTTGGTGCTGTTGCTGGGGACTTATAATTTGGAAACTGCTTTTATTTTAGTTTTACCTTTTGGATTTCCTTGGTGCTTTTCACTTGGTCTTGGTTCTGACTTTGCAGGAAATAGGTTTAAAGACTAGTAAAATGGCAAGGGATAAAGAGTTGGTTGAATCCGACCCTTAACCCGAACAACACTTATACAAATGAAGAAGAAAAGTAGTCCTTCTTTATCGTATCCTACAAATCAATGAAGAACAAGATATTCCTGCCCCTTGGCTGATGACCCACCATCCCTGCAGGATAGTTTTTAAAGTGGCAGTCCCACTTGAGATAAATTTTACCTCCCCTATTTAAAAACCAAATGTTGAAAGTAGATTTGAGTTGAAGCAAAACATGGTGCTGTCCTTGCATAGCAGTGGATAATTCGCTGGGCTATCACATAAAGATCCACAAGTCCACTTGTAGAAATTTTTAGAGATCAGTGACATATTCATCCCTATGGGTGTATCGACTGTTTATATAAGACTGACACTCTTCCCTTTTTCACTGTTGGGGAAAGCAAGGAACTAGTTTAACGCTGAGCCGATAGATTCAATCACAACATGGGATAACTCAACCCAAAAGTTCCTTATCCATTTCTTTCCATCCATGAAAGATTATGAGACTTCACAGTAAGATTTTGAGCTTTAAATAAAGGCCAGATGAGAACCTTTATCATGATTTGGAGAGATTCAAGTCTCTTCTTTGGGATTGTCCACATCATTAGCATTCTAATGAGGTATTAACTCACACCTTTGTTGAAGCCCTTGACCATAACATGAAAATTTTTCTAGATTCAGCTGCAGGTGGTCAAGATTTGGAAAAGATTCATGATGAGTTGTATACTTTATTGAATTATATTGTACAAGGAAATCTGGATTGACAGGGTCATGCCTTGAGAGGCTCAATTAAAAAGGCTAAAGGTGTGATTGAAGTTGATAGTATTATAGCCTTAACCTCCCAACTATCAGCTCTATAGAACTAAATAATGACATAATTCAGCAAGTTGGGTGTGCAGTAGTCCCAGGCTTAGGTGAATGCAGTGCAGCAAACCACAAGTTGGTATGAGATGTTTGGAAATAATGGACACTTTGCAGATATGTGTGGTGCAAATACTGAGTCAGTCAATTTTATGGGTAATGCTCAAAGGCTAAATTATGGTAATGCCTACAATTAAAAGTGGCAGACGCAGGAACCAAATTATTCATAGAACAATAATCAGTAAATCCATTAGCAGCAAAACATACAAGCCAGTAACATATAAGACATGTTAAAAAAGATCATGGCCACCCAAGAACAGATGGATGTCGAACTCAAAAATCAGCAAGTACTTCAGACATAGTTGGAGTATCAGTTAGCATAAAATATCAGGCCTCAAGGTGGTTTTCCAAGTGACACTGACCATTCTAAGAAAGTAATGGTAATCAGTTTGAGGAGGGGTAAAGATATGATTGACATGCCTCTAAAGACAAATAAGGAGGTAGATGTAGAGTTGATTCCTCAATCGATTATAGACAAAGCTGATGATTATTTGAGAAAGTCTGAGTACCCGAAAACAAAAGCTATTGAACAAATTAAGGTGTATCCACCACCTTCATTTCCATAGAGGCTAAGAAAAACACAAGAGGATGCAGGATTCAAGAAGTTTTTTGACACGTTCAGAGAGCTTCACATTAACCTTCCTCTTTTAGATATTTTATAGGGAATGCCCAATATATTAAGTACTTGAAGGATGTGGTAAATAATAAAATTAAGCTGCAGGATGTTAAGACAATAACACTCACTAAGGAGTGTAGCATTGTGGTGATGCAGAAGATGCCCAAAAATCTTAAGGACCATTGATCTTGGGCAAATTTATATGTCTAAGCATCAATATTAACCTGTAATATGACTTGTTTGACAAGTAAAAGTGTGTGTTCGTGTTGTGTTTTGAGTGTAATTTCATGATTGAGGTAAAGGATATGAATAGTGATGCAAGGTGGATTTCTAATGGAATTAGATGGAATTGGATACATGACGTGAAGCAAGTGATGATTGACGCTTTGGTATTGATGGCATAAATATGAGAAGAAGTAGGATGAGCTTGGAAAGCATGCATTTGAAGTCTGAAGAAAGAAAGAAACAATAAACAAAGGAGAGTAAAATTGCAGAGAAAATGGCAATTCCAGGGGGTCTCGTAATAAGGTCACGACGCGAACCCCATTTCCTAGAACTAACCCTCGCATCACGAGGTTTAGAAATAAGGAGTACACATCGCATCATGAGCCCTATTTTTGAGAAGTGATCCTCGCAGTGTGGTACTTATTCCCCACTAGGAAAAATTCACCCAACTATAAAAGGAGTACTTGGGCACAATTGAGAGGACACTTTTTGCCGACGTAAGTAGTGGAGAAAAATACTACAATTTATTTATTAGGGTTATTTAAACTTAATTATTCAAAGATTACTTTTGGTTATGTTTATTTATTAATTTTTGATGTTGAATTCGAACATGAGTGGTTAAACACCCTTGTTCTGGGGTTGACGCTGAAGACATGATTGCACTTTGATATTTTTTATTGTAGTTTAGTGTTAAATTATCGTATGGGTTCTTAATCTCTTATGCTTACTATTTTGATGATTGGCCACCATTAAAATAAACCTATATTCCTATGTGAACCAGGGAGAAGAACTATAGGATAGACAGAAGAGATTAAGGATAAAGGACCTCATTCTTTTATAATATAAGGGATTCAAATTAACATCTAGGATAGGGATATACCTAGAAGCCTTGTTTGGTTCATTTGAAGGAACATATCTTAATGCATCTAAATGGATTATTGCATCCCCTCTCAATGATGTTATTGCAACGTCAAGTTAGGTAAAATATTAAAGGTCGGGAGACCATGATCATACTACAAACCCTTCCAATCAATAACCCAATAATAAACTAAACTACGATAAGAATAGAGATTTGTAGGGTTGTTAAAAATGTCTCATCCTATAATTCTCACTATTACTATTTACAACCCTACTTACGTTGCTATTGTCACATTATGTTATTTCTTTATTAATTATATTCTTACTTGAAACTTCACAATCATCTTGATACTTTGAACACTTAATACATTTTTGTCAAAAACTAAAGTTGGTTGAATTGCTAGTTACATAGTCCTCGTGAGTATGATATCTAACTATTCTAGTCACTATATTACTTGTACGATCGCGTACACTTAATTAGTGATTTTCTAAATTTGTGGTTTTTGATAGTATGTTCTAAGTGTTAACGACTTGCTATTAGTGGATGACTTTTGTAGGACTATTTGAATACATATTTGGTGAGAGAAAGAGAGTTGGTAGAGCCTTATTCAAAACTAGAACTGATATCTCAACAGCGGCAAAGAGCTCATTATCCAATTCAATAAGTTCAAATGGTGGAGCAATAAGATCCTAATCTTATTGATCTAGTTGATCCAAACACTAGACATGTTCCAGCACCGGTGATTCCAGTTATTCCTGCTCAAGCAGTAGAAAGACCTATTCATAAAGTGGAAATCCCACTCACTAACCATGCTACAAATAACATCTACAAGGTAGAGACGGGTGGTCGGTTTGAATTAAAGCAAAATATGATGTAGTTATTGTGCTCGGCTGGGCAATTTGTTAGATTTTACATACAGACCTTCTTGGAAATTAGCGATGCCTACATTCCTATAGGGGTATCTACTGATTATGTCATACTGGCTCTTTTAACCTTTCATTAATTTGGAAGCAAAAAGATCGTTACATGTTAAACCACCACTCTCCATCACTTCTTGGGATGAACTGGCTTAAAAGTTTCTTATTTAATTCTTTCCATCAGGGAAGACTGCAAGTTTAAAAACAAGATTCTGAGTTTCAGGCAGAAAAAAGAAGAAAATCTTTACCAAGCTTTGGAAAGATTTAAGGGTATGCTAAAAAATTGCCCTTACCATCATCAGCTAATGATGTTCTTGTTCATACTTTCATAGAGGGTTTGGAGCCAAATACCAAGATTCTCTTGGATTTAGAAGCTAGTGGGAAAGCTCTTCAGAAAACATATGATGAATTATGTACACTGCTAAATCAGATTTCATAGGGGAATCCTAAATGACATGCTGACTCGAGGAGTTCTCCTAAGAAGGTTACGTGAGTGTTAGAGGTAGATTAGTTCACTGCATTATCAGCTCAACTTGTTGCACTACAAAATTAGATTACTAATCAGTTCAGCAGCATGAATTTAGGGGTTGCATAGCCGAAAAAAACAATAAATACAGTTCGACAGAAAAATTTGTAGTGTAAAGTTTGTGGTAGTATTGAGGATGGAGTAGATGCTTGTGCATTTTATCTAGATTCTGATAATTATATAGGGAATGCTAATCGTTAGGGACAATAGAACTTTGGTAACACCTATAATCCAAACTAACGGAACCATCCTAATTTTTTAAGGGGTGTAAATTAGTGAAAAAAACTAATCAAAATAGGGGGCAAGTACAACAGAATCAACAGTCCCAAGTTCAGCAGAATCAAACCATAGCTCAGACTAGCAATATTGAAGAGATGATGAAAAATATTATAGCTACTCAAGAATAGTTCATAGAAAATATGAAGAGCCAACAGCTGATTACTAAGAACTTAGAGATACATATGGGTTAGTTAGTTGGACCACAAAGCAATAGACCTCTGGGAGATTTTCCAAATGACACTGAGCCTAATCCAAAATAGGTCAATATAGTTACAACTCGGAGTGGATTGGAGTTAAAAAAGTCAAAACCTAAACAATTGTAATCAAAGGAGATTGATACTGAAAAGGAAAAAGATAATAAGCAATGCGAGGAGGATAAAGTGGAAGTGAATGGATAAAAAGCTAAAAAAGTTAGACCACCTCCACCCTTCCCACAAATGTTGCAGAAATATCAAGAGGATACTAGCTACAAAAAGTTTTTAGAGATTTTGAAATAGGTTTATATGAATCTCCCTCTTGTTGACATCTTGCAGAGTGTTCCGAAGTATGCAAAATATGTTAAGGACATTTTTGAAGACAAGAACCGCTTGACTGAATATGGTACAGTCGCACTTACTGAGGAGTGCACTTCCAAAATTCAGAATAAGTTACTCACAAAGCTGAAAGATCTATAAATCTTTGCCTTCCAGATTACTATCGGTCAGTACATCAATGCTAGGGCTTTATATAATATAGGGGAAAGCATCAATAATACCCGCATTTTCGTATAGGAAAATGGGTTATGGGAGTCCCAAACCTGCAACTATTATTTTGCAATTTGCTGATAGGTCTTTTGCTAGGCCTGACGGGATCATTAAATATGTATTAGTGCAAGTGGGATTGCTTATTTTCCTAATGGATTTTGTTGTTCTTGACTTTGATGTTGATCCGACAGTTCTATTTATTTTGGGACATCCATTTTTAGCCACTAGGCAATCTCTTATTAATGCAGCTGCAGGAAAGATGACCACGAGAGGTCATGACAGAGTTGAGGTTTCCAATTTGTATAAGGCACTAAAGTTGCTTGCTATATATGAAGAATTATCTGTTATAACAGTAGTCAACCTTGAGTTTGCGTGCCACCTTTTAATGTTTATTGACCCACTTGAGTAAGTTTTGATGGGGTGTGATCTCTATGGTGATGTTGAGGCACTTGAAATTGTTAAAATATGGATTTAACATTAATTGACAATAGAGTCACAGAGTTTGAACTATTGAATAGACCAATTGGACTACGTCTAAAGGTATTTGTTGATGAAACACCTAAACTAGAGCTCAAGGGTCTTCCTCCTTATTTAAAATATGTGTTCCTTAGTGATAATAATACTTTGCCTTTGATTTTATCTTAAGGTTTGTCTAATGTGTAGGTGAGAGAAATAGTGGTAATTTTGAGATGAAGGAAGAAGGTAATTGGATAGCAGATATCAGACATCATAGGAATTAATCCAGCCTTCTGCTTACACAAAATACATATGGAATAGGTATATAAAGAAAGTGTGCAACATTAGCATAGACTAAATCCAGTGATGAAAGAAGTGGTCAGAAAGGAAGTAACAAAGTGGTTTGATACTGGGATAGTCTATCCCATATCTGATAGCAAATAGGTTAGCCCTGTACATTATGTCCCAATAAAAAGTGGGATGAATGTGGTGACCAACAAAGCTAATGAGTTGATTCCCACTAGTATGGTGATTGGTTGGAGGATCTACATTGATTACCAAGAGCTGAATGAAGCCACCAGGAAGGATCATCATCCTATCTCGTTCATTCATCAAATACTGGACAGGTTAGTAGGGCAGAAATACTATTGATTTTGGATGGATACTCAGGGTATAATTAGATAACAATAGCACCACAAGATTAGGAAAAGACCATATTTATATGTCCATATTGCACATACACATTCAGAAGCATGCTTTTTGGCCTTTGCAATACTTCAACAATGTTCTAGAGATATATGATGGTGAACTTCGATGATATGGTGGAAGAATTTGTAGAGGTATTTATGGACGAATTTTCTATCTATGGTAACTCATTTAATATTTGCTTGTAGAATCCAGATAGAGTTTTGGCCCATTGTGAAGAGATAAATCTTGTACTGAACTGGGAAAAGTGTCACTTTTTGGTCAAGGAAGGAATTGTCCTTGGTCATAAGGTATCACACAAAGGACTTAAATTAGATAGAGCCAAAGTTAAAGTTATTGAAAATCTACCTCATCCTGCGTCAGTGAAGGAAGTAAGAAGCTTTCTTAGGCACACGGGATTTTACATACACTTTATTTGGGACTTTGCGAAGATCACAAGTCCAATGTACAAGTTGTTGGAAAAAAGGGGATAACTTTTATTTTGGAATTGATTGTCAGCAAGTATTAGAGGGTCTGAAGAAAAGGTTGATAGATGCACCCATCATGATTTCTTCTGACTGGGCATTACTATTCGAGTAAATATGATGCCAGTGATATGGTTGTTGGAGTGATGTTAGGGCAGGATAAAAGACAAGTTATTTCATTCTATTTACTATGCAAGTAAAGTCTTAAATATAGCCCAGGTGAATTACACAGTCACAGAAAAGGAGATATTGGTGCTCATTTTTGTATTTAATAAATTTAGATCATACTTGGTTGGCACCAAGGTAATTGTTTACACAGACCATGTTGTCATCAGGTATTTGTTCAATAAAAAATATGCAAAGCCATGTTTGATCAGGTGGATTCTATTGCTCTAAGAATTTGATCTAGAAGTGCGTAATAGAAAAGGATCTGAAAAAATAGGTGGCAGATTATCTATCAAGTCTAGAGAATCATGATCACATTACTGATAATACACATTGCATTCGGGAAAAGTTTCTAGATGAAAAATTGTTAGCTTTTGATGTGTTTGAGATTCCTTGGTATGTAGACATTGTGAATCTGTTAGTAAGTGGTGTTTATCCTCTCGAAGCAACTAATCAATAGAGAAAGAAGTTGTTATATAATTCTTATGTATACATATGGGATGAACCCTATCTCTTTAAATAGGGCACTGATGGGACTGTGCATAGATGTGTTTCTAAAGCTGAATCTAGACAAGTGCTACAAAAGTTCATTCATCTCCTTATGAAGGCCATCATGGGGGCGAACGAGCAGCTAGAAAGATGCTACGGTTAGGTTTTTTTGGGCCAACATTGTTCCAAGATGCGGTTCCCTATGTAAGGGGGTGTGATCAATGTCAAAGAGTAGGCACATTAGCAAGGCACCACGAGATGCCCCTGAACAATATTCTTGAGGTTTGGGGGATAGACATTATCGGGCTATTTCCACCATCTTATGGCAATTTATATATCCTAGTGGCAGTCAATTACGTATCAAAGTTGGTAGAAGCTACTTCCCTTCCCACAAATGATGCAAGAATTGTGATGAAGTTTTTGAAGAAGCATATCTTCTATCATTTTGGTACACTCAGAGCTATTAGCAGTGATGGAGGTACGTATTTTGTGAACACTTAGTTTAAAAATTTGTTAGCTAAATATGGTATTAGGAACAAGGTGACCATGATGTATCACTCATAAACCAGTGTCCAAGTAGAGGTCTCTAATCTTGAAATCAAGCAGATATTATAGAAGATAGATAATGACCATTGTAAAGATTGGTTGAAAAAGCTAGATGATGCATTGTAGGCGTATAGGACAACCTATAAGAATCCCATTGGGACCTCTCCATATTGCTTGGTATATGGAAAATCTTGCCACTTTCCTGTGGAAGTTAAGCATCAAGCTTACTGGGCAGTGAAGAAATTAAATTTTGATATGAAGATGGAGGGTGAGAAAAGATTGGTGAAACTATATGAAATTGATGAGTTTTGTCTCTATAATTATGAGAATGCAAAATTGTACAAAGAAAAGACTAAGAAATGGCATAACAAGCATTTTCTGAATGGAGTTTTTGAGCTTGGACAACTTGTGTTGTTATTTAATTCAAGATTGAAGTTGTTTCCGAGTAAGCTGAGGTCCAAGTGGTCTGGACCATTTGAAGTAGTGAGGATGACTTCCCATGGAGTTTTTGAAATATGGAACAAGGATAAGACTGTAAAATTTATGGTGAATGGATAGAGAGTAAAGTATTATTGGTCATATCATGGGGATCAACACAATACGTCTATCACCTTTGCAGATGACTGAGGTTGAGTTAGGTCGTTCCATGATGATAAATAAGGCACTGCATGGGAGGCAACCCATAAATGTAATGTAATAGTGTAGTTATTTTCTTAGTTGTTAAAATAAAAAGAAAGAAAAAAATAGAACATAAAAGCAAAAATACAAAAAGTGGTGTCATGCCATGACCAAAACTACAGCGCTTAGTCGGAGGCAACCCACTTTTTCTTACGTTGGTTTGTTTTTTAAATTTAATATACTGGAATAAGAAACTTGGCGGCATGAGGGAAATGAGAAGAAAGTGAGGCATTATGAAAGGAAAGCTTTCAAGTAAATAAGCACTAAAGAGAGGTATCGGGTGGAAAAAAAAAAGGGAATGAAATACTCCCCCAGAATGCAAAAATATTGGGCCAAACATGTGAATTCCAATGGCCCCTCATGATTTGAACGTGGAGCGAGTCCTAGAAAGGATAAATGAAGCTCGCATCATGAGTAATAGAAATAAGGACTACACATCGTGTCGCAAGGCCTAGAAACAAGGAATGCCTCCGCATCACGAGGCCCATCCCTAAGCCAAACCAAAACCCAAAAATTTATACCCTCTTTCTTTAATTCCCTTTAAATACTCTTTTGTTTCCCATTCCTATCTCCCATAAAGAAACCTAGCCACGCCGCCGAAGCTAAATTTTCTCTTTTGTTTTATGTTATTTGCTATCAAAGAAACACAAAAATTTTCACTCATCTTCTTTAAGACAATTAAGGTAAGTCTTCTATTCTTATTCCTTTAATTTAGTTGAGTGAAGTGAATTTATTTTAGGTAAATTGAATTATAAAATTTTTAGCTTGCTCCTTAGTGAGTTATTTTGAGTTCAAAGAACATGTTAGTACTAATGCAATTTTTATGATGTTACATGTGTGTGGTTTGGCCATTTTTTTGGATATAGTTTTATGCCATGAATTGTTAGTGAAATGTAGCACGTGTGAATAGTTTTCATGGTTGAAAAATAAAAGTAAAAGGAATGAGATACTATGTGGCACGTACTTTAGCATGTGTGGTGTATGTAGTTGATAAGGGAAGTCTAAGTACTTTAGGGTTATTAAAGTACACTATCATGACAACAACTAAGTGTGGGGTGGTTTATTAAATCTCCACACACTTAGTGGTGGTAAAAAGTTGTTATATGTGTGCCATTGCACTTAAATCTATGCTTAGCCTTGTGCATGCACTTCTGTACAAAATGATAAATTGGGAATATGTATGAGCACATATTGGTGTGGTTATGTAGAACAATGAAATTTGTCTACCTAGAGTTGTTTTGATGAAGTGATGAGGATTATCAATATTGTAAGATTGAATGACGATTTGCATTAATGATTGCATGATATCTAAGAGTTGTGCTTAGGAAAAATTAATATTTAATAAGGGAAGTCTGAGTACCCTGGTTCTCAAGCACATGTGCTAGCAACTAAGTGGGGGTGTTTTCAACAATATCTTACATTTAGTGTTTGCAAGTTCAAACTAGGTGCCTTGTTTGATATGTTTGCTTAATGTTGTGATTAACAGGTGAGATATCTAGTCGTCAGCAAAAAAAAGGCTGTGGCTGAACCTTCTGAGTCGGCACACAAAAGAAATAGGCAATCTGCTCGTGTGCCCCGACCTTCGGCTATCCCACATGGGCAAGTTACGAGGTATGGCACTAGGTGGGTTGTGGAGGCCGAGAAGAAGTGGTATTTAAAGTACAACGAGTCTAACTATTGTGCAGACCAATTCATTGATCGATCCAGCTAGTTGAGAGGGTTCCCCGGCATGGTGCACCGCATAAAGGAGTTACATATGAACTTTTTGTTTGAGCAGCCTCATGAGTGCAACTTGAGCCCTGTTAGGGAGTTTTACATAACCTGGGTCCCACGGGAGAGAGACTCAGAAGTTAAGATATGAGGTGAGGTGATAACTTTCACTGCTCATTCTTTGAATGTCCTTTTAGGTACACTTGAGGTAGATACGGAGCCTTTAAAGCAGATGAACATCAAACCGCCTCATACAGACATCCACCATTTATTATGAGGGAACCACTCTACAGCCAGGTGGAAATATCAGAATGACTGTGGTATTCATCTTACATTACCCTTTAGTCAGATGAACAGGGAGGCCCGTATGTAGGCTAATATTATCTACACTTGTCTCATTCATAGGACACACATGACTGAGGTAAAACGTGATAGGGTGTGTCTTATCTATGGGCTAATGGGTGATGATGTTGATATGAATGTGGGAGCTGTTAAATTTTTAGCTATGAAGAAGGCGAGGAGCCATGTGATATGTAGATATAGGTTTGGTAGTTTACTGATGCAGTTTTTTAGGGAGCTTGGTGTAGAGGAGAAGGACCTTGATTATAGGCCACCAGTGGACATTTTTTCGATAGATATATCTCGTACTAAGGGGATCACTGGGAGTCATGGTCCGATATTCACTATTCCGAGTGTTATGCTCATACTAATGAGATCAAAGACCGAATATATGGGCTGTATCTGCTACAGTTGAGGATAGGGGGAAGTCCAGTGACACCATAAGAGATTTGAGCTGTTGATCTTGACTATCCTCTTGGTTTGCATGCAAGAATAATGCTATGGATTTGTCCAAACTTTTTAGAGCTAGTTGAAGATGATGTGCCCACGACAAGGAGCATTGGTTATGTGATTCAGATATAGAGTCAGAGAAGAAGGACGTTGGTGATGATGCAGACGTGGGACCTGTGACCTATGGTCCAGAATCTGATGATGACATGGATAAGATGTGACCAAGGAGTTTCTCCCCACCTCATACTTGTTTTATTTTGCATACACTGAGATAACGCTTTATTTTAAGTATGGGGTGGCGGTATCTCATTCCTTATACTTTGATTCTATATTATTTTGTTTCATATTTTTATTTTTAGTCTACTGGATGTTTTTTCTTTTTGAGTGTTGGACTTAGTCATTCTAACTATTCAAAACAATATGGTCGGTAATAGTTAGTATTTAGTAGTAGTTTGCTTATCAGTTGGGTACTTATTAGTTACTTTTGTTTAAAGTAGGGGTAAAATTTTTGTTTTTACCCTCAAGGAAATTCTTAATAAGTCATCATAAGTTAGGTGCCCTCCCCTATGATGGATGGATGATGACCGTCTTAAGGGGAGTTAGTCGTAGGAATTTGAGAAGTGATAAGAACTACATCACAACTTTAAGGAGAAAAACTTTATGTTGGGCCATGTGTTGCTTAACTTGGAACATACTTGTATTGAACTAGAAGCATGTCATAACTTAGAAAGGGAGCGAATGTAGACACTTAATCTCAATAGATAAAATTTTTAGTTTGTTGGCTTAAAGTTGAATTTGACAAGTGCAAGATCGATAATTATAGGGATCCGACTTAAATTAAGCATGTACCAAGAGTGAGAGAGGTATTTAATTATTTTACATACACAGTGATGTATAGAACTTTCCTAGTGTGTTTACAAAGCGAAATAAAGGATGTTGGGTTTAGGAAATGATCTAGGCATTTTGTTGATAGCTGAATTTTTAGACCTTGTTCACCTACCCTTGTACATATACCTAGTTAGTCCCATTGAACCTATAGCTTAATTTTTTTGGTAGCCTCATAAGTAACCTATTCTCCTTTTGTTATTGAACCATAATTTGATCCAAAAAAATCCTAGGCACTTTAGTTGAAATTATTCGAGTAGAAATAGAAAATTTGAATAAGGATGATGGTGAAATTAAAGCCCTTAAGAGATTGATATTGAGATAATACGTTAATTCCTATGGTGGTAGAGATTATGAAATAATGAAAACAAAAGAAGAGAAAAATGTTAAGAATAAGAAGAAAAAGAATTGATGACCTTCCCACCATAGTGTGTAATAATTTTGAAAAGATAGGGCTAAAGCAAAACAAGAAGGGAAGGTTGGGAGGAAAGAATTTGGTTGTTAATCTGATGATTTAAATGTTCAAGTAACGTATTGAAGGGCTTAGGGAGATTAGTCACTATTTTTCCAAATAGATCCTACCCGTTCCTTAGCCTGAATTACAACCTTGAAAGACCTTGTTGATCCTTTATCCAAACATTCGACTATTAGCGGAGTAGGACACTAAGGGCAAGCTTATGGTTCATTGTCTATCATGTATGAATCCTTTGTTGAGAGTGAGTGAGTTATTTTTTATATTTCCATTCTGTTATATATTATAATATCGTGAATGAATGTGGGAAACCTTCTTGTTGTGAGGGTGCGTGTGGATGATAGTCAGGTGACTTATAATGCTCTTGATCGTATAGTTTGATTGAGTTTTCCTGCGAATTGAAAATTAACCTTTGAAGTAAGGATATTTTAAAAAGAATAATCCCATGTTATGTAATTTAATTGACATGTTTTAAAAAAATTCATTGATCGATTAATGAGTGCCTAACACAAGTATTTTTCCTAGGTTATGATGTTGAGCTTAATTGACTATTATGTTGCATGAAGTTGTTCGAGGAAAAACAAGGTTCTAAGTGTGGGGTGGTGATCTTGGGCATATTTATATGTCCAAGCACTAATTTTCACCCATAATAAGACTTGTTCAACGAGCTAAAATGTGTGTTCTTATTGTGTTTTGATGTGTAATAATATGATTGAGCTAAGGGATGTGATTAGTGAGGCAAAATGGATTTCAGATAGAATTGGATGAAATTGGATGCATGACATAAAATAGGTGATAATTGACGCTTTGGGATTGATGGCATAAATGTGATAAGAAGTGGGATGAGCTCGGAAACCATGCATTGGAAGTCTGAAGAAAGAAAGAAAAATAAACAAAGTCTGAGTAAAACTGTGGTGAAAATGGCAATTCTAGTAGGGTCTCACGATAAGGTCAAGATGCGAGCCCAATTTCCTAGAACTAACCCTCATATTTTGAGTTCTAGAAACAAGGAGTACACCTCGCATTGCGAGCTCTATTTTTGAGAAGTGATCCTCGTGGCGCGGTACTAATTCCCTACTAAGTGAAATTCGTCCAACTATAAAAAGAGTACTTGAGCATAATTGAGAGGACACTTTTGGCTGATGTAAGAAGAGGAGAAAAACACAACAATTTATTTCTTAGGGTTCTATAAACTTCATTATTTAGAGATTACTTTTGGGTATGTTTAATTATTCATTTTTAATGTTGAATTCGAACATGAGTGGTTAAACACCCTTGTTCTAGGGTTGAGACCGAAGACATGATTGCACTTTGATATTCTTTATTATAGTTTAGCATTGAATTATTGTATGAGTTATTCTTAATCTCTTGTGCTTACTATTTTGATGATTGGCCACCATTAAAATAAACCTATATTCCTATATGAACCTGGGAGAAAAATCATAGGATAGAACAAAGAGATTAAGAAGCAAGGCTCTCATTATTTTATAAAATAAGGGATTTGAATTAGAAGGATGGGGATATACCTTGAAACCTTGTTTGGTTCACTTGCAGGAAAATAGCTTAATGCATTTAAATGAATTATTACATCCCCTCTCAACGATGTAGTTGCAATGTCTAGTTAGGTAAAATATTAGAGGTCGGGAGACCATGATCATACTACAAACCCTTCCAATCAATAACCCAATAATCAACTAAAGTACGATAAGAATAGAGATTTGTAGGGTCGTTAAAAATGTCTCAATTCTATAATTCTCACTATTACTATTTACAACCCTACTTACGTTGCTACTGTCACATTATGTTATTTCTTTATTAATTATATTCTTACTTGAAACTTCACAATCATCTTGATACTTTGAACACTTAATACATTCTTGTCGAAAACTAAAGTTGGTTGAATTGCTAGTTACATAGTCCTCGTGGGTATGATATCTAACTATTCTAGTCACTATATTACTTGTACGATCGTGTACACTTACGTGTGCATTAGACCGCCGCAACCCTGGGATTTTTACTCTCCCTTTTTAGATTGGGAACAGTGAGGTGGTCCTTCCATTGAGTGATTTAGGGGCAAGTATCAATCTGATACCCCTTTCTATGTTCAACACTCTAGGCTTGGGGATGTCGAGATCGAGCTCTTTGATACTCCAAATGGCAGACTGATCATTGGTTCATCCTGTAGAAATAGTTGAGGACGTTCTCATCAAGTTTGGTAAGTTTATTATTCTTGTTGATTTTATTGCTTTTGATTATAAGGCAAATGATGGGGTGTCGGTCATCTTGGGATGTCCTTTCTTGGTGATGGGCGGAGCATAGTTAGATGTGAGAGAGGGCATTCTCAAAATAAGATTGGATGATGAAGAGGTAGTCTTTGAAATTTCAAAACCACTCAACACACTATCCCACTACAAGGATTTGTGCATAATTCATTGATGGAAGTGGATAAGTGTGGGGTGGTGGATCCCAATCCACCAAGGACCTCTTCAAACTTTCTCATCAAGCTATACAAGCCACCAATACCTAAACCCGAAGAGATACTGATTGATGATCTTAAAAAGGATATTGTTGAGAAATTGTTGACCTTGAGAGTTCACACTCAAGAGGTTAGAAATGAATAAGAAGATGGCCTCCAAGTAGGAGAAAGTGGCTGAAGAAAAATGATTAAGTGTGATGTTAGGTTGTGTCGTGAGACTAAATCAGGCATTTCTTGGGAGGCAACCCAAGTTAAGGTAGGTTTTATTTTTAGTATTTTTAGTTTTTATTTCATATATTTTTTGTTTTTGTTTAGTCACAGGTTGATAAAAAGTGAGTACCATAAACCTGAGCTAAGGAGCATGGCAAAGACTAAGTGTGGAATTTCCAGACTCTCTTGATGTATAAAGATGCTACTAGGTAGGCCTAGAGGCCTCAGGGAGTATTTCTATCTATGCATTATATATACTTTGGGGGAAAAGTAGATTTTTAAGTGTGGGGTAGGGAAAGTCCCATGGTATCCTTTTTATTTTTTTAGGAGTATATTTTTAAAATTTTCTTTTTTAGGTAAGTGATATATTCTTGTTGATTCTATGTGTGATTGCATGATGCAAGTGTTTTGATTGTAAAAGCATGTTAATTGTGGAATTACTACTTTTGAGACTCCTAGTCTTATGATTATAACTCTTGTACATTGTTGGCTTAAAGTTGAATTCATGTGATTATTTGGTTGAGAGCCTATGATGATTCTACTTGATTTGAGCATGTTCCATGTGTGATGTAAGGTTGTTGTGTATTCCTTGTTGTATGTGATGTCTAGAACTTTTTTGGTGTGTGTGCAAAGAGAAATAAAGAGTGTGGGTTTAGGAGATGATATAGGCATTTCTTTGATAACCATGTTCCATACCCTTTTGTGACCTATCATTGTGTAATCCTAGTTAGCCCCATTGAGACTTTAGCTTGTTTTCTTTGGTAGCCTCGTATGTAGCCTAATTCCCTTCTTTGATTGACCTTAATTTGATCCAAAGCTCCTAAGTGCTTTAGTGAAAACTTAAGAAAGTTAAGGAGTTTGAAAAATAAGAAGAGAAAAGGTGAAAGCGAAGGCCCAAAGTAATAGTTATTGGTGTGTACAATTGATGCGTTGTGGTTGGGAGTGAAAGAAATTTGTGCTAAAAAATTAAATTATGAATTAATATACAATACTCCCCTTCATATTTTGTTGTAGATAGAAGTGGTGAAGTTGGTTATTAAAAGTGGATTGAATGAAAAGTGTGATGTATTAAAATTCTTAGGGAAGATAGCCAGTATTGTTGGTAAAAATAGCTCCTATCCATCCCTTAGCCTACATTAAAACCCTTAAGATCCTACTTGATCTGTTTTGATATTAGTGGAGTACTACACTGAGGGAAAGCTTATGGTTCATCTTGTGTAACTTATGAATTCTTTGTGAGAGTGAGCATAATTTGATTCGTGTACCCAATTTGTAATAAATTACATCTATGTGAGTGATTATGGGTAACTTTCTTGTTGTGAGGGCACATGTTTGATGAGATTTGGGTGATTTGTATAATCTTTTTTATTAAGCAATAGGTATGAGTTTTCCAACTTGGTGAATCGATTCTTGAGACTAGGACGTTTTGCAGTAGTGTTCTTGGGCTTTCAATTATGTGTATAACATGCTTAGTGTAGAAACTTGCATTATGTGTAGGCATTGTAGTACTAGCATGAGTTTCTTGTTTGTAGTATAAGTGTAGAGTCATCTCCAATTTTGATGCTTAGCGTAAAGAGTTGTTCGAGGATGAACAAGTCTTTAAGTGTGGGGTTATGATCTGAGGTGGATTTATACACCTCAGTATTGTTGTCCGAGCTCATTTAGCCTTGTTTAGAGGACTTATTATGTTATTACTGTGTTAATAATGATATAAATGATCATATAAGTGTTAAAGTACTCGATTAAAATGTTTAAGATGTTTTTCAAACATGTTCGGACTTAAACTGATCACTTAGAGTTTAGACGAGAAAACTAGTGTTACTAGCTTGAGCTATGTGTTGCTCTAGTTGATCTCGATAGATTCTAATGTGTGTAATGAGTTCAAAATGGTATGATTGTGTAATTATGTTTTTAACAACTTGTTTATAATTTTTAAGGTTCAATTGAATCAATCCAAGAGTGATAACTCAGTGAAAGATCAAAAGGACAAAAACTAGTATTCTTAGCTTAAGTTTCTAGTTCACCGTCTTGGATGTTGTGTTGTTTTGATCTCTAATTTGTGGTGTTTAATGCTATAGTATGCTTGGTAAGATTATTATTATTATATATGGATAATATTAAAGTTGTAAATGAATTGAAAAAAACACCACAAGGCTTGGAATGGATGGACAAAAGCACAGGACAAGATTTGCATAAAACAAACACTTTGGAGTCAATGGCGTATTATGGAGATTAGACACCGCTATGGGGAAAGTGTCATACATTGGGAGCTTCCTAAGGGACCAAAAACAATGTGTATCTATGATTATGGTGCGTATCACACCCTAGTTACCTCAATAGAGGGCACAACGCATACCCTAGTCCAATTTCGGCAGATTTGACCTCCTATAAATAGGACACTTAAACAGAGGCTATACACCTTGGATGACCTTGAAACTTTGAGGGAGTCTTTATAACACTTAAAATTGGATTTTTATTCCTTTATTTTAGTTTTTTTTATGGATTTTATCATCTATTCATCTATCGTAATTATGATTATGTCCATGAGAGGCTAAAAGCCTCTTTCTGGGGTTAAGGCCAAGAACATGATTACTCTTGTTATGAATAGATTTTTTTATTATTATATATCATATTTGGTTGTTTATTTTTACTTTCTATCACTATTTTAAAGATTCTTGACCCTTAGAATATATCCATTATTATCTTGTGAGCCTGGAAGGAGGAACAAGAGGATAGAACATGGGGTAAATAGAGTAGGACTATAATCTTCTATAGAATGAAGTTATGATTTACACTTAGGATAGGAATATACAAAATCGATGTATTTGGTTTATTATGGGATGAAATATGAATGGATTTAACTTTTTTCTCGCATCCCCGCTCAACGATGTAGTTGTGGGTCTAAGTTAGATAGGTGATTAGAGGCTCGAAAGATCATAGTCATAATATAAACCTTGTGAATTAATAACCAAGATAAGTAACATAACCAATGAAGTTCAATAGAATAGCATGATTGTTCACGGGTCTTTAAAAATAGGTTTCTCTCCATTGTTTGTTTTACACTGTTTACTTTACATTTAATTACAACTCTTAAGCTCTTGTGGTTACGTTTGCACCAATTAAATATCAATATTTAAACTATAATTGGATCGTTGCTTAACACTGTCCCTATGGGATCAATACTTGGCTTTTATAAGGCCACTTTACTACTTGGTGAGACCACGTACACTTACGTGTTGCTTGGGTGCAACATGTCACTTCTTGTGATTTCAAGTATGTTTACAGAAAGTATTTACTGAGAAACTTTTTACAGAGTACTTACAACATTCTCAAAGAGTTGTTTTTTACTCCAAAAAAGATCAAGTTTTTGACTTCTTTCTTTTCAGAAAAATCTCTTCACTATTTGCTTAGTGCAGAATTCAATAGGATTGTCATATCCATTAAAACTATTTGCATACAATCCCATAACAACCTCTTAAAGGAAAGGGATAAAATATCATTCTTAGAAAAGTGTTTTGTGTATGTTTCAAACCTTTAACTATTCAGATTATTAAGTCTTCCTCTTTTTTTTCTTCTTTGTTCTTCTTCATATTTTTTGTATGCGTTCATGGAACATGTTTTCCAATAGAAAGTGGACAGTTTGATGATAAAATATGAAGTATCTTTCTTTTATGTCCTACAATGGATTTTACTAAATATATGTTCAATGAGATTGTCCCATGGTAATTTTGTTGCAAAATATGTTTCATGAATAGAAATATATGAAGTAGAACACAAAGATGAAGGCTTGATAATATAAACAACAAACACATGAGTTAAGGATTGAAACACGTGCGAAATACTTTCCTAAAAATAATATTTGCTCCCTCTCCTCTGCAAGATTGCTATTATTTATATGCGAATAGTTTTAGTGCATATGTCTAGGGATGATCATGATTTGATTAAAAATCTAACAAAACCACATATCAAAGCAAACCAACTAAAAATTTAATATTTTATTTTATTTGATTTAAAAAAATTTAAAATGGCAATATTTGGTTTAGTTATGATTCTGCTTAAAAAAATTAAGAAAAACAATCAAATTGAGTCGATAAATTATATGCACAATTTTATAATTATTTGAATATATAATATTAGTTTTTCTTATAAATAATTATAAATATTTTATATTTTTTAATCATTAGTTTGGTTTTAATCTACTTATTTCACATGCACTATAATACTTTTAAATATCATTTCTTAAGAAATATATCCAAACTCAACACTCTAAATCTAGTAAACTAATTATATTTGTGTTGCATGGTGTATTGCCAACTTTTAATCTTCTCTACTAAGATGTTCATCTACTCTTCAACGGCTTGCCCCTTTGAGTATTTCAAGATTGACCATTTTATTTAAAGATGTATATTTATTCACTAGATATTAGACATGTGAAGTGAAAGAACCTCTACAGTTATGCAACATAAACATGCTATAACTTGAGAATAGTGTTGAAAATAATAGAAGTTTTATATTCATGTTGTGATAATAGAGATAAATTTATCGATTCCTAACGTTCATTTGAAATATTTATCTCATGTTCCCTTGTTTTACTATTACCTAATTATTATTATCTAATCATAAATCGAAAAATCAAACCAAATTGATGATTTTTGTTTTATTTGATTGGTTTGATTTTAGAATTTTAAAAACTGACTTAATTGATTTGGTTATGGTTTAGTCAAAAATCTACCCAAATCGAACCATGAACATCCCTACATATGACAAGCATATTGAATTCTATACTAAGCAAATAGTGAAGAACTTCTAGAAAGCATGAAGTCAGAAACTTGATATTTTGGGGAAGAAGAAAAACTTTGGGGAAAGATGTAAATATTGTTTCTCTGTTAAAAGAACACTATGTTGAAATCAAACTAATCGGGTTTAAATATAATTCGTGGAAATCAATGAATGAAAGAACATAACCCTTTATTAAAAGACATATCTTTATCTAAAAGATACCTTTTCACTAAAAAAGAACTTTTTATTAAAATACTTGTAACTATTAATTTAATTAAAATAAAATATTCAACAATCCTCCACTTATTTAAATACTAGTTTAACTGCACGTGCCTCAAACGTGTAATGTTTGATTATTTAAAATTAAATAATTTTATTTATTATAAATTTTTTTAGTGAAGTGTAAAAAGTTCAACTCACTTTTCAAAAATCCTTCACATTTTAATATAATAATATAAAATATAAACATATATTTTAGTATAAGCACATATATATTTTACCACCAGAAGTTTCAAGTGGTTGATCGATCATTGCTTTTGCGTTTGCCATCCAGTACCTCTTTCTTTTGCAGAGGCTAAGAGAGACACATCAATTTGAACCATATTTGTGGTATAATTATTTTTTTTCTATATTTTAAATTTTTGTTTGTCTTTAATGTCAAATATTTACAAAATCATTGATTACATTCTATTACGTACTTAAAACTTTTAAAAATTGGTACATCTTAAATTTTTCTTATTCTAACGGTTTTATATTTATTTCTAGATTTTGTAATTTTTTTAAAATCAAATTTAGTTGATTTTGAATTCCTAAACTAATGATAAAAGTAGTAATTGTCATTGATTCCGATGACTTCTAATAAGGAAAGGTTTTACATAAATATATTTAATTGATTGTCAATACTTAAATATTAAAAAAAATTATTAATTCTGATGACTTCTAATAAGGAAAGGTTTTACCATAAATATATTTAATTAATTTTCAACTCATAAATACTTGAAAAAATAATGAAAAGACGATTTTACCTAAAGCCAAAACTTTTAATGAAGGACAAAAAATTCAAACAACATTTCTAAGTCCCTTCACACTTTTAATATATTTATAAATTAGGACACAAATATTAAGTCATGTTCACGCATATAGTAATGTATCTTCTGATTTGAACAGTACCTTAGTGATATGCCACAAGACAAATTGAAATTCCACGTAGCATAAAGCTTTGAATGTATGATCCTAGTGATAACATCAGTGACACTACACACATAAACATTTCATTCCTACTTTTCACTCAACATTCTTAGTACTTTTATGGGCATGTGCTATCGAAAATTAATGAACATTTATGATAACAACTCCAACTTTCAATGGAAGCAACACCACTTCTATATTCATATAGATGAAGTTCTTTCGATTTATTTGTCATATTTTAGACACTTATTTCATAAATAGAATCTCGGTAAGAGTATTGAAACTCAATTCTCCAATCTATGACGACTAGTACTAGTACATCTCTTACTTAAGTACTGGAACATCCGCATGTCAATAACTTATTGTTACCCTTTGAACCCATAACTATTCATTTCATAGTGTCAGATAGGTTATCATTATTGGTGGACCTAATTAAGGAATTTTAATATAATTAAACTTGAAGTTTTATTCAACAACTTCTTTTTAATAGGTTTAGTAAGTAGATTAGTCAAATTCATTTGACGCCACCAATATGATAGAAGTTATTCCATCTTGAATTAACTTTCTAGATAATCATGTCAATAACTTATGCATTTTGACTCTCAATTATATAATCTCTATATGATCAAGTTAAAGTGGCTTGAATATCACAAATTAGGCTCATGTTCTAGAAAATCAATGGATTCTCTTAATAATTCATCAGCTACTCAACTCCTTTAATTTGCTTGCTTTTACTAATGCAAGATTTTCTTGGTTTCAAGAAATTGTACCTTCCCGCAATGTAAATATCCATCACAAGGTAAATTTATTTTTCTCACATATGTGGTACCAACTTGTATCGATGTATCCTTATAAAATAGTATGAAACTTAGAGTTTTGTAAATTTTTAGTTCTCTAAGAAAAATAAGAAAACTGTTGACCCTGCCTATAGTGTTTTCTTACAAAAGTTAAAGCCATATTTTTTCATCATAATTAGTTAATTAGATGTAGAATCAAATGGGGTATTTTTCTTTTTTATGTTTAAGTGGCTAAATTTATTTAGCACACTTTTCTCAATGTAGCAAGATTAACTCAATATATTAACCCCACAATTTTATTTAATCTTGATACCCAACATAGTACCAATTTCTCCAAAATCTTTTATTACAAATGTGAAAAATAGAACATTATTTCTATTATGACTTCTGTATCAAGTCATATGCTCAACATATTGATAAACTATCACACAATATCACATATCCATCAAGAATTATAAGATGAAGGTATCCTAACTCAAATTTATCCTCTTCAAATACATATTAAAAAATGTTAAGTCTAATATTGACTTCTAAGTGTCATGCCCTATTTTTGCTAGGGTTAAAGAAAACATGACGTATGAACGGTAAAAGAATTAAATTTGTACACATTTGCCACCTAATTTATAAGAAAAATAAGGAAACTTATTTAATTATTAACATGTGCGACTTGTGTTTCAGTCTGCGAAAACCAATTTACATTCTAGGTAAGGGTTAAAATTTTTTGAAGGAAAGGGATTAGGCACCCTTCAGGATCCTCAAAATGTGGTACCTGACCAAGGGAGCAGACCAAAAAAATTATTTTTGAAAATATAAATAATGTAAAAGGTGTATGTATATCAAGTATGTAAATAAAATCTTGTTATAAAATATGCGCACAAAAATATGTAAAAATACATATAAAAATGTACAAAATATGTATGGAAAAGAAACATACTTTATAACGTATGAAAAGAAAAGTATTTTAATGTACTATAAAAAGGAAAAGTATTTTTAAATAATACTTTTTACTTGACCAAAATCATGAGGAGAAAAATAAGGATTTATTTGAGAAGAAAAGACTACACAATGTTTATAATGCAAATGTGTGAATTAATTGATCATATATCTAAATTAACTTAATTTCTTTATGTAAATATTAGCGGCCTAAGTTATGCCTAAATGTATATTAATAAATATGTAAATAAAGGATGTTCCCAACCGACACTCCAAAGAGTAAAATTTTCATTATACTTTATCCTTATATACAATTATACTAATGAGAAATAAAAAATACAAACATAAAGCTCGAAACTCCCTTTTAAATACCACTGTGAGAACATGTATAAATATTTAATAGAAAATATTAAGAATGGACAAATAATCATTAAAATAAATAACAATTGTGTGCACACATACGTATATGTAGATGTATATATAAAAAATAGAATTTTGTTGTAAAGTCTCAAATTAAATTTTAGATGTGCTCATGGCTACAAAGTGGTTGCTCGATTATCGATCATTCTAAATCACGTTTTCAAGATACGAATCGTAAAATCTTTTGTCTTGTCGTGATATTATAAAGATTTTGTCATCATCCAAAATTTATTTTTTGTTACGTATTTGTATACATAATGTCCATGTTTTCTTTGGAGGAGGACTCAAAAATCGATGAGAGTTTTTTCATTGGTCATGTATTGATACTTGATATAAAATAAGTAACTTGATAAAATAAAATTTATTTTTTATTACGGGGCAACCTCAAAAATCCGATGGAGATATATTGTTATTGGCCTAATGTTATTTATTAGTGTAATAAATATAAAGGGGAAAGACACTCCCAATTTACAAAAGTAGCAACAAAGAGAAGGAATAATAAATAAAGTGAAGCAGTCCACAATAGTGACAAAATAGTTGAAGAAATAGCATTCAGGAAATGAAATTTTTTACTAAATCTCAGCAAAACACCAGCAAAGCAACATCCATGAAGAATAACAACTCATGTACAAACATATATCAAATGATAGCATCTCAAAAAAATATTATTTTGGCTAACAACAAAACAACGTTCAAAGCAACAATATGAGGAACAAACAAAGAAAAACGAGTATCATTTTCTCATAGATTTGGTGTTTTCAGGGGAGTATCACCGGCAATACTCTATGGTTTCAAACTTATAATGAATTAGAACAAGATGAATTAGTGGCATCGCTTCAACGATGTGATACTGGAGCAATGCTGAACATGTACAAAAACTATCCAAATTTGGCCATTAATGGTGTAGGCCACCATTTTCAATATATAATAGCGAATCAAAAGGAAAGGGAAAGAGTAATAACACAGCAATGGAGCTCCATCGTCGTTCATCAGTCATGTGCTAGCAAACCTAACGATGAAAACTAGGTGGAAGAGAGAGAGAGAAAAGTGGTAGAAGAGAAGAGAAAGGTTATGATTGTGGTGGTAAAACTCGGTGGTGGCCAATCATATGGTGGTCAAATAAGACGGTGGTAGTGCAATGAAGGAGAGAGAGACATGAAAGAAGTGTAAGAGAAGGAAAAAGAGAGAGAGGGAGGAATTGTGATATCTTATCTATAGAACTCCGGTGCTTTGACCGGTGGTAGTGGAGTGGTAATCTACCCTTTGGCAGTGAAAAGAGATGGAGTAAATTGAAACAGAAGGAGAGAGAAAATATCTTAAAGAAATGTGTGTGTATTTGTGTATTTTTTTTGTAGAAAAACAATTAACCCCCTTCATTATTTATAGTATAAAATGACACCCCTATTAACCAAAGATAAAAGAATGTCCCCCTTTTTTCTTTTAGAACGTCTTTTAGTCCTTAAGTTATTAACCAAAGAATTTTTCATTCCTTTCACCAACATGTTAAGTTATTACTCAAAGGGTAGTATCATTATTTAGTCCTTGTTAGATGTGACAAGACATTATTATATAGTCCTTATCAGATGTGACAAGACACTGAACTACTATGATATGTATTAAAATAATTGATCAGACTTATCATTTGCGGACTATATTAAATAATGTACAAAATATAGGTATAGATATTTAATTATAAAAAAATATAATGAAAATTAAAATGTAATTAACTTAACAATATGATGCATTGTGAATTATAAAAAATATGATGTCATATCATATACGTGTGCAGATGATTGTAAAAATATTAAAAATATGATAATAAATTTATAAAATTCTAAAATAAGAATTGTTAAGTCCTTAGTTTTGATGATTGACAAATTCATAGATTGGGACCTATTCCCTGGAGCTTTTGTTGTGATGACAAAGGCCTCTGCGGATTAGGGAACAGGTTGGGCTCACCTATCGCTGTCACAGTCAACATGCCTCGACTGACACATGGTACAAAAGTTGGTGAAAAGTTGTTGCCACTTTTTTGCCTTAACTAATGAGAATGCTTCTAAGGTTTTCTTGTGTCACAATATATAATGTTCATCTTCCACAACAAGAAAACTAATACTTATATATACTCACAATTAAAGATCTTTCTGAAGTGAAGCAGCGCTGCAATCAAAGGCTGGAACTATAGCAAGGAACTTATGGCTCATCGAGTTGATCTTTACTTCCTTATTACAGTCAAGTCTTTGTGATTTTGTTCTTAAAACTCTATCTACGTTTCTTATGATTATAGTAGGTATTGTAGTGTACCTATCTCTTGTAATCGTCTAGAGTTAGGTGATTGTGTTAGGCTAGAGTTAGCTTGAGGAGTCCAGCTAGAGGTAGTTGGAGGATAGAAACAGTAGAGTTACTTCTTGGTGTCCTTGTAATAAAGGTTATTGCTAGGAAACAAAAGGATTAGGAGGTTAATCCTTGGAGTCCGTATTCAAGGTGTTGCTTGAATATAGTGGAGCTTGAAATCCTGGATGCAGGTCATGGTTTTTCTCTCTTGAGCAAGGAGTTTTCACGTAAAAATCCCATGTCTTTACTTTTATGCAATCCTGCACTTGTTAATCTGTTTATCTCCTAGTTCTTGTTGTTGTGTGTATGATTTTGGGAACTGTTGCCTAAGTTGAGGAGGAACCCACCCCCAACCCTACAAGAATGATTATCAATAATTTATTAACAATTGTAAGAAAAGTTTGAAAATTATACTTCATGTCCTTTAACGATCAGGAAGATTGAAGGCGTTAATTTTAAGCATGGAGAGTTAAAATTGGATATCAACAGTAAGCACATGCAAACACCCACACGCCCACACACTTTAAATATATCAGGTACTTTGTCATATCACATATAGAGAAAACTAAAACTCAAGTTCTCTAGATCTCATACTCATTTATGATAATTTTCAAGTATACTCACATAGATGTAAATACTATATTTTTTCATATCATCGTAGAACTTGACAATAACTTTCCCATATGATTTTTATACAAGAATAATGAATCACAATAATCACATAGGAAAATATGTTTTTTGAAAATTGGCAAGCATTTGAAAATCATCACAAGTATATCATCTACCTAATATTTATGAAAATAGATTCACAAAAATCACAAAAGGTTGAAATTCATAAATAGATAAATAAGTAGGGTTAAGAAAATAAAACCCAAATTTTATCACTTTCGTTATTCATGTATCACTACTTTGATGTTCTGCTTTGACTACTTGTCTTCTAATTGAGGGGATTACATTTATTTTTTTCCAATCCAACAAAAATCTGAATTATCATTGACATTACATCAAAAATATTACCAATTGTGTTCTCGTTCACATAAACTATATCAAATCATTTTTTGCATAGATAACAAAAGCAAACTAGCAGAACCTCATAAATATAAATCCTTCAGGTCACTTTTTGATCATCTTTAATTTGGTTCCACACATTGATAGGAGACATTATTTGCTTCTTTTGATGTAAAGCGCCTTCTGTTCTCAGACAAAATATCCTCTATCTCATTAAGTACTAACTCCTTTATGACCCCCTAAGTTCTTGAGCTATAGTCCCTCTAAGAGTTGAGTAATTAAATTAGCCAAGATTCTGAAGTGATGTCAAAAATACTAGGGATAACGGTCCAGGGAACGAGTCGTGATGTCATGTAACGAATCTTGATGAGGCCTTATTGTCAGAATAATAAGTTTTCCTAGGTTTTGGTTCCCTGAAAATGAGTCCAGGGTACGATTCATTATAAGACATAATGAGTTGTTAGGAGTGAATCATTGTCTCAATAGAAAGTTACCCAAGAATCTAACCCCTGACCAAAAGTCTTCGTTACAACTCATGATTTCAAAAAATGAGTCATGATGAGTGACTCATTTTCATAACAGTGAAGTACTAAAATTTTTGATACTCAGGTAACGACTTGGGCCACGACTCATGGTCAAACCTCATGAGTCGTTACCCAAGTCATGATGACTATACTTAGTAATTTTTTGCGTGTTTTAGTTGGGGTCTTTTAGGTATTTTCCTCTTTTAACACTATTTCCATGACTTAAAAGCACTCTAATGATCTCTCTAACATCAGTTATCAAAATCAAAATTTACCCCTTCTTCTTTAACTTCTAAGGAAAGAAACACTAAGGGTTTACTAGGAAATAAATAATTTAAGCTCCAAACTTCGAACCCCTTTCAAATTCTTTGGTATTTACGGCATGTATCTCATCCCTAAAATTGCATTTTACATTATAGAATAAATTGATTCAATAATTATGTGATTAAATTATTGGGTTTGAAATTGGATTGAGGGTGTTTTATTGGTTTATACTTAAATTGTTTTTCCATGATTTAAATATATCATTCATGATTTGATTAATAGTTTTGGGGAATGAATTGGGTGCATTATTATAGGGATTGGAATGGGGAACATGAGTTTACCCAAATTGATAGATGTTTGGCTTCATACTGGCATTAACCTCAACCTACCTTTATATCTTTGGTTTTGAATATGAAATTAGCATAATTGAAATTACTTTTGGAACATTGAATTGAATTAAAGGATATTAGATAATTAAAATGGTTTTGGATGCCCTTGGTGACCATGATTTGGATTTTAAATGGAACTTGAGAGTCTAATGGCTAATTGAATTAGTTTGGCATGATCATATAAGATTTCAAGCATATTGGTATGAAGAAACAAGTCGATAAAACCCTTAATTAATAAATCTTGGGTTAATAGATGAGCTTATGTGCAAACTATTTTAATTTGGGCTTAAAGGGAAATGTGTAGCTTGCTGTAAAGGTGTTCCCAGGGGACCAACACTAGAAACCACATTTTCCAGCATGAGGGTCTATATGACTATGTGTTTGGTGCAAACATTATATTTTAGAATAGATATTGCCTTGGTATCCTTAGTCTTTCCTCGGTTTATGCGGCTAACATGCACTGGGGCCCTTTCAGCAGGGAGAGTTGAACCCATATAGCCTATGGGTGCTTTTAGGATAGAGCAAGCCATACAGTTCAGGTTGTATGTTTAAAATTTCATGTTCATGACCCTTTTCCCTATCCCGACCTCCTATATGTGTATATATAATTATTGTGTATGTGGTTTTAACTAGATTTTTGCAATGGCATTACTTCATCACTTATCCTAATTTGTATGCTAGTGTTTGCCCCACTGACCATCCCAAGATGCTGCATTATTTCATAATGTAGGGTCCTAGGGATTTTCTATTACAATTGTGCAATGTTAGGTGGTGTGGTTTATTGGTTGAGTTATCTTGAAGTGGTGAGCGTCCATTTTTAAAAAGGCTCTACCATTTCATTAGTTGTTTTTCTTTTTTTGTCATAGTCAAGGGCATGTCCCGACTTAGTTTGGTATTTTGGTTTTAGAGGCTTTTGTGGACAAATGTGGGTCGGATGCTTGTTTTTGATACTTAGAATTCTTATTTGGCTTATCTATTCTTCTTATCATCATGTTTGGTTGACTTCTGTTATATTTTTTTATTGTGTTATAGATGTTAGTTTAAGGGGGTGGTCTTCATCCCACGATAGGCGTGAGATACCCGTCACGACTAGACCTTTGTTTGGGTTGTGACAAGTGAAACACCCCATATTCTATCCTTTGGAAATTTCTTGAGCTTTGAGCTTACTACCTTGATTATGACTTGACCATATGAGTCAAATGGTGTCTTGATGGGTCAGGTGACCCTAGTCATAAGATGTTCAGTAGATAGAGGTTGGGTTTCTATCATGGTTATAACTTGGTGATACGATCCGTTAAGGGTGGTGATGAATTGTTAGGACGAACCTTAACCAAATCAGTAACTTAATGGCTTGTCTCTACTTTGAGTACGAATGGCTCACTAGGAGCCGTAAGGATAGGCAATGAGTCATGGCTTAAATTTATAGGTTATATAGTGTCTGACCTATTTGGGTACTATATTGGTTACAACTAGACCCTATAAGTCATTGGGTTAGGTTACGAGTAGGATCAAGGTGGACAGTGTATGGGTGTCCAACTCATTATCTAGGATAAGTCTTAAGGCAATGAGTCGTATAATTTGGTGACGAGTCAATGGGTCGACTTGTAACCAAAGATGGGTTTTTATAGATTTTAAGCTGAGGGTATTCTTGATATTTCTCACTTTAATTTCCTTTGATAGCACTACTTAAAACCTTCCTTAGGACTTCAATAACACATCATTCCCAATAAAACACTCAAATTCTCTCTAAAACTCTCTGTTCAAGCAAAGTCTAGGGTTTCAAAGAAAGTGGTCATCTAGGGTTCTAAGAGTGTAATATCTTCTAAATTCCTTGGTATTTCAGGCATGTCACTCCTCCCTCATTGTTATTTTACTTAAAGCACATGTTTAGTTTAAGGCTTTTATGGTATTGTTATGGTTTTGAAATAAAGGTTGGGGGTCTTTGAATGCTTAAGGTTGAATAATGTTTTCCTATAGTTTAATTATGGTTTTTCCTTGTTGTAAATATGGTTTTCAACATGTGGGTGCATGGGTAAGGTAGTGGAACTAGATAATGGTAACTTTTACTAAACTTGTGACTTTGAAGTGGTTATGACTCCAACCCTATATTATAAAACTAGTTAGTAGTTATGAGAAAGGTGGGAATTTTAATTAGTGGTACAATAGAATCCCCAAAGTTCTTGGTTTGACTTATTTATTGAAACCAATGCATGATTTAAATGGTTAAATAGTGAAGGATGGTTTTGAAGTGGGGTACACGGGAATCCCCCTAGTAATTTTAATAATAGAGTCTGTGGGGTACACGGGAATCCCCTAAGTATTGGCTAATGATATTGATTGCAAGCTATAGTTGGTATGATAATACCACTCAATAATGCCTTAATAATTAACTTCAGGAATTGGTGGTTTGGTTATGTACTAAATAAATTATTTAAGCAATAATGGGGGTTGTGATAACTAGCCATGAAGGTGTGAGTCTGAAGGATGGACACTGGAAACTCATGTTCGCCGACATGAGGGTTGGTCTTAGTGACCTTATACTTGTGGGGTACATGGGAATCCCCCAAGTCTATACATGTATATATGTATCATGAAGGGCGAAGGGTACACGAGAATCCCCGACTTTCTATGATATCTCTGGTTTGTGTGGATACACGCACTAGGACCTATTCAGGGGGTAACACTGGACCCATATAGCTCGTGGGTGGACTTATGATGGTAAAGTTACAAAATCTAGGTTAAGTATTAAAATACATGCTAAACCTTATTCCCTATCCCGGCACGGTATATATGTATATATATGATTGCACATAGTTATTTAACTTGGTTTTGAATTGATGGCATTATTTTATCTTTATCCATGAGGTACATGCTAGAGTTCACCTCGCTAACTATATTCGGGCGTTGTATCCCTACGCAATGTAGGAATCGACCATACTTCCACTCCTTCTGCTTAGTGATTTAGTGATTCAGGGATAGCTATTGATTCAGACTAAAGTGGTGAGCTTCCATACCTCGAAAGTCCCTAATTCATATGATGGACTTCTTTATGTTATTATTATTTCATTGGTTTTGATTTTGGCTATAGTCAGGGGCATGTCCCAGCTAGATATTCTTTGATTATGGTTAGAGGCTTTGTCGAATTACTATTGGCATTGGCGGTGTCGATATTAGTATTAGCGTTGGTATTAGGTCATTTGGTTGTGGATGATTGGTTACGGTTTTAGACTTAATTTAATGTCTTTAATTTAATATTGTCTTATCTTGTTGTATGTTTGAAGTACATCATACATGCGGTGTAGAGTGGTTAATAGTTTGGGTATTGGGGGTGGTCTCCGATCCTAGTTGGCCTTGAGATACCCCACATGACTAGGCCCTGGTTTAGGTTATGTCAACAAGCTTGGTATCAGAGCTAGGTTTAGGGTCTTTGATTGTCCATAAAGCTGTGTTGAGTAGAGTTTCTTTTATGGGTACGTAGTGCGCCACACTTATAAGGGGAAGGCTACAAGGCATTTAGGAATTTTCCCTTTCTTATGTTCTATTTTGGGATATAGAGTCTAGTTTTCATGAAACTTGTTTAACCCCTGGTTTACTCGCATTTCAGGTCATGACTCTCCAAAGATCTAATGATTATAGAAACTCTCTTGGAACCTCAACCCCCCTTAAGAAAAATATGAAAAAATTTACCCTATTTATGGAATGCAGACTTATTCTAGGGTCCCTGCACTTGACTGTACTGCTCCACATAGGAATCTATCGATCCCTACAAGTCCTCCTTGGGCTTTCTATGCTGGTGATACTTGTTCTCAGTTACCTCAATGAGATATCTCATATGCGTAGTTTTATTAGTTTATTCATATGCTTGCCCAACTGGTGGCATCGCAGTATCATGATCTGATTATGTTGGTCTTATTGTTAGTTCATCTGAGGTCACTTGGGTTGGCCAGTTTATGAGCTCAAATTCCCCAACCTTTATGAACTCTAAGGATGATGAGGACCCTCAAGGGTTTATTAATAAGTTGGAGAAGATTTTTTGGGTCCTGTATGCTACTAATTTAGAAAGTATGGAGTTTGTTACCTATCAGTTGAAGGATGTAGCTTACCAATGGTATGAGGAGTGTGATTAGATGAGGGGTTATTGTGCCGAGTTAGTGGTGTGCGATGAGTTTTCAAGTGATTTTCTTGATCACTTTTTCCCTCAGGAGTTGAAGGAACTAAGGCCAAAATATTTGTCAATCTGAAGTGAGGTAAGATGTATGTTAAGGAGTATGCTTTGATGTTACACTAGGTGTCTCGTTATGCCCTAGAGTTAGTGTCTAATATGAGATCCAGAATGAGAAAGTACATTCTTCTGGCTTATCCCGTGATTTGATGTTGGAGTGTAAGGTTGCAATATTGAATAATGACATGGAAATCTACAGGTTTGTGGTTTATATGGAGTAGGTGAAAGATGATAAAATGCAGGTAGAGATAGGACAAAGGTAGAGCAAAAAGTTTAGATATTCAGAGTAGGGTGCAAATCAATAAAATAGTAGGAGAGATAGTAGGAAATGGACTAAGAAGAAGAAGTAGGGAAATTCATATTCGACGACTATTTCTCCTTATCCTAAGCCTTTGGGTGATCATCGTTTTTAGGATAGCAGTGGACCTAAGGCACATGATGCCCAGTATCAGGACAACAGAGCTCAGTCAGCCCCACCTTACCCTCCTTGTCATTATTATGGGCAGTTTCACCGTGGTTATTGTGAGGAGGATAGGAATTTATGTTTTAGTTGTGGCCAGTCTGGCCATATGTAGAGAAATTTTCCTATAGTTAAAGTTTCCACCAGAGCTAATAAGGTTTCGGTCGCTACTTCTTCGGCTCTTGCACCTACGGGTGCCATTTTTTATATTGGAACTTTTTGGGATTATGTCTATACACTTTCTACTCGCCAGGAATCTAAGGCATTCCCAGATGTTGTCACTGGTATGTTACAACTCTTTTTCCTCTAATGTTTATTGTTTGCTTGATATAGGCTCTACCTTATCTTATATGACCCCTAATGTGGTTGTACACTTTGGTTTTGGTCCTAAAATATTTTCAACCCTTTTTTTGTGTCTACTCTATTGGGTGATTCTATTATTGATTTGTGAAGTTAACTCAAAAAAAGGTTAAGTTCTTGTGGTCCGATGCTTGTGAAGGTAGTTTTGAGAATTAGAGGATAAGTTAACTTTTGCGCCAGTTTTTAACCTACATGAGGATACTGATGGGTTTGTTCTGTATTTTGATATGTCCCGTGGGGACTGGATTGTGTGTTGTGGAGCATGGTAAGTGTCACGACCAGAATTAGGGCCTGGTTGTGATGGGTATCTCAAGTCCAACAAGGACCAAAGACCACCCCTGCACCTAACCAACAGAACACAATACCCGTAATAGCGGTTGAATTTTGAACATATAACAAGATAGTACAAAATAAACTCAAAGAATTCAAGATATTTCTATAACTGATAACCAACCAATGCCACTACCCAAGTCCATATATTATCTACAAAGCCTCTAACCAAACCGAAAATCAATCTAAGCCGAGACATGCCCCCAACTTTGACAATGAAAATGACAATGATAATGTTAATGATAATGTAAACTTTTCAATTCTAGTCTATAGAAGGAAACTGATGAAATGACCAAGTCTTTTGGAGAATGGAAGCTCAGTACTTCACCACCAATGATCGATGAATTGAGATGATCCACCTAAAACTACACAGAAAAGTAAAGGTATCTCTGGTGCCATCATCGCGTGGGGATACATCGTCCAGAGATGGTTAGTGAGTTGAGCACTAGTATGTAACTCAAGGGTAGGGGATAAAATAATGCCAAGATCCACATTTTAAAATCAATCAAAAACCAATGCACAAAATTATATATACATATAAACATGTCATGCCGGGAAATGGAACAAGACTTAGCATGAAGTAAAACTTTATCCTGGACTATGGAGCTCAACCATAATACAAGGAACTCACGGGATATATATGTTCAGCTATCCCTGCTAAAAGATCCCCAGTGCGTGTTAGCCGTAAGAAATAGAGGTATCAAGGAAGACCAGGGAATGCCCCTACCCTACGTAAGTCCAAAATACAAATATATCAATAGTGTGAACCATGCACATAGATCATCAAGATCAAATCTCACGTCGGCAAACATAACTTTCTAGTACGATTCATCCAATATCCACACCTTCATGGCTTTGCTACATAATCTCCATTAAGCCTAATTTAAAGCAAGTTTCACATAACCCATTTATTAACCAATGAACCAACAGTTAAGGCACACCATGGGTATTGTCATACCCTTACACTTGCAAGCTTATCTCTATACCATAAAAATCAGATTAACTTAGGGGAATTCCCCAACCCCCTTTGTTCATTAAATCACATCTTAGACAACGAGGCTTTCAAATCCATGTTCACTGTTATTATCATTTATGCAATGAAATAACGATGGTGAATCAAACCAAGTGACAATTTCACAATTTAAAGTCAATTACATAAGTGGGTTGAGGGAAACACAATTATTCAAAACTAATTAAATTTCAAAACACCAATTTGGGGAAAACCATGACCCATTTGCTTATTCACCATACCCATGCACCCCAAAAATTCAAAACCATTAATAAATCATAAACAATGCAAGATAAATCATGGGAAAATAATTTAGGAATAAACCATGTCAAAACCCTCAAACTTGACAAAAACCACATTCAAATTCATACAATTTAAACCGCTTAAAACACATGCTTTTTATAAATGAAGAATTAGGGAAGAGTAACATGCCTAAAATAATACAGTTTATGGAGAGAGATCAACCCTTGAGCCTTTGTATGACCATTGATGAAACGTAGGGGTCGCACCACACTACGTGTGACTAGGTCCTTTAAATTTATACACATACAATAAAATAGAAAAGCACTGAGAGACTAAAGCATTGTAAGAAAGTAAAGAACACAATATTTTAATGTAGAAACCTCCTTGCTCAAGGGAGGAAAAACCACGGCTTGCCCTTACAAGCGCTTAACAATCCACTATAATCAAACTCTTGATTACAAACTTGATTTGAACCTAACTCTAGGCTCAAATAGTTTGTAACAACATTGTTACAAATCTACCTTGACACGAGTAATTTAATTACAGACCATGACTTGACTCAAGAACAATCACTCTTTCAGTACACACAAAAATTAAGAACTTGAGCAATGTTGCAAAGTTGATTTTTTTCCCATTTCCCTCTTTTATATTTTGACTTGCAAAAACTTACCAATTGAGAAACATTTTTTCTATTTATAGTGGAATAGAAATCTGATTGGGACAGGTGTCCTGACTAGTACACATCTTACCTGCGTAGTTTGTTACACTAGACGACAAAACTGTGCAGGCCATGTGACAATTGTATGATTCTATGAAGACCCAGGAAACTGGTCCCTTGATGTCAGCAGATCATCATCAAAACAAGATTTATCATTTTTTCCTCTTTTTGATGATGACAAATCACAAAACTTAGAGCATCAAATTTATTCACCTTATTCAGTTAGAGTGATTACAACTACAGTCGATGAATGTTCCCCCTATCATTATGAATCATGCTTCCTCCTATTAATATATTATGCAATATAGGGACCTGGTCCCTTATTGTCAATTGACATCAACTTTCATTCACTCTGTTTCAATGTTTCCCCTATCAATATACCTGCACTCATCAATCTTTATTTATTTCCCCCCTGTCAATATGCCATCATACTTCACCAATATTCATCACATCATGGACTATACCTGCACTCATTAATTTTTATTCATTCTTCCCTGTAAATATGCCATTATACTTCACTAGCATTTATCATATTATACAATTTGTACCTAGTCCCTAACACATCATTATGCAACACACACAACACATACCTAGTCCCTACCATATGGATTCAATAATCTCACGCCTAGTCCCTACCATATGAATTCAGTACTCCCTCTCTTGGCATCATTAAATTGATAAAAGTAAACCAAGATTAAAATAAGAATAGGTTAATTAACTCATGGCCACTGGAAAACACTAACATAAAGAATAACTTTAAAAATAAAAAAGAAATGGATGAAACATGAACACAAACAAGGTTTCTATTAATAAGAGATAGGTTAAGAACCATTAAATTGTACCAAAAAAACATAAAATATTTTACTTCAAATAGCCACATAGGGAATAAGGATAGAAAACATACAGAAAGAAGACTAAATTATAAGAGAGATGGGGCTTAGGTAAAAGGAGGTTTAGGGGAGAAGGATTGTAGAAGCATTTTCATTCTTGCACTTGTAGCTGTATGAGAATCCAATAGCTATTTAGTTAAGTCCTTCAGTTCAGTATTACCTCTACAGTGAGTGCTGAAACCTTTTTCTTCAAATCTATGTTTTCTGCACTCAGTTCTTTATTAGAACTTGGTCCCTCTAATAATAGTTGTTGAACTTTGAATTTTAGAGTAAGTATTTCAGTATCTTTTCCAGCCATAGAAACTCTCATATCCTCCAATTCCACACTTAACTTCTCTTGAACTGCAAACAATTTTGATACTTGGGACACGGTCCTAGTTTTTCCTTCAACACACTCATTTTCTATCAAGGTAGTTGGAGTAAACATTTGCTTCGTAGTTCCTGGAGTTCCCTTTGCATAGACTACCCCAACATAATTAAATACCTTATTTAAAAAGTATCTATAAGGTACACCATACCTTCCATCCTTTTTATGGATTACTTTATGGATATGTTGAATCATTAGGAAAGGTAGATTTACCAGCTCAAACTTGCTTAGACACTCCATTTTATACAGGACTACACTGGAAGCAATCATTGTTTTCTCAGATCTTGGCAGCATTACCTTGTTGAAAAACTTAAACACTAATTGGAATTCTCCCTTGAGAAACTTATTCCATACTCTAACCAAAGAAGTTTCTCCTACCTTTGAGGCATCAATCATATTTTCAATTGAGAGTTGTTGTATTGAAACAGTCCTCACATCCAAAATCTTTCCAAGAGTTTCTTCATCCAACTTAATTTTCTTTCTTTGCACCATTATAGTCAGGATTTCTCCATCTTTAGAAAATTTGACAATATAGAAAAACTATCTTACTTCATCTTCATACAGCCACCCTTTATGTTTAACATACTCTATAATTTTATCTATTCTGGATTTTTTAAGAATCCTTGGGTCAAATACTCTTCCAATCAATAAATTTTACGACTTCAGCATTTCTTTTGTCTCTTTGCTGGATACAAACTTTTCTTTCTCATCTTTAATTCTTCTTTTAGAACCTATGCTTGGTTTCTCTTCTGCGGCTTTTCTTAGGACCAGGTCCCTCAGAGACTTTTCTTTTCCTTATAACTGCAATGTCTTTTTTTTTATCCTAGCAGAGCTTCTACACTTTGAAGTAAAAGACCTAGTTCTTTTTTCAAAATAGACTTCTATTCATCTCTTTTTAGTTTCAACAGAACATCCTCGCTTCTCCAACATCCACGACTTCCACATTTCCATTCTCTGTAAAACTAGCTTTCTTAAGTCTCCTTCTTCTAGCATTAGAAAATTTGGTAGCCTTCATAGCATCCCCCATGAATTTCTTCTCAGTACTCCAGTAGAGTATGTTCTGATAACCTTCATGCCAGATTCCATCACCTTCTCTTTTCCCTTACTACCCCTCTACTTTTGAACTGACCACCTTAGAGGTAATTCCTTATCATCTATTTTATCCTCCTTATTTGGAGGTTGCATAAACTTTTCTTTCTTTGAGACATCATTATTTTCACTTACTACTTGTTCTTTTACACCAAGAGGATCACTTGCAAGTAGAAGTAAGTTTTTAGCTACCCAATTCTCACTACTGGAAAGATCAGATCTTTTTATAATTATTTCTTTATTATACAGTTGAGCAAAAATGAGGTTTGACTCTGAGGGGGTAGGGGAACCAAGTACTTCAAGTGATTAAAAAACATTTGGTGATTTTGTTTTTCTAAGAAAGGAGGAATTTCAGGTTGAGAGACTTAATGCTCAATGGGTGAACTGAATCCCTGATTTAGATCCTTCATAATGGCAGACTTAATAGGGGTTTCCATGGCATTTAGGGTTTCTTCTAAATTGGGTTCATTTGGGGTGTTTGGGATTTCAAGGGAAGGTATTGTTGGTAAAACACTTTATGATTCTTGAGAAAGATTAGAAGAAGACCCTTCTACTATTTTAGACACAGAAGAACCAACAATTTCAATTTCAGGAGTTTCTAATGGAGAATACGATATTTGATGAATTCTTTATTCTTCAGTGGGGCTTGAGAGAGGAGAAATTTCAGCCATTTAGAAGAGAATAAATTAAGAGAGATTTAATTTTTGTATTTAAATAAAGTGACTGTTTTCACTTAGACATCTTTCAAATGAAATGATATATTTAGTACTAATTTGTGTGACTCTTTATCTCACTAGAGAATTGATAACTTTTAATTAGATAAGGCAAGACGTGTGGCTTTTTAGATAGAGTTCTATGATTTTTGAAGTACTATGTTTTGGCGTTAAAGTGAGAGATAGGACTAGGTCCCTCTCTTTCTTGAGAGAATCCTCAAATTTGTGTTAGTCACATCTGTCCTCTTCAAAAGTTGTTCCCATGGGTGTATACTTGCAAAGGTATGGTATTGAGTTAGACCAATAAGAACCTACTTTACTAGGGATACATGTCTCCTAATTATAGCTAATTTTAGGGAGAAAAACTGATCATCAAGTAGGTTAGGTTAATTTGATCAATTCCAGCCTCAACTTGTTTATTTCAGTACACTACTTCATTCCAAAAATTATTCTGTCAATAGGTCTGGGGACCAGGTACCAGACTTAACTTTTTTCAAATTTTTGAATCTCCTCCTTCATTGCTTTAATCCAGTTAACATTTTTCTGATCTTTTTTCACATTTTTAGGTTCAATTTGAAATAAGAAGCTGAGAAAGTCATGAAATTTCTAGTTTGAGCTCTTGTTTGGATTCTAGTCTCCAAAGATGAAGTGAGATTGTCAAGGGAGTTAGAAGATCTGAGCCTCTAGTTTGACCTTCTGAAATGAGTTTTACTAGGACCAAGTCCCTGAATATTTTGACTAGACCCTTTTGTAGTCTTCTACTGAGCTGGGGTCTGTAACTGAGTTCCCGGATCACCATCACCTTCACTATTCTCATCTCCATCATCTTGTCCTTTACCATCATTCTTCAACTCTATCATTCTTTTAAATAGGAATGAGTTCTTCAAATTATGAATCTTCATCATCACCTAGATTTACCATCTTTCCTGACTCGTCAAGGGCCACATACATATTCTCTTCAACATACAGAGTTCTTTTTATTGAAAGCTTTGTATGCCTTACTTGTTGATGAGTAACCCACTGCCAATCTACATAGCCCTAATAATCTCTATGAGTAGGGGTGTGCAAAAATCGAACCAACTGATAAATCGAACCGATAAAAATATTATTGGCTTATTGTTATTGGGTTATTAGGTTAACGGTTTTTTAATGGTTTTATAAAAAAATTATTAGGTTATTGGTTCGGTTTGATTTTTTCTTATTGGGTTATTGGGTAAACTGATA
>JAPEIP010000008.1:147512231-147528479 GCA_026120095.1 Capsicum chinense
ATGACTTATTATATATTTCTCTTTAATCTCTACAAATTAACAAACCTGTTATTTCAATTATACAAACTCTTAATTTCTCCTAAAAAATTTAGTTCAAACTTGAAGATTCTTGTAAATTAAAACAAATTATGTAGGATTTTTGTTTGCAACTAAGATTCAATTTTTTTCATGTTAGTTACTACTATTTCTGTTTTATGAGTATTTTCTTAGCGGTTAAACCGAAAACCGAACCGTTAAGGACTAAAAACCGGTAAACCAAAAATCAATAAAAAATATATTATTGGTTTGGTTATTAGTTTAGCATATTTAAAAACCAAAAACCGATAAACTGAACCGATAATATGTAAAACCGAATAGAACCGACCGATGCACACCCCTATCTATGAGCGCCATTGTTCTTTCTTTCAATAACTTCATTTTGGTGAAGAGCCTTGGGGCAAAAAAGTTATGAATGATTCTATTTTTAACACAAAATTTTTCAACTTATGAGTTCTCAAATTCAATTCCATTATTAGAGCTAAATTCAACAACCTTGCAATTTAGCTTCAATTGAACTTGCTTGGAAAAAGTAACCAGAAGCTCATAGATTTCATCTTTTTTTTCTCAAGAACATTATCCAAGTTAACATTGAATAGTAATTAACAATCACAAACACATACTTATTGCCTTCTCTACTTTGGACTTTAACAGGTTCACAAAGATCCATATGTAGCATCTCAAGGGGTCTAGAAATACTCACTGTATCTTCAACTAAAAGGAAGACCTGATTTGTTTTTCCTTAACATAGGAATTACAAACCTTGTTGTCTGGAAATTTTAGCTTTGGTACGCCAAGGACCAGGTCCTTGGAAATCAACCTATTCAGCAAGGAGGAACTTACATATCCCAGTCTTCCATGCCTTAGATTAACATTATTCCCTTTGAGCATTTTAGTATCATTTCACCATCAGATAAGAATTTCATGATATTACCTTTATCACATATTTGAGACACACTTAGAAGATTTCACTTGAGGCTATTTACATAGTACACATCTTTTATTGCTTGATCTAGAGATCTTCTAATTTTCCCCACACCATAAATATAGCCTTTTTACCATTTTTGAAAGAGACACCTCCAACTTAAAGTGTATTGAGAGAAACAAAGTAGTCATTCCTTCCAGTCATATGCTTTGAACATCCACTATCCATAAATCAGTTGTGACTGCATTCCCCTCCTTCTCCCTACATAGTCATTTTTGGATTTTGGAACCCACTTGAGTTTGAGTTCCTAGAAGAAAGACAATGGTATGATCAAATCTTTCTTGGCCCATTTAGGTAGAGATTTCTTATTCATATTTTTCAAGGGTATGGAACCCATAGGATAAGAATTCTTCTCCTGAATGTACCCAGCAATGCTTATTTTATCTCTATGCCAACTTTGACAGTGTTGTTTCAAATGCTTATCTCTTCTACAATGAGTGCATAGAGGTTTGTGGACCTTGTTTATAACATCATTAGCATCCTTTATTTGAGACCCAATTGATTGGGTTTTATACCGATACCCAAGGCTCATACCATTATTAACTCTCTAATCAGTTAAATTAGAAAGAATTTGAGAGGAAGTGGTCTATTTTGGATTCGTTAAGATTTCTCTTATACAGACCAGGTCTCTTTCTAATTTTTCATTCTTGTGGAGTGCAGTCATGAGGTGCTTTTGAGAATATCTCAATTTTTTTTCAAGATAAACTTGAAGCCTTGAAGCTTCTTTCTTCTCTTTACCATCAAAATCATTTATTTTTTCCAGTTTACTCATTAAATTTAGATTCTCAAATTTCAACTTTGTGAACAATTCTTCTATTTTAGGTATCTGAAGGGCTAAGGTAGTCAATGCAAGCTCTTGATTTTGTACTTTCTCTGCTCGAGCATTTTTATCAATAGTCAATTCACAGATAGAATCAATCAATACATTTGCAAGCTTCTTTATCTTCCTAGCAGAGTAATTATCTAAATTTTCCTTGATGTTAGAAAGAGTTACCTCATTTCTTCTTCATCTTCTCTTTTTACCATAAGAGAAAATAAGGAATCATAGATAACATCACAATCTTCCATAGCTAGCATAGACATATCTTTAGACTTTTCAGCTTCATCAGATTCACGGGAGGAATCTCCCCAGACTGTTAGGACCTGCTTCACAACATAATCAGCTGTAACCTTTCTTTTTTATTTTAGAGGGACCTAGACCCTGTTCTTCCCTTTGTCACCTCCAATCTTGAGATAGTCTTGGTAATCCATTTTTTGCATTGTAAGTCCTTAATAAAGTGCTCAGGGCTTCCACATTGGTGACAAACTTCAATATTGCCTCTCTTCTTGCTGTTACTTTCTCTTCTTTGAAACTGACTACTTTTTTTCATAGATTTAACAATTGTTTTTTCCTAATAGATAACATCAATGTATTCTTCACTTTATCTAACTTAGAAGCCTTTGGTGCCAGAGATTTTTCCTTTTTACTTCCTTCTTCTATTTCCCTTGCTACTTCTTGAGTTCATGTGTCTTCAGATTACCAATAAGTTCATCCATAGTGGGAGTTTTCAGGTTCCTTGCCTCAATGATAGCATCCACGTTGCTTTCCCAAAGATTTAGGCAGAACCCCTAGAAATTTTCTCACTTGTCTGTACAAAGGAATTACTTCTCCTAAGCAGTGCAACTCATTGGAGATTGAAGTGAATCTAGTATGTATCTCTTGGGTAGTTTCTCCTACTTTTATGGTGAAGGTTTCATACTAAGTACTCAGCATATCAACTTTTGAATCCTTCACATCAGTGGTTCCTTCATGAGCAGTTTTCAAGCAATTCCAAATTTCCTTGGCATTTTCATAGGCAGAAATCCTATTATATTCACTAGGTCCTATGCCACAAACTAGCAATTTCTTGGTCTTGTAATTCTTATCAACTTTCTTTCTATCTTCATTATCATACCCTCTCCTACTTTTAATAACTATTCTAGTTATGTCTCCTTCTTTGACCTCTCTAACTGGCACATGAGGACCATCTAGTATTAAATCCATCAACTTACTGTCCACAACCATAATGAAGTCATACATCCTTGTTTTCCACCACCCATAGAACTGCCCATTAAAGTGTGGTGGTCTATTGGTAGATTGCCCTTCTTCCAGATTAGGTGGAGCAGCCATGATAACTAAATCACTCTAGGTGTGAACCTCTTACAGTGTTCTGGATCTAATACCAATTGATAAAACGTGGGGGATTGCACCACACTATAAGGGACCTGATCCCTTAAAGTCAGACACGGGTAATAAAACAGTAAATACATAAAAGTAAAGAACGCAATGTTTTAACGTGGAAAACTCCTTGCTCAAGGGAGGAAAAACTATGGCTTGCCCTCACAAGCTCTCAACAATCCACTATAATCAAACTCTTGATTATAGACTCGATTTGAACTTAACTCTAGGCTCAAATAGTTTGTAACAACTCTATTAAAAACCTACCTTGACAACTCTGGCAAGAACTCACCCTGATATGGATCAACTCTAACCAATATCAAACTCAAGAAACTCTACCTAAGCACTCTCAAGAACACAATAAAAGAGCATTACTCTTATAACATGAGTAATTGAATTACAATACTTGGCTTAAGAACACCCATTCTTTGATTACACATAGAAATTAAGAACTTGAGTAATATCGCAAAGTTGAGCTTTTGCCTATTTCACTCTTTTATATTCTAATTTGCAAAAACTCACCAATTGATAAGAACTTTTTTCTATTTATAGTGGAATAATGATTAGGGAAGAAATCTTATTGCGTCAGGTGTCCTGACTAGTACATATCTCACCTGCGCAGTTTGTTACACTAGACGACAAAACTATACAGGCCATTTGACAGCTGTATAATTCCATGAGCACCCAGGGACCTGGTCCCCTATTGTCAGTTGATCATCATTAAAACAAGATTTAGCAACTGAATTCTTGGAAACCCTAAGTATCTTGACCTTGGAGAGTTTAGAGAGAAGAGAATGTGTTTTGATTATTTTGTGAATAAGAATTAACCCCCTTGAGTGTTTTATGGATGTGGGGTCTAAGTAAAGGAAAAAGGGGAATTAACCAGAATTCCCTTATTGAAAAGACTGGAAAAAATACCTCCCAGTCACTATAGGTGTCCTAACGACTCATTATGACTCTTTATGAATCACCTCCTCGAGTCATAGTCAAGACAATACCCTTGCGCACCCCCAATGGTCTTGATATGAGTCGTACCTTAAGACTCATAACTAGTCCTTATGACTTGCATGTACCACCCATTATTAAGAAAGAAACTTTTGAGGCATACATTGATTACCTTACGACTACCACTTAATGACTCATCACAAGACCTTAGAACTCATAATTTCTAAGTCGTAATCATAGCAGAAACTCCAGACTTACCTACAAGCCAGGATAAGATTGGGTCCTTAAGATCCTTAAAGACTCCCTACGACTCAGATGGAGAGTCATATTCTAGGCAGTGAGGATAAAATTTTAGAAATTTTTAAGGACCAAAAATTTGGGGTGTTACATTCACCACCTTAGGATCATTCATCCTTGAATCATAAGACAAGGTATCCCTTAGCATGATTTAACACAGTAACACACCCACTCTTACCTTTAACAAAGACAGAAAACAAAGATACCAAGGAATTCACAATTTCCATTAACAAAGTTAGAAAATAAAAATGCTAAGGAATACACATACGTCTCACAATTTTCCAGAGAGGGAAAAAGGAATAGGTACTAGGACTTCATATCCTCTTCAGCTTCCCAAGTAGCTTCTTCATGCTTTTGGTTTCTCCATAGAACCTTTATAGAAGCCATGTCCTTAGTCCATAATCGATGGACTTGCCAGTCCAAGATCTCGATCGGTACTTCTTCATACGACAAGGAGTTCAAAAAACCAACGCTATCCAAAGGAACTACCAAGGAAGGATCACCCACACACTTCTCAACATTGACACGTAGAAGATCGAATGAATGGAACTCAAACTCGAAGGCAATTCTAACTCATAATCCACATTGCCCACTCGCCTCAAAATATGGTATGGACCAATAAATTGAGGACTGAGCTTCCCCTTCTTTCAAAACCGCATCACTCCCTTCATGGGAGATACCTTCAAGAACACCAAATCACCCTCATCAAACTCCAAGTCCCTTTGCCTTAAGTTCTCATAGGACTTTTGGCGACTTTGACCAGTCTTAAGCCTATCCCTAATCACCTTCACCTTCTCCATATCTTTGTGAACCACGTCAGGATGATACAACCTATTCTTGTCAACCTCAAACCACCAATAGGGGACCTATATCTCCTACCATAAAAATCCTTAAACGGAGCCATCCTGATACTAGAACTATAGATATTATTATAAGAAAATTCTATGAGAGATAGATGGTTGACCCAACTACCACAAAATTTGATCACATAAGACCTTAGCATATCCTCCAAAGTGTGTATAGTCCTTTCTACTTGTCTATCTTTCTACGGATGAAAGGCGGTGCTTGGGCCTACCTTAGTCCTTAAACCTCTATGAAATGAATGCTAAAAGTGAGATCAGAACTGAGTATTCGGTCAAATATAATTGAAACTGAAGCACCATGCAAATTTACAATTTTCTCAATGAAGAGCGCAGAGTAATCCTCTGCCGAATAATTAGTCTTCACTGGAAAGAAGTAAGCAGACTTAGTCATCCTATCCACGATAAACCAAATGAAATCGAACTGATGGAGAGACCGTGGAAGACTAATAATGAAATCCATATTAATCATTTCCCATTTCCACATGGGCATTCAATATCTTAAGACAACCCACCAGGCCTTAAGTGCTCCACATTCACTTGCTGACAAACCAAACACTTAGCCATAAAGTTGGCCACATCCCTCTTCAGATTATTCCACCAATAAATTTCTTTCAAATCATAGTACATCTTTATCTAACCTAGATGAACAATCCACCTCGACTCATAAGCCTCAGCCAAGATGCTCTCTCGCAGCCCATTAATATCAGGAACACATAATCGACCTTAGTATCTCAAATAACACCACCACTAATCTCAAAAGACATTACCTTCTTCTTACCCATATCATCCTTTATTTGATCAAGATAGGATCCAACGCCTGTTTTTTCTTCACCTTAGCGCCAAGAGATAACATCCCCACCTCTTGCACAAACACACTACTATCTTCACAGTCCAAGAGGCAAACTCCAAGATCAGCCAAACAGTGAATCCCCACTTCTCCTCATCCACATGAGATAAGCTTCTCATAGAAAACCTTCTAAGAGCATCAACAACCACATTAGCCTTACATTGATAATAATGAAGACTCATATTGTAATCCTTGAACAACTTAAGCCATCTCTAATGTCTGAGATTTAACTCCTTTTGAGTAAACATATATTCCAAACTATTATGGTTTGAGAAGATGTCAACGTGAACCCCATACAAGTATTGGCGCCAAATCTTCAAAGTAAAGACCACAGTTAACAGTTCAAATTCATGTGTCTAATAGTTCTTCTAATTGTACCTTCAACTGCCTAGAAGCATAAGCAACCGCTTTACCATGTTGCATATACATACAACCCAGTCATACCAGGGACGTATCACAATAAACAATAAAACTATCAGTACCTTCAGGTAGGGTCAAAATCAGAGCCAAAGTCAACTTATCCTTCAACTATTCACAAATATTCTATAATAACCGGCTAAACGCAAGAAGCTTCAAATATCAGTTGGAGTCATGGGTTTAGGCCACTTCTTAACCACTGCAACTTTCTGTAAATCCATCATGATCTCTTCACTAAAAACAGCATGGCCCCCAGATAGGCCATAATGTTTAACCATAACTCATATTTAGAGAACTTTGCATATAACCATTGATGTTTTAAGGCTTGATACACATTAGCACTAGGCTTGAATTCCTAATCATCAGTTGAAGATTAGGAAAGTGGATATCCCTAAGATTAGGAAAGGGATATCCACTTTCCTAATCTTCAACTGATGATAACCCGACCAAAGATCAATCATAGAAAAGTACTTAGCTCCCTGAAGCTTGTCAAACAGATCATCAATCCTAGGAAGTGAATATTTATTGTTCACAGTCACCCTATTCAACTGGCGGTAGTCCATACACATCCAAAGGGACCCATCTTTCTTACGTATAAGAAGAATCGGAGCACCCTTTGGAGAAACACTAGGGCGGATAAAATCATTATCTAAAAGATCTTTCAACTTAGTTGGAGCCATTCTAGAGGGAGGGATGGAGATAGAACAAGTGTCCAGAAGAAGATCAATCCCAAAATCAATTTCCCTATTGGGAGGAACATCAGGAAAATCATCAGGAAACACCTCAAAAAACTCACTGACCGTAGGGACCAATTGCAAGGATGGACCTTTAAATCTAGAATTCATAACATACACTAAATAGTAGAGACATTACTTGGAAACCAATTTCGAGCACTAAGATTAAAAATAAACCTTTCCTTAGGTACTAGGGAACTACCTTCCCATTCAACCACCGGCTTATTCAAGAATTGGAAACTGACCGTTCGAGCCTAACAATCAAGAGATGCATAGCATGAGTGCAACCAAACCATCTCTAAAATCATATCAAAGTTTAATATGTCTAACTCTATTGGATCCACTAGTATCTCCGTACTATGAATAGATACCACACAACATCTATAGACTCTTCTAGCCATAATAGAGTCACCTACCAGGGGATAAATAGAAAAGGCATCGGGAATATACTCAGGATCAAAATCAAAATGAATAGACACATAAAAGATCACATACGAGGGAGTAGACCCGAGATCAAGTAGACAATATACATCACCAGAGAAGACTTTTAGCATACCATTAGAAATATTTGGAGATGCCTCAGAATCTTGATAAGTGACAAGAGTATACAGATGATTTCGACTAGTGTCAGAGCCAAAAATAGCACCTTTTGGTACGGGAGAAAAAGAAAAAGCAACTGGGACCTTATTATCCCCCATAGCAACATCACCTGAAGGATAGTTTCTCAGAATCTGGCCAAGCTAACCATATCTCAAACACTTATTACTCCCCTCATCATAAAAGTCACAATGGACCTACCCACAGAAACAATAAGGTAGAAAAGATAAAGTCGACTGAGCCCTACTGGTCTGAGATTGGGCATCGTGTGCCTTAAATCCACTGTTGCTCTGAATACGGTGATCACCAGATGGCTTAGGATATAAAGCACTATCCATACAATAGGAACCAAAATTTCCAATATTTTCTCAGACTATTTCCCACCATCTCCACTACTCAGCTGCTGACCTCTACCCTGGTCTAAATACTAAAACTTCTTACTATACCTTTTACCATCTCTATTTGCTTCTTCTTTTCTTTCTCGGCCTATTTCACTGCAAGCCCATCTCTGCTTTTTTTTCTTTTCTTCCTCGACCTGTTGCATATACACCACAAGCCTCAAAATGTCCATGTTACAATTTAGTAAGGCAATCTTTCACTCTAACACCAAGTCCTAAGACAAGACTAAAGAAAACTTCCTTATCTTAGCCCTTACAGTAGATACTAGCTCAAGACCATAATAGGACAACTGATAAAATTTCAAGGAACACTCTTTCACAGTCATCCTACCCTATTTCAAATTCACGAACTCCTCAGCTTTCACCTCCCTCAAATCTCGAGAAAAGAATTCATCAAGAAAAGCACTCAAGAAATCCTCTTATAAAGCCAACTCTACATTATCTCCCCTAGACTAATCCCATTTATCATACCACTGATACATCATATCCTTCAACTGGTATGAAGCGAACTTCATACCCTCAAAATCAAAAGAATGCATCACACAAAAGATTTTCTCTATCTCATCTATGAAACCTTTAGGATATTTCTTAACCATAGAACCAGTAAAGGTCAGAGGATTCAGCCTTATAAACTGGCCAACTCTAGTAGCCTTAAAAGAACTCACATTAGCACCAATAGGATCTGACTGACATGACTAAGATATCACCAACTTGATCCATAGATAAATGGAATGGTGAAACTCAACATTGGTAATATCTCCTGGAGATGACCGAGCAGAAGTCTTAATAGCGAAAGAAGTATCAGTAAGGACCGGATAGAAATCCACTAGGGGAATCAGAAGTAGTGACCCTAGACTGGGTCTGAACTCCTTGAGTAGGACGAGCCCTATCCACATTGTCCTCAAGCGGGACAAAAAAGTTTACATAAACATCAGATCTTCTGGGAGGCATGACCTGAAAGGTGAACAAATAGGAATTAGAAGAGATTTCAAGACCTTAGACTCTACAACGCAATGGTAAATTACAAGAAAGGGAAATACTCCTAAATGCCTCATAGCCTCTCCCTTATAAGTGTGGTGTGCTACATACCCATAAAAGATACTCTACTTGACATATCTTTGTGGATACCCAATGATACCAAACCTAGACTCTGATACCAACTTTGTCACGACCCTAACTAGGGCTTGGCCTTGATGGGTATGTCAAGTCCAACAAGGACCAAAGACCACCCCCGCACATAACCAATAAAACACAATACCCCTAATAGCAGATAAATTCTGAATATATAATAAGATAGAAAAAAATAAGATCAAAGAATTCAAGATATGTTTATAGAAAATAACCAACCTAAAACCACCAAACAAATCCACCACCCAAGTCCATAGTAATATCCAGAAAAAACTCTAACCAAACTGCAAACCAATCTAAGTCAGGACATGCCCCCAACTCTGATAATGATAATGTTAATAATAGTGTAAACTTTTCAATTTTGGTCTATGGAAGGAAACTAATGAAATGACCAACTCTTTTGGAGAATGGAATCTCACCACTTCACCAACAAAGACTGACGAACCGAGCTGATCCACTTAACACTGAGCAGGAAAAGTAGTGATATCTCTGGTGCCTGTATCGCATGAGGATACAGTATCCAAAGAAAATTAGTGGGTTGAGCATTAGTATGTAATTCAGGGGTTGGGGATAAAATAATGCCAAGATTCATATTTTAAAATCAGTAAAAAAAAAAAACAATGCACAAATCATATATACATATAAACATGTCATGCGGGGAAAGGGAACAAGGCTTAGCATGAAGTAAAACTTTATCCTGGACTATGTAGCTCAACTATCATAACATGAACCCATGGGCTATATAAGTTTAGGCCCTCCTGCTAAAATGGCCCCAGTGCGTATTAGCCACATAAACCAAATGTATCAAGAAATACTAGGAAATGCCCTGACCCTATGTCATCCAAGATACAAATAGATCAATAGTATGAACCATGCGCATATGTCAATAAGACCAAACCTCACTTTAGAAAACATGAGTTTCCAGTACAAGTCATCCAAGACCCACACCTTTACCTCTTCGCTACATAACCCCCATTAAGCCCAATTTAAAGCGAGTTTCTCATAACCCATTTATTAGATAATAAACCAACAATTAAGGTTCGTCAAATCCACCATTTGTATGCACTCAAACATATCAATCTATCTTCGGCGTAAGCGAGCACACCATGGGTATTGTCTTACCTTTACACTTATAAGATTTCTCTATGCCATAGCAATCACATTAATTTGAAGGAATGTCTGACCTCCTTTGTTCATTAAATCACATCATAGCCAACAAGGCTTTCAAAATCTATGTTCATTGTTTTAATTATTTATGCAGTGCAATAAAAATGGTGAGTAAGTCAAATCAAGTGACAATTTCACAATTTAAAGTCAATTACATAAGTGAATTGAGGAAAACACAATTATTCAAAACCAATTCAATTTCAAAACACCAATTTGGGGGAAACCATGATCCCATTGTTTATTCACCATACTCATTCACACCACAAGTTCAAAACAATTAATAAAGCTTAAATAATGCATAATAAATCATGGGAGAACAATTTACGAATCAACCATATCAAAACCCTCAACCTTGAAAAAACCCACATTCAAATTCATATAATTTAAATCATGTAAAACACATGTTTTTTTATATTAAGAATTAGGGAAGAGTAACATGCCTTAAATATCAAATTTTATGGAGAGAGATCAACCCTTGAGCATTCAGATACCCAACTATAAACACCTAATTTTTTACTAAACCTAAAATTTTTACGTCATTTTAGTGTTCAATTTATTAATTTAGTTAAGTCTAAATTAGATATTGTAAGTTTATATTATTTTTATTAAGTTTGGTTTAATAGTTTTGAAAAATACAAAAATAGAGTCACATTTTAGATAAGTTTTTATTTTCATTATTATTAATTATTTATTTAAAAAAAAAAAAAGAAAATTCTATGTTATTTTCTTCTTTTAACTTTTAATAAATAATCTAGTGATATTAATATTTCGTAATCATGTTCTAAGATTAATTATTTAACTTACTTATATTTTATTAGTTTTAAATAATTTTATCTTTTTTTGTTATCATTATTTTTATTTAAAACAATAAAAAAAAAAAGACCTAAACTACCCAATCTTCCCATTCCCCTCAATCTCTCCCATGTCCTCCACTTTTACCATATGCATGTTATGCATAATCCCCACGTCCATAACCTACACACAACCACCTTTACATCCCTATATGACTGCTACTTCCTCCTTATTCATTTTTTAGAAAACAACATCGAATACAACAAACTACATACTACTATAATAATCCTTATACTCCCTCACTGGACACGTTTTATTTAGAAACAACAACCAATAATAGACAAAACACATAAAAAAAAGACTGCAGAGCAAAAGAAAAAAATAGAGAGAAAGAAAAAGAGTTACAAGTCCAGTTCAGGGTTCCTATTTGAGTTTTTGGCACTGACATTAGAGGTTCTCTTTTGTTTTAGTTCGTCATATAGATTTTTTGATCTTACATTATTAATTGTAAAAGTTTCTTTGTGAATCGAAGCATGAATGAAGTTATTTCAATGACTTTTATATTATTTAGTATGTGTAGTTTATTATTTATATGTCATTCATATTATACATCTTTATTTATAACTCATTTGTTATTTCTAAATAATGTTAGTTAGTTTGATTTTGAAATTTAAATGAGATAATTTCAAAGTTACTAGTATTAAAAATTAACATTATATTTAGTTGATGTACAATTATTATGTAGTTCTGTTGTAAACATCAATTTACGAATCATGCATGTTTGTATGCAAAGACAAACAAAAAAAATTTAGTAAAAAAAAAGGAATAAATGCATAACACACATAGAATGCAAAAAAGGGTTAGAGAAAACTGGAGTGTAAAGAAAAGGAATTTGAAAAAAAAAGTTTATAGAAAAGAAAAAGATGCGAAAGTCTTTTATTAGGGATTACAAATTGAACTTCCATTATTGATATTTTCTCTAGCAGTGCTAGTAGTAGTATATTTATTATTCCAGTGAAGTATGGGGGTGAGAAGGAGAGTGAAAAACAAGAGTAGGAGGTTATCCTTCGTTAAGAACTTGTAACCTTCTTTTGAGTTCACTTATGTAAGAGGATGAGCTTTGGAAGAGATTAGGTTCTAATGAATGAAGTTAAATCTCTATTTCACATGCTTAATAACATTGCTTACAAGAATGAAAATAAATCTGCTACTTTCTTTGCATCTCTTTTGAATAACAAATTTTATTTCGAGTATTAGATCAAATATTTTAGGCGAGAATGAAATTGTAGCCAACCGTTATTTATCTCATATTTTGTTATTTTTTATTTTTAATTCAAGATTTTATTTGTTATCTTAATATGTTGTATTTTGGTCATCTTTATTAATTAGAATATAAAGAGCATATAGGTAGAGGGTTTGGTCCCAGTGATACAAGCACAAGTCTCTACAAGAGCATAAGACATTGTCTAAGGTTCAAGCTTTGGAATTGGCCAATTAAAGACCCCTTTTAGATCATTTTGAAGCCTTGGTCAAGAGGAGAAAGGGGGATGGGTTATTACACTCAAGAGGCGCCTTAAGTGAAGGGAAAAGACTTTATACCCTACATTTCAACACTCAAGAGGCGCCCTTTGCCTAGCCCTCATTAAGGGCATTTTTGACATTTGTTATGTAATAGTATAAATAGACAAGTATCCTTCTATTTTCACAAGTTTTTAACATAATGAATTGAGTGACTTTTTAGATTTTAATCTTAGTGTTAGATTGTAGTCTTCTCCTTCTTCTTAAGAGAGGAAAACTGAAATTTGAACCTTGAATGCAATTGAAATTGGTTTTCACTTGTATTGGGTTATTTGGCATGAAAGGTGTGATTGAGGAAGTATGAGTCCTTTGGTCCACCTAAGAGGAAGTTTTGAGCTTCTATTGGTAAGGTGTTTTTGAAGGTTTGAGACACCTTCTTGTGCTATTCATTTGATAGAAGTAAGGGTCTTTCTACCTATCTTTACTTTTTATACAATCTTATTGTTCATCCCCTTTCTAGTGTGTTGTTTTGTCTTTGTGTGCTTGCTGATTTTTGCCTTTTAAGTGTCCGTTTCGTGTTTAGCCTTCCTTTAGGCTAACATTTGGTATCAGTGCCTTGGTTAGGATTTTTCCTACATCCCTAAATCTTGATTTTAGTGTTCTTATTAAGAAAATCTCAACAAAAAAGAGTCAAAAATCCAAAAATCTAAAAAAAAAAAAATAGTGTCTAGTGTTGTCTTGTGGTAGATCCAAAATTTAATCCTTAGATCTACACGTTTTTACTTTGCTTTGGAAGTTTCTTGTGTTAGATTTTTGTTCTCTACACTTGGAACAAGATTTGGTTGAGTTTGAGCTAAGAACCTCCATAGATATGGTGTTTTTGAAGCTTTTAAGCTAGATCTGAAATTGGGCTTGTAATTTGGATAAGTTTTGTGGATGATTTTTACATATTTTAGTTCACCTTGTCCTAAGGAACCTAGATCTACAAAAAAATCCAGATTTGGAGTTCATTTGGTTAGGGGTCAAACTTTGGTCAACTTTTAAATATTCATCTTGTTCTTTCATGCTCATCAAGTCTTGCAAAGGAAGAATATTCAAAGAGTATGTTTGATCCAAAAAAGGAGAATAAAGTGAGTGTACTTGGTGTTTGTGAAAGAATATTCATTGCATATTCATTGTCATCCAAAAGAAAGAAGAGACAAAGGGAATAATCAAGTACAATTGAAAGTAAAAGGGGGGACCAATCCATTTTAAATTCATTTGAAGATCCAAAAGGGCTCCAAACCTTCAATTTTCCCTCCCAAACAAAAATTCTTCTTCTCTAAGGGTGTTCTAGGCCGAGACTTGAAAATTTTGGGTGAAAAAATTTGAAAATTCAGCGTCCAATCATTGAATGCCACATCATCACAGCTCAACGGCCAAATTAAGTTCTTAGGTAGATTTCCTAGTTTCTAATTTTTATTCTCATTTCTTTTAAGCTAATTTTATCACTAATTAGCAAACTAGTAAGTACCTACTAGGTTGGTAATTAGTCTATAGTTCATTTATTTCGTGTCTTCGGTCTTTATGTGCTTTTCTCATTTTAAAGTCGTAGTATTTTGTTGGTTCAAGTTAATGCATCACTTTATTTGAGTCATTTCAAACAAAGATCGATTCTAGATCAAAGCCTCTCACCTCTCAAGTAACTTACCAAGTATTGCTAATTTTCCAACACTTGTGAAGCCAAGTGTGAGGTGAGGTTGAGTGTGAGTGAAGTGAGACTTTTGAACAAACTTGTTTTCTCGTTTCGTAGATTATTTTGGTTGCTATTTTTTTCTCTTTTTAGGTAAATTTGCCATGGAATCCAAAGGTACTACTTCCCAACCTTTGGGAAATGATGCTACTGGAGCCTTGATGGCTCGGTTTGAGGCCTTTGCCCAAAAATTAAGGGTGATAATGATGCCTTAAAGAGTAACATAGAAGCTATGAAGGATGATATGGATGCTATGAGGGGTGATATGATTAAAATGAAAGCGGGAGTTGATAGACTATGTCCATAAAAACCTCCACAAGTCTAAATCCCTCAAAACCAAAGACCCCATACTCTACAAAATTTTATGCCATAAATCCAAGTCCATCACTAACCAAATTCAATGCCTCCTCCCCAATATCCACTAAATGAAAACCACTTCATTCAACTAAGAGAAGGGATGGTGATAGAATTTGAGGGTGATGAGGTTAGAGAGTGATTTGAGGGTGAGATACAAGAAAAATTGAAAGAAAAGAGGAAAAAGAAAAGGGAAGTCGTGGGTAGTGAGGTTGGAAAAAAAATAAATGCTTGATTGTGGATCTTGTCCACAAAGAACCTTCGTTACTTCCTAACCAAAAAGCTAGCATTTTGCGTATCTTTGATCCTTCTTATGTGCAGGTGCTAGATGAAATGATAATCAAGAAGGATCCAAAAGGAGTTCCACATGAAAGTATGAGAAATGAACTAGATACTTCCTTGACCAAGAGCGCCAAAAAGGTGGATTGCCCAAGCCTTACCCGAGGTAACCTTTCTACTCTCAAACTTCTTTGAACTCAAAATATTATGATTTAGTGCCTAGTGAATTGGTTTTGGGTTTACAAGTGCATACCTCCTTCTTTAATAACTCTTTTGTTGTGAATAAAGATAAACTTGCTCTTAAAACTAGTTTACAACTTGAATATGGGAATTGTGGCAGTGAAAACCCTCAAGTTAGTGTTGATGTATATAATGCTGATTTTGATAATAAATATGGTCCCTTGAACTTCTTGTGTGGTGAGAACCTTGCTATTAATTGTGTTCTTGGTGATCATGTGTCTGGAGAGATTGCGGATGATGAACTGTATATTGTTAAGGGAGGCCTACTAAGCCGTAGGTCCTTATACTTGTGTGCTAGTCTTCCCTTAAGAACAAATGCTTTGGGTGAGAGTGATACCCTAATAAATGGAATGAATAGCTTCGGATTATTCCCTTGGCTACTTCACCTATTTGATGTCGGTGTACTAGTGGGGTGGGGAAGGGATTGTTTTGGCTTGTTCTTATTTTCCTTGATGTTTACCTTAGCCCTATCCTTTGTTATGCATATACAAATTGTTTCATGGAAAAAACAAGGGATTTCTGGATGTATGTCAAATATGTACCCCATTGACATGATAATCTAGTGCAAGGTATGCTTAGCCCCAGCGTAGAACCTTGCTTACTATTTCCCTTTAACCCCGGAATACTTTTGAGATGTGAAAGTTGTAGTTTTGGGTCATGCTCAATTAATTTTTATATTGATGCCATTCTATTCATTTTTATCCTTTATGCCAAGATTTTCA
>JAPEIP010000008.1:147529677-147559119 GCA_026120095.1 Capsicum chinense
GGCTTGAGTGATCGGGTGATATTATTATTAGCAAATCAAAGAAATTTAGTAATATCCCCTTATACTATTGTGGGGTTATTCAAGACCCGCCATAATTGAGAAAACAAAAAAACAAAAAAAAAAAGGAAAAACTTATTTGTAAGGGAGTGAATTCATAAAATAACGAATTAGTTCCTTAACCTCTAGAAAATTAAGTTTTAGCTTACAAGTGAAAGTTAACGATGAAGTTGGAAAGCCCTGCTATCGACCATTCGTTATAATAAAAATTTAACATATTATTTTAAAGCCGATCTAATTGGGATGGATAAATTTTTAAACATGTTAGAATCTTGCTTAGACTTGGGGGAAATGGAAACAATCCATAAATGCCACAAAGTCCTGAGAAATATATCAAAACTCATGGTAAGGCGGAAAAGTACTACTATCGGTAAGCCACACATCAGTGCAATTTTAAATATATACAAAAATAGATAAAAGTGGGATAGAATTCACTTTTAGGCTAACAAATATTATATATCCAAAAGATTAATTTAAGCCAGACATAAGTCATTAAAGCGACCGTGCTAGAACCACGGGACTCGAGGGGTGCCTCACACCTTTCCCTCGGTCAATAGAATTCCTTATTCGAATTTCTAGTTCGCAGACCAAAAAATAAAGAGTCATTTCCTTTTGAATAGGGATTCAATAATGTGACTTGGAACACCCAAACTCAATTCTAAGTGGCAACTTTGTAAAATAAATAATCCCTTTTCAAAACATCACTTTAATTGGAAAAATCCAACACCCAAACTCAATTCCATGTGGAGAATTTGTAAAATAAATAATCCCTTTTCAAAACATCACTTTAATTGGAAAAATCCATTTTCTCTAAAACCAACTCCCTAGCGAGGTTGGATGCGGTAAAAATAGGGGTGTAACACCAACTTCTTAGAAACCCTAAGTATCTTGACCTTGGAGATTTTAGAGAGAAGAGAATATATTTTGATTATGTTATGAATGAGAACTAACCCTCTTTAGTTCTTTATGGACGTGGGATCTAAGTAAGGAAAAAATGGAATTGACCAGAATTCCCTTAATGAAAAGACTAGAAAAAATATCGCCTAGTCGCTATGGGTATCCTAATGACTCATTACAACTCCATACAACTCGCCTCCTTGAGTCGTTGTCAATATAGTACCTAATACAAGCCTAAAGTTCTTATGGATTGTAAGGACTTCTCAAAGGACCAAGCTTCAAAATTGACTAAATGTTGGAGCATTTTGAAGTCTTGTTCAAGAGAAAAAAATGAGGGAAACTTAGGCACTCAAGAAAATGAGGGAAACTTAGGCACTCAAGAGGTCCCTCAATTGAAGGGCAGGATGGACTTTGCACACTCAAATTTAACACTCAAGAGGCTCCTCCTTTAAGCTCTCATTAAGGGCATTCTAGTCTTTTGTTATGTAATAGTATAAATAGACATTTTAGCCTTTATTCTTATTAGACTTTGATGAACTAAAATTGAGTATTACTCTTAGTGGCGTTTATTTCCTTAGTGTAGGGCTTGGAAAATCCATCTTAAAGACATCCAAACTTGAAAGATTAATGCATTTGATGGATTTTACTTGTGTTGATCAATTGGCAAGAAAGGTGTGATTGAGGAGTGTGAATTCCTTTGGTCCACCTAAGAGTGAGGTTTGAACTACCATTGATGAGGTGTGTTTGAAGGTTTGATACACTTTCTTTTGCTAATCATTGGTGATAGTAAGGGTCTTATTACCTATCTTTACTTTTATGCATCTCTTCTTCATCTCCTTTCTATGTGTTATTTTCCTTTACTTGTGGTTGCTGATTTTTTTGTCTTTAGTTTCCATTTTCGGTTTTAGTAGTTTATTCTTGTATCATTTGATATCAAAGTCTTGTTTAGAGTTGTTCCTACAACTCTAAGTCTTGGTTTTAGTGTCTTTATCAAGAAAATCCCTACAAAAAGAGTCAAAATCCAAAGAAAAAACACAAAAAGAGATAGATCTTTCTTTGCTTGTTGTAGATCCAAAATTTCCAAGTTAGATCTACAATTTTTTATTGTGTTTTGAAGGTTTCAAGTGCTAGATTCTTGTTCTCTAGCACTTAAAGTGTCTAGATCTAAGTTTAGCGCAAGGTTTGGTTGAATTTGAGCTAGTTCCACCATTGTTGTGCCTTGTTTGAAGCTTTTTGAGATGGGATCTCATGGTGCATATCATTTTTCGGCATTTTTTTGGCTGATTTTGTATTATTTGAGCTTGCCTTGACCCAAGGAACCTATATCCAAAAGAAAAATTGAAGTTAGAGTTCATTTGCCTTATGGTCAAACTTTGGTCAACTCTTGAATATTCATATTGTTCTTCACCATCTTCAAAGCTTGTTGAAGAAGAATATTCAAAAAGGGTGTTATATCCAAAAAAATAAAGAAAGAGAGTGAAAAATTTGTTTGTAGAAAAGAATATTCCAAGAATATTTATGTCATCCAAAAATAAGAAGAGACAAAGGGAATATTCAAAGTACAATTGACAGTACATGTGGGAGGGACCATTGATTTCAAATCCATTTGAACTTGCATAAAATGCTCCAATCCTCCATTTTTTTCACTAAATTTTGTTCAAACACTCTCTTTAGTGGATACTTGGCCGAAACTACAAGTTTGAAATTGGAATTTTTTTGCAAAAATTGGCAACCAACCACATTGTGTCACATCATCACTAGTTGATCAACATTATTAAGCTCTAAACTAGATTTCTTAGTTTCTTATTTTTATTCTAGTTTCTTGTGTGTTAAACTCTATCACTAATTAGAAAAATAGTAACTACCTACTAGGTTGTTAATTAGATTAAAGTCTGTTTGTTTCGTGTCTTCGATTTTTGTGTACTTTTCTCATTTTTAATTCATAGTAGTTTGTTGGTTCAAGTCCATGCATCATTTTATTTAAGTCTTATCAAACAAAAATTGATTCCGGGCCAAGGCTTATTCCCCATTCAATTCACTTGCCAAGTATTGCCAAGTTTTCAACACTTGTGAGACCAAGTGTGAGGTGAGATCCGAGTGTGAGTGTGGTGAGGTTTTTGAACAAACATGTTTGTTTGTTTTGTAGGTATTATTTTTCTTTGCTGTTTTTTTCTTGCTTCTTGTTAGGTACACTTGACCATGGAATCCGAAGGTTCACAAACCCAAAATTTGGATAATAACATACTTGGGATTATTATGGCAAGAATTAAGGCTCTTGGCCAAAAGGTAGACATGGAGCAAACCGAAATAAGTTTTTGAAGGATGGTGTGATTAGAATAAAAGCGGGGTTTGATAAACTATGTGATAGAGTACGTCCACCTAACCCTCCACAAGTTCAAATCGCTCAAAACCAAAGATCCTACACTTCACCAAATCTAAGGCCACCAATTCAAATCCTCCTTCAACCATATCCAGTTTTCTCTATCCAAACAATGTAAAAACAAATTCTTTCTATCCAAGTAGAAGAAGAGAAAGAGTTAGAACGCAAGGAAAGTAAGGTCAAGCCTCAAGATGGAGAGAAACTTAGTGGTGGGATACAAGAAAAATGTGTTCAAGAACTTAAAGGTAAAATAGCTAACTCTTACACTTTTATGCATGTGAACTATGATTGTGTGGCTAGTAGCCCATTGAGCATGAGTGGTATCTTATCTATTTGTGAGTTTATTATTTCTTTGCCTCTTGATGATGATGTACATGTTGTGAGTATGGATACACTAGTTGATCCTATTAATGATCGAATTGACTCTTCTTGTAATATCAATTTGAGTCCACCTAGTGTTGAAGCCAATGTGATGAATGAGAGTACATCATCTATTGATTCTTTACCTATTATTGATGATGTACATATTATGAGAGTGGATACACTAGTTGATCCTATTGATGACCGAATTGAATCTTCTTGTAAGATTGATTTGTGTCCACCTAGTGTTAAAGCCATTATGTTGAATAAATGTACATCGTCTTGTGAAACTTGTATTGATCAACTCATGTGTGAAAATTGCCACCACTTGAGTTTATGTGTGTTGTAATTAATAGAACTCAAGTGAGTGAAGAATTTGATAATGTTGGTCAACAAAATGGGAGTGAACCCGAGAGCTATTCTTGGAACAATCTTGTGCTTGAAACCGCTTTGAAACTTAATATTGATCTTTTAAAGAGTGAATAACTCACGTGTTCCAAATCTCCCCGTGGATTAGATCATTCTCTCTTTAGGAATAATGATTTTTTAAAGATGATATAGACACTCCTAATGAGCCTAGTGGTGAAAAGGATAGTATAGCTTACTTTGGAGGCTATAGCCTATATGCTAACCCACTATGGTGTGACAACATTCCTTTAAAGATGGAAATCTCTTCTTGAAAGATGAGAGTAGTCTTAAAGGTAAGAAATGTGTAGTCTAGGAAAGGAATAACCAATTGGGTGATGAATGTTTTGATTTTCGTGAATATTTAAGAAACCCAATAGGCAATTTTTCCTTGAAAAATGATTTTGTATATGATCGTTTGTATGACACCCCACCTTTTTTTGATAATTATGAGGATGAATTTCTTGCTCTTGTAAAGACTTAAGCAATAATCCCTTTGATTTTTGTGGTGGTATGTGTTTACTTGAGGGATCTTCCATAAGAGGAGAAAGTGTCCATTACTTGGAAATTACTTCTTTTTCTACTATGTGTGACCTTATTTATTAGTGTACTTATGGCGATGATGTTGAAACTAGTGGTGAGTACATACATGAAGACACCTTAGTAGAATTTGAATTGAGTGATACCTTTCTCTACTCTCTACTTGCTTTTGATGATATGTATGCTATTGTAGAGAGTATGTCGTACAGTTTGGGTGAAGCCTATAGAAAATGAGAGTGTTTTCTAGACCCATGTCTATGGCCACTCTTCCCGTTTGACCCCGGTGCCAAATAAAGAATTGATGATGTTGGTGTATCCAACTTGTTGCTTGGTCTACATGACAAGCAAAGTATCACTTTTGGTGAATCCCAAAACCAAATCCTTTGTGTATCTTTCAATGAACTCTTAATATTTGATTCAAAGGATCCTTGGTTATATTGTAAATACGTGCAACCTTTGCTTGTCTACATTACTTGTAGTACTAATGCTAACCCTCCTCCCTTGAGTAATGTGTGCTTGTTTTCTTTTCTATCTTTGGTTTTGCAAGGTGTGAATTTGAGGACAAATTCCTTTTAAGATGGAGAGGATAATATAAGCCTAAAGTGATTATGGATTGTAAGGAATTATCAAAGGACCAACCTTCGGAATTGACTAAGTATTGGAGTATTTTGAAGTCTTGTTCAAGAGAAGAAAAGGAGGGAAAATTAGAAACTCAAGAGGCTCCTCAATTGAATGGAATGGTGGACTTTGTACACTCCAATTTAACTCTCAATAGGCTCCTCCTTTAAGCTCTCATTAAGGGTATTATAGTCTTTTGTTATGTAATAGTATAATGGATATTTTATCCTTTAGTCTCATAGACTTTGATGAATTGAAATTGAGTATTACTCTTAGTGTAGTTTCTTTCCTTATTGTAAGGATTGGAAAAGCCATCTTAGCATAGGTCTTGTAAAAGACATCCAAACTTGAGAGATTAATACATTTGATGGATTTCATTTGCGTTGATCAATTGACAAGAAAGGTATGATTGAGGAGTGTAAATTCCTTTGGTCCACCGAAGAGTGAGGTTTGAACTAGCATTAATAAGGTGTGTTTGAAGGTTTGATACACTTGTTTGTGCTAATCATTGGTGATAGTAAGGGTCTCATTACCTATCTTTACTTTTATGCATCTCTTCTTCAACTCCTTTCTATGTGTTATTTTCCTTTACTTGTGGTTTTTGATTTTTGTGTCTTTAGGGTCCATTTTTGGTTTTAGTAGTTTATTCTTGTATCAGTACCCTGGGGCATCCCCAGGGCTCTGGCTATGAGTCATACCTTAAGACTCGTAACCAGTCTCTATGAATCGCATGCACCAACCTTTATCAACACAGAAACTTTTGAGAAATACAATGATCACCTTAAGACTACCACTTAATGACTCATTACGAAACCTTATGACTCATAAGGTCCTAATCATAGTCATAGAAGAAACTCCAGGCCTACCTACTGGAAGGCTATGATTGGGTCCTTAGGACCCGTCGAGACTCCTTACGACTCGTATGGAGAGTCATAGTCTGGAAAGTAAGGATAAAATTTTAGAAATTTTCAAGGACATAAAATTTGGGGTGTTATAGTAAAGTTGTAGCCTATGCTTCCAGGCAGCTTAAGGTTCATGAGAGGAATTACTCTATACATGATTTGGAGTTGGTGGCTTTGGTTTTTTCTTTGAAAATCTGGTGCCATTATCGGTACGAGGTGCATGTACATATTTATTCAGATCATAAGAGCTTGCAATATGTGTATACTCAAAAAAAAATTAAATCTCATGTAGAGGTGGTGCCTTGAATTGCTTAAGGATTATGACATGAGCCTTCATTACCATCCAGTTAAAGCTAATGTTGTTGCTGACACTCTTAGCAAGTCGTCTATGGGGAGATTATCTCACATTGATGAGCAGAAAAAGGGTTGGTGAGGATATTCACAGGTTGGCTAAATTGGGATTTCATTTCTTGGACTCTAAGGATGAGGGAGTAATAGTTCAAGAAGTGGTTAACTCATCTCTTGGTGCTGAGGTAAAAGAGAAGCAGACTTTTTATCCTATACTTATACAGATTAAGGATGATGTGGGTCAGCAAAAGGTTATGGCATTCAAGATTGGGAGAGGTGACATTCTTAGGTACCATGAGAGATTGTGTGTTCATGATGTTGATGGATTATGGGAATTAGACTGAGGCTCATGAGTTCATTTATACAGTTCTTCAGGGTTTGACTAAGATGTATTATAACTTGAAGGAAATCTACCGGTGGAATAATATGAAGAGAGATGGCAAATCTTGTTGCAAAATATATGGTTTGTCTACAAGTTAAGGTTGAACATTTGAGGCTTGGTGGCATACCTCAAGAGGTAAATTTGGCCATATGGAAGTGGTATATGATCAATATAGAATTTGTAATGGGTCTTTTGCATTCTCACAATCAGTATGATTCTATGTGTGTCATTGTGTATAGAATGACCAAGTCTTCTCTCTTCTTGTCAGTGAGGATGAATTACTCAAGAGAGGATTATGCTAAGTTGTTCATTTAAGAGATAGTCAAATTATATGTAGTGTCGATGTCCATCATTTTAGATCAGGGTATGTAATTTTCTTCTCACATATGACGTTTATTTCAAAAATGTTTGGGTACTTAGGTGAACCTTAGCACCACTTTTCACTCTCAAATAGAGGGACAAGTAGAACATACCATTTAGACTTTCAAGGACATGCAAAGGGCCTGTGTGATTGATTTAAAGGGAAGTTAAGTTCATAATTTGCCTCTGAGTTCGCTTATAATAATAGTTACCATTCTAGAATTTAGATGGCTCCTTTTGAGGCCCTTTATAGTAGAAGGTGTATATCTCATATTGGATGGTTTGAGGTTGGTGAGACTAGGTGGTTTGGCCCTGACTTGGTTCAGCAAGCCATGGAGCAGTTAAAAGTTATTAGAGAAAGACTTAAGACTGCTCAGAGTCACCAAAAGTTCTTAGCGTTTGAGGTTAGTGAGTTAGGTGTTTTTAAAGATTTCTTCTATTAAAGGAGCCACGAGATTCGGTAAGAAGGAGAAGCTCAGTCCCGTTACGTTGGTCCATATCAGATTTCGGAGAGAATTGGGTGTCTCTCTTATGAATTTGATTTGCTAGCAGTTGGCTTCGATTCATCTTGTTTTCCATGTATCTAAACTGAAAAAGTGTTTGGGTATTTTTCAGCAGTGTCTATTAAGGATGTTGGTGTTTCAGACTCTTTGTCTTATGAGGAAGTTCCAGTTAAGATATTGGATAGGCAGGTTCGTATATTGAGGACTAAGCTTCAATTAAAGGTGCTTTGGAGAAATCAGATAATGGAAGAAGCTACATAGGAAGCTGAGAAAGATATGAAAGCCAAATAACCATTTTTATTTCCAACGTTGGATGAAAATCTTTAAGGTATGAGTTTCATTTTCCTCATATTGAATTTAGAAATTGTCCCTGAATTTTGGTTGTATCATTTCTTTTGTCATACTAAAGGTATCCTAACTTCTCATTCAAAGATGAATGATCCTGGGGGGCGGGGGGTAATATGATACCCCAAGTTCTTGAGCTTTAGACCCTCCAAGAGTTGAGCAATTTAATTAGCCAGTATTTTGAAGTGATGTCAAAACTGCCAGTGATAACGATTCAGGGCACAAGTTGTGATGTCATGTACAAGTCGTGACGAGGACTCAATGTCATAGTGTAATACCCTGAAAAATTCAAATCAATATTAGCGCCATATTTCAAGATTATGCATAGTACATCATGGTTCTTTGGTAGTTTCATGATTAAGTTTGATGTCAATTAAGGTCTCAAATACGTCCTAGCTATTAAGAGAATCAAAAAATTCCTTAACGATTGAATTCTTGGGAAGGATATTGGTATAGTAAACTTTAAATGGGAATATCTCTCGTTATACTATGAATTTTTGAGCTCATGACCCACCAACAGATAGATAATTGAATTAGCTCTCCAACAATACTAATTTCATCCAAATCCCGATATCGAAGCAAAAATTTGTACCTATTTTACCCCAGCATATTAGCCTGGCAACTAAGTGATGACATTAGCTGACGGCTTATCACATATTTGACGACTTATCAGCTAATGTCGCCAGCCTTAGGCAGAAAGTCATAAATTCCAGCATTAAGTGACGACATGAGCAGACGGCTTATTACATATGTGATGACATCAGCCCAATGTCGTCAGCCGTAGAATTCAGCATTTTCCAAATGATTTTGGAAGGGTATTTTATCTTCACCCCAAAGCTCCATAAACACGGAATTCAGCCTCCATTCCACCATAATACATTCTTTTCTCTCGAATTCTCTCAAGAACAAGAAGAAGGGTTTCCAATTCAAGATCCAAATCTCAAGATTCTACCATCAATCTTCCTAAATCATGTATCAATGTATGCCATGTGTTGATTCATGGGTCTCTTTCACCCATGAAGCTCAAGAATCTCCTTTTGAAATCCAAGATTTGTGTATTGATGAATGTTCATGATTTAAATGGAATTGAAATTTATGTTCATGTTGCTGTGGGGTTTTGATTCATGTTTTAAATTACATATTCCAATGATTGACCCTAGTATATGAAGATTTGCATGATAATTAAGATAAAAACCCTTTAATTTACAAGTTGATTGATGTATCCATGATTATTAGATGTGTTGATGATGGTACCAAAGCATGCTCCCCATGTGTTTAACTAAATGTCTATGTGAAGGAAAAGTGTCATACTAGTATAATAATATGAAATCTTCATTCATGTACAAGTTTATGCACGTCAAGTGTTTGATGAAATGTCTTAGTAAATGAAGTATGGATATATATGTAGCCATTGTGGTGCTTTAGAACTTGTACTTCATGAAATCTCCAACTTATTGTATTATGAATTATGATGTTGGTCATGTATTCAACAAAGTCATGCATTGTCAGTTTCTTCCCATCGAGTCCTGGGGGTACTTGTACCTGAAAAATATAGTTGTGTGCCTAGAGTTAGAGTCATATTTTCACAATATCCTTAGTCAAGCCATGATCCATAGTACTCAGTCAGTCATGTGACTCAGGAAAGCTTAGTAATATAGTAATCTCAGTACTATTCTGTCAGTCAACGAAAACTTAGTTAATTCAGTCCAATTTAGTTTCGTAATCCTTGTTCAGTGTCTATTCATATGGGAGTAGGAATTAGCACCGAGTGAACCCAAGGATGGGAACACACACTATCAGATGAGGGTATGATTCTTAGAAGTCATTCTTGCGTTCCATAACTACATATCCAGCATAGGTTGAGACATCAACACTATCAGATAAGGGTTGTTGAGATGGATAAATATTGTTAGATGAGGGTCCTACTGTTCTCTTTTAGGGACACTATCAAATGAGGGTCACCAATAGCTTGTCCTTACCAGTGGCGCAGTCTTGACACCCTTCCAATTGGGGTTACAGATTGGACCCCAACACAGCTATATTGCGTTATATGGGGTATTTCAGTAAGATGAATACTTCCACAATTTCAGTTATAGATCAGGATTGTCAGATACAATCATTCAGTCTTAGTAATAGAACTCAGATAGTTTTACAAAATTCAGGACTGTCAGATGCAGTCATCTCAGAACAGAATGAAACTCAGCTAGTTCTATCAGAAACTAGATTGTCAGCTCTAGTCACTCAATATTAGTTATTTTCGTTTTACGGTTATCAGTTTCTCATCTTATCAGTACTCAAATTACGTAATCATGTAATCACGAACTAAGTTACAGTTATAATGTATTCATGCATGTATTCTCATGTCCATGTTGCTCAGTAAGTTAGTATAGTTCATGCATGTGAACCTTTTGCATTTAGAATACCTCACATACATACCAGTATATTCAATCGTACTGACGTATTTGCACTATGGTGTTTTATACCATAGGTTTTGAAGCACGAGCTCTAGAGCATCAGTAGCATTCCAATACTCTGCAGTCAGAGTCAACAGTGAGTCCTCATCCTTCGAGGACATGAGCATTATCTTATCATTTCAGTACTTAGTTGATTTCAGTAGTTGGAGTTAGTTGGGGACATGTCCTATCAACTCCTTATTTAGACAACTAGAGGCTTTTCAGACTATCATGTTCAGTCAGTTTATTAGTTTATTTTGGGTATTTCATACCCCACATAGATGTTATATTTTATTAGATATTGTGTCTTAGTTTTGAACCTTACGGCCTTACAACCTTTATTTCCATATTTACACAGTATATTATGCAGTGTTCAGGTACAGATATCAGTCATGGGTTAGCTTGTGATCCTTTGGGGTCATGAGCACCGTGTAGCGTTTCAAGTACCAAATTCTGAGCATTACAAACTTGGTATCAGAGCATAAGTTTCAATAGAGTCCTAGGAAGTCTGAAAGACGTATCTTATAGAGTCTTGTATATAGATGTGTTGCATGCCACATTTATGTGCAGGAGGATATGAGATGTTTTAGGAATAGTTTTCTTTATTTCACTATTCATGTCGTGCCAATGAGCATGAGCTTAAATTTAAATCTTAGTCAAATCCGTTTCTCCCTTTCTTCTATAGAACATGCCTCCCAAAAAAAGAAACGGTAATCAGTCAGCCCCTCATCCCATCCAAGCAGATCCCTTGGACAAACACATTTCTGATGCAGAGCTTAGAGCTGCATTCACTACTCTTGCTTAGTCAGTTGCTTCTTAGAATAAATGACCAGCTGTCGTTCCAACCAACCTAGTGGCTAATTCAGCTGCAACCAAGATTTGGGATTTCACCTAAATGAATCCTTCATCCTTTCTTGGGTCTAAGTCAGATGAGGACCCTCAGGAATTCATTGATCAGGTTTCAAAGGTTATAGACATCATGGGGGTTAATTCTAGTGAGAGTACTGAGCTAGCTGCATATCAGTTGCAGGATGTTACTTCTACTTAGTTCAAATAGTTGAAGTCATAGAGGTCAGTTAATGCAGGGCCTATTGAGTGGGAGGAGTTTGTCTCTGCATTCTTAGATAGATTCTTTCCCCAAGAGCTAAGGGAAGCTAAGGTGTTAGAATTTATCAACCTCAGGTAGGGAAACATGACGGTGAAAGAGTATTCTCTTAAGTTTACTCAATTATCCAGATATTCTCCTCATATGGTTACAGATACCAAGGACAAGATGAGTAAGTTTGTTTCTGAGATGAATAATAGTATGGTCAATGAGTACAGGTCTGCGATGTTGAATAGTGGTATGAACATAGCCAGGATCATGACTCATGCTCAGCAGATAGAGCAAAAAAAGATTAAGATGGGGGACAAGCAGAATAAGAGAGTAAGAACAGGTAGTTTCAACTTTGCTCAGCCTAAATTAGAAGGAGGAAACCGTTCTCAGTCTCATCCTTAGTCATTAGTTCCAGCTCCTTTTTTAGCTAGTGCTCTAGATCCTAAGTTCAGGGATGGTAATAGAGATAGGGCACCAGGCGCTAAGTCTTAGGGCAATGTCGGCAATGCCCGAACTAATCCCCTTTGTCAGACTTGTAGTAAGAACCACTAGGGTGTTTGCAAAGTTAGAAGCAATGTCTGTTTTGGATGTGGCAAGCTAGGCCACAGATTTAAATATTGTCCCTAGTCAGGTTATCAGGGTCAACAGAATCATTCTTCAGCTCAGTCCGGTCATCCAAATCAGTAGGGTCCCACTTCCAGTGCTACTATTGGGCAACACCCAAATAGACTTTATGCTCTTCAGTCCCGATAGGATCAGGAAAATTCTCCTGATATGGTTACTAGTATGCTATAAATCTTTCACTTGCATGTTTACGCTTTGCTAAATCCAGGTGCTTTTTGTCTTTTGTTACTCCTTATATAGCAGGAGATTTAGAAATCAGTCCCAAAATTCTAGCAGAGCCCTTTTCAATCACTACCCTAGTGGGTAAAACTATCATAGCTCAATGGGTATACAGGAAATATCCGGTTATGATATTTCAGAAAGTCACTTCCGTAGACTTAGTCGAATTAGAGATGACTGATTTTGATGTTATTCTCGACATGGATTGGTTTCACTCCTTCTATTCCACAGTTGTCTGCAGAAATAGAATAGTCAAGTTTCGATTTCTGATTAAACCCGTCCTAGAGTGGAGGGATTGTACTTCAGCTTTCAGAAGTCAGCTTGTTTCCTACCTTCATGCAAGGAAATTGATGTTTAAAAGATGTGTCTATCATCTTGTTCGAGTTAAGGATACTAGTTTTGAAACTCCTAGTCTTGATTCAGTCCCAGTCATGAATGAATATTCAGGTGTCTTTTCCGAAGATCTTTTTAGAATTCTGCCCAAAAGGGAAAGAGACTTCGGCATTGATCTTCTTCCAGATACTCAACCTATATCTATTTCGCATATAGAATGGCACCAGCAAAACTTAAATAATTGAAAGAGTAGTTGAAGGATCTTTTAGATAAGGGGTTCATCAGGCCCAATGTGCCCCCTTGGGATGCACCAGTCCTATTCATTCGCAAGAAAGGTGGTTCTCTCAGAATGTGCATTGATTACCGTCAGTTCAATAAAGTCACAATCAAGAACAAATATCCACTTCCTCGTATTGAAAACTTGTTTGATCTACTTTAGGGTACCAACTATTTCTCTAAGATAGAGCTCAGATCAGGTTATCATCAGCTTAGAGTTAGGGAATGTGACATTTCAAAAATAGCTTTTCGAACTCGGTATGGTCACTTCGAATTACTAGTCATGTCCTTTGGTCTTACTAATGCCCCAACAAATTTTATAGACTTGATGAACCGGGTGTTCAAGCAGTACTTGGACATGTTTGTCATAGTATTCAGAGCATAGATGTTTAGAGTCTCTCTTATGAAGAAATTCCAGTAGAAAACCCTAACTACCAGATTCGTAGACTAAGGAATAAATAAGTCCCTCTAGTCAAAGTTCTTTGGCAGAATCAGTCCATTGAGGGAGATACTTGGGAAGAAGAAGCAGACATATGAACCAAGTACCCTCAACTCTTCTCTAAAAACTCAGACTAAGCTCAAGGTAATAATTTTCTTTGAGCTTATTCAGTTTCATGTTCAGATTTCCATAGTAAACTTAGTACCAAGTACCATTACATATTCAGTCATGCATTCATGGTCAGCTCAGTCATGTATTCATACATCACATATGCATATTCAATATGATAAAACCAACTTATTAGTCATGTCAGTCATGAAATCATGCTTCAGTTGTGCATGTCCAGTATGTACTTTCAGTTATCATTTTTCTCAGTCTAATCAGTCTCATTCGAGGATGAATGTTCCCAGGGGGAGATATTATAATACCCCAAAAAAAGCAAATCAATATTAGCACCATATTTCAAGCTTATACACAGTACATCATGGTTATTTGGTAGTTTTATGATCAAGTTTGATGTCAATTAAGGTCTCAAATACGTCCTAGCTATTAGGCGAATCAAAAAATTCCTTATTGATTGGATTCTTAGGAAAGATATTGGTATAGTCAAATTTAAACAAGTATATATCTTGTTATACGATGAATTTTTTAGCTCATGACCCACCAACAGATAAATAATTGAATTAGATTTCCAACGATACTTGTTTCGCCCAAATTTAATATTAGAGCAAAAAGTTATACCCATTTTACTCCAGCATGTTAGCCTGGCAACTAAGTGACGACATTAGTTGATGGCTTATCACATATCTGACGACTTATCAGCTAATGTCGTCAGCTGTAGGCAAAAATTCATATATTCCAACATCAAGTGATGGCATGAGCTAACGGATTATCATATATGTGACGACATCAACCCAGTGTCGTCAACCGTAGAATTCAGCATTTTCCAAACAATTTTTTAGGGGTATTTTGGTATTTTACCTTTACCCCAAAGCTCCATAAACACTGAATTCAGCCTCTATTTTACCAAAATACATTCTTTTCTCTCAAATTCTCTCAAGAACAAGAAGATGGGTTTTCAATTCAGGATCCAAATCTCAAGAATTCTTCCATCAATCTTCCCAAATCAAGTATCAAGGTATGTCATGTGTTAATTCATGGGTATCTTTTATCCATGAAGCTCAAGAATCTCCTTTTGAAATTCAAGATTTGTGTATTGATGAATGTTCATGATTTAAATTAAATTGAAATTTATGTTCATGTTGTTGTGGGGTTTTGATTCATGTTTTAAATTACATATTCCAATGATTGACCCTAGTATATGAAGATTTGCATAATAATCATGATAAACCTCCTTCAGTTTACAATTTGATTGATGTATCCATGATTATTAGATGTGTTGATGATGGTATAACCAAAGCATGCTCCCCATGTGTTTGACTAAATTCCTATGTGAAGAAAAAGTGTCATACTAGTATAATAATATGAAATCTCCATACATGTACAAGTTTATGCACGTCAAATGTTTGATGAAATATCTTAGTCAATGAAGTATGGTTATATGTGTAGCCATTGTGGTGCTTTAGAACTTGTACTTCATGAAATCTCCAACTTATTGTATTATGGATTGTGATGTTGGTCATGTATTAAAGAAAGTCATGCTTTGTTAGTTTCTTCCCATCGAGTCCAGGGGGTACTTGTACCCAAAAAATATAGTTGTGTGCCTAGAGTTAATGCCATGTTTTCACGATATCCTCAGTCAAGCCATGATCCATAGAACTCAGTCAGTCATGTGACTCAGGAAAGCTCAGTAATACAGTAATCTCAATACTATTTCATCAGTCAATGAAAACTTAGTTAATTCAGCCCAGTTCAACTCAGTAATTCACGTTTAGTGTCTATTTAGATGGGAGTAGGAATTAGCACCGAGTGAACCCAAGGATAGGAACACGCACTGTCAGAAGAGGGTATGATTCTTAGAAGTCATCCTTGCATTCCAGAACTATATAACCAGCATAGGTTGAGACATCAACACAGTCAGATGAGTGTTATTGAGATGGATAAACACTATCAGATGAGGGTCCCACCATTCCCTTTTGGGGACACTATCTAATGAGGGTCACCCAAAGCTTATCCTTAGCATTGGTGCGGTATTGATACCCTTCCAATTAGGGTTACAGATTGGACCCCAACACAGCTATATTGTATTATATGGGGCATGTCAGTTAGATGACTACTTTCCATAGTTTCAGTTACAGATCAGGACTGCCAGATACAGTCATTCAGTCTTAGTAATAGAACTCAGATAGTTCTACAAAATTCAGGACTGTCAGATGCAGTCACCTCAGAACAGAACAAAACTCAGCTAGTTTCATCAAAAACTAAACTATCAGATACATTCGCTCAGTATTAGTTGTTTCATTCATATGTTTATCAATATCTCATGTTATAAGTACTCAGATTCAGTAATCAAGTTATCACGAACTCAGCTACAGTTATAATGTAATTACGCATGTACTCTCACGTTTATGCTGTTTAGTTAGTTAGTATAGTTCATGTATGTGAACCCTTTGCATTCAGCCTACCTCACATGCATACCAGTACATTCAATTATACTGACGCATTCTCGTTATGGTGCTTTATACCAGAGGTTAAGAAGCACGAGCTCCAGAGCATCAGTAGCATTCCAGTACTCAGCAGTCAGAGTCAGCAGTGAGTCCTCATAATTAGAGAACATGAGCATTATCTTATAATTTCAGTACTTAGTTTATTTCAGTAATTGAAGTTAGTTGGGGATATGTCCCATCAACTCCTTATTCAGATAGTTAGAGGTTTTCAGACTATCATGTTTAGTCAGTTTATTAGTTTGTTTTAGGTATTTCATACCCCACATAAATGTTATATTTTATTAGATATTGTGTCTTCATTTTGAACCTTATGTCCTTATAGCCTTTATTTCTATATTTACACTGTATATTATGCAGTGTTCAAGTACAGATATCAGTAATGGGTTAGATTATGGTCATTCGGGGTTATGAGCACCGTGTAGTGATTCGAGTACCAGATTTAGGCATTACAAACTTAGTATTAGAGCCTAAGGTTCAATAGAGTCTTAGGAATTCTGAAATTCGCATCTAGTAGAGTCTTGTACATAGATGTGTTGTGCGCCACATTTATGTGCAAGAGGCTATGAAATATTTGAGGAGCATTTTTCCTTCTTTCAGTATTCATATTGTGCCAGTGAGCGTGAGCTTAAATTTAACTTTCAGTCTAATCTATTTCTCCTTTTATTCTGCAGAACATACCTCCTAAAAGAAGAAATAGAAATCAGTCAGCCCCTCAGCCCGTCCAAGCAGATCCCTTGGACGAACACGTTTCTCATGCAGAGTTCAGAGCTGCATTCACTATTCTTGCTCAGTCAGTTGCTAGTTAGAATAAATGACCATTATTATTTTGGCCAACCCAGTGGCTAATTCAGCTGCAGTCAGGATTTGGGACTTCACCCGAATGAATCCTCCATCCTTTATCGGGTCTAAGTCAGATGAGGACCCTCAGGAATTCATCGATCAGGTTTAAAAGGTTACAGATATCATGGGGGTTAATTCTCATGAGAGTGCTGAGCTAGCTGCATATCAGTTGCAGGATGTTGCTCACACTTGGTTCAAATTATAGAAGTCAGAGAGGTTAGTTGATGCAGGGCCTATTGAGTGGGAGGACTTTGTCCCTGCATTCTTAGATAGATTCTTTCCTCAAGAGATGAGAAAAGTTAAGGTGTTAGAATTTATCAACCTTTGGCAGAGAAATATGATGGTGAAACAGTATTCTCTTAAGTTTACTCAATTAGCCAGATATACTCCTCATGTGGTTGCAGCTAGTAGGGCCAAGATGAGTAAGTTTGTTTCTGGGGTGAATGATAGTATGGTCAATGATTGGAAGTCTGCGATATTGAATAGTGATATAAACATAGCCAGGCTTATGAGTCATACTCAGCAAATAGAGGAGAAAAATATTAAGATGAGGGAGAAGTAGAATAAGAGAGCAAGGATAGGTAGTTTCAACTTTGCTCAGCCCAAATCAGAAGGAGAAAACCATTTTCAGTTTCGTTCTAAGTCATCATTTTCAGCTCCTTTTTCAGCTAGTGCTCCAGCTCTCAAGTTCAAGGATGGTAATAGAGATAAGGCACCAGGCTCTAAATCTTAGGACAGTGTTAGCAATGCCGGAACTAATCCCCTTTGTCAGACTTGTGGTAAGAAGCACAAGGGTATTTGCAGAGCTGGCAGCAATGTCTATTTCAGATGTGGCAAGCCAGGTTATAGAGTCAGAGATTATCCCCAGTCAGGTTATCAGGGTCAGCAAAATCATTTCTTAGCTCAGTCCGATCACCCAAATAAGCAGGGTGCCACTTCCAGTGCTATTAGTGGGCAACACCCAAATAGACTTTATGCTCTCCAGTCCTGATAGAATTAGGAAAATTCTCCTGATGTGGTTACTGGTACGTTATAGATCTTTCACTTATATGTTTACGCTTTGCTAGATCCAGGTGCTTCTTTGTCTTTTCTTACTCTTTATATAGCAGGATATTTCAGAACCGGTCCTGAAATTCTAGCAACACCCTTTTTAGTCTCTACCCTAGTAGGTAAAACCATTATAGCCCTACGGGTATACAAAAACTATCGGGTTATGATATTTTAGAAAGTCACTTTAACAGACTTAGTCAAATTAGAGATGACTGATTTTGATGTCATTCTTGGCATGGATTGGCTTCACTCTTTCTATGCCACAGTCCACTATAGAAATAGAATAGTCCAGTTCCAATTTTTGATTGAACCTGTCCTAGAGTGGAGGGGTAGTACTTCAGCTTTCAGAGGCCAGCTTATTTCCTACCTTCGGGCAAGGAAAATACTGTCTAAAGGATGTGTCTATCATCTTGTTCGAGTTAAGCAAACTAGTTCTGAAAGTCCCAGTCTTGATTCAGTCCCAGTCGTGAATGATTATTTAAATGTCTTTCCCGAAGATCTTCTTGAAATTCCTCCCGAAAGGGAAATAGACTTCGATATTAATCTTCTTTTAGATACTCAGCCTATATCTGTTCCGTCATACAGAATGGCACCAACAGAACTCAGAGAATTGAAAGAGCAGTTGAAGGATCTCTTAAATAAGGGGTTTATCCGGCCCAGCCTGTCCCGGTGGGGCGCACCAGTCTTATTCATTTGCAAGAAAGATGATTCTCTCAGAATGTACATTAATTATCATCAGCTCAATAAAGTCATGGTCAAGAACAAGTATCCACTTCTCCATATTGACGACTTGTTTGACCAACTTTAGGGTGCCATCTATTTCTCTAAGATAGACCTCAGATCAGGCTATCATCAGCTCAGAGTTAGGGAATATGACATTCCAAAAATAGCTTTCTAAACTCGGTATGATCACTTCAAATTCTTATTCATTTCCTTTTGTCTTACTAATGCCCTAGCAGCTTTCATGGACTTGATGAACCGGGTGTTCAAGAAGTACTTGGACATGTTTGTCATAGTCTTTATAGATGATATTCTGGTCTATTCCCACAATGAGTGTGATCATGCACACCATCTCAGAATTATACTTCAGAATCTCAAAGATCATCACTTGTTTGCCAAATTTAGTAAGTGCGAGTTTTGGCTAAGGTCAGTAGCATTCCTTGCTCATATCATTTTCGGTGATGGCATTAGGGTTGATCCTCAAAAGATCGAAGCGGTAATAAACTGGCCTCGCCCTGTATCTCCATAAGATATCAGGAGTTTCTTTGGTTTGGCTGGCTATTACAGATGGTTTTTTAAGGGATTTTTTCCTATTGTATCCCCTATGTCCAGATTGACTTAGAAGAAGGTCAAGTTTCAGTGTTCAGATCCTTACAAGAGGAGTTTTCAGGAGCTAAAGAATCGACTCACCTAAGCTTCAGTCCTAACTCTTCCAGATGGTTCAGATAGGTTCATAGTATATTATAATACAACCAAAGTAGGTTTGGGTTATGTCCTCATGCAGCATGGTAAGGTCATAGCCTACGCCTCCAGACAGCTTAAACCCTATAAGAAAAATTATCCAACTTATAATCTTGAGTTAGCAGCCATAATATTTGCCTTAAAGATTTAGAGGCATTATCTATACGGTGTTCATATAGATGTGTTCACAAACTATAAGAGCCTTCAGTACGTATTCTCTCAGAAAGATCTTAAACTCCGCCAGAGAAGGTGGTTAGAGCTATTGAAAAATTACGACATGAGTGTCCTTTATCATCCAGGAAAGGCCAACGTAGTGGCCGATACTCTCAGTAGAATGTCTATGGGTAGTGTTGCTTATGTTGAGGACAGTAACAAGAAGTTAACTCAGGAATTTTATCAGCTTGCCAAACTAGGTATTCACTTAGTTGATACAAAGAAGGGTGATGTATGGGTTCAGAGTAGTTAAGAATCATCTCTAGTTTTCGAGGTGAAAGAAAAGCAAGATAGAGATCCTAGTGACATCTCAGCCTGACATGTCACAACTCCCCTTCCCTTAAGAATTAAGTTTGTCCTTAAGCACAAAGGTGAGAAATTGTTCTCGAAGAAACTTTAACTCTTCCCACACAGCCTTTGAAGGATCCAACCCTTGCAATTGAACTAGGAGCTATTGTCTGCCCTTACAAGTGCGTCGATCCAATATTGCAAGAGGATGGGTAACAGAAGCTTCCTTGAGATAATCTGAAAGATATGTCTGATCAGCTAAGCAGTGATTACCAATACATGGTTTAAGGAGAGACACATGAAAGACTGGATGAATTTTGCTCACAGGAAGCAATTCAAGTTGGTAGGCAACCGAACCATTTTTTTGAACATCTTGAATAGCCCATAAAATCTGGCAGATAGTTTGTGCATCTTTTTTTGAGAAACTGAAAGTTGTTTGTATGCCTGTAGCTTAATATACAGCATATTGCCAATTGAAAATTCTCTCCCCCTAAGCTTGGAATCAAATATCTTCTTCATTCAATTTTGAGCATTGGCCATCTTCTCATGAGCTTCTCTAATTATGGCATCTCGATTAATTAACTCTTGCTCCATAGATTGAAACTTAGTTGTACCTGGAACATATGTAGGAAGAGTGAGTTGTTCTCTTCCATATACTACCTCAAAAGGTGTTTTTCTAGTTAAAGAATGAACACTTGTGTTATAGCAATATTCAGCCCATGATAACCATTTTTTCCATGTGTTCGGGTGAGAGCTAGAGAAACACCTTAATTACATCTCTAGACTTCTATCAACAACCTTCATTTGTTCGTCAGTTCGAGGATGATAAGAAGAATTGAAATTGAATGCAGTCCTATTTAATTTGAACAATTCCTTCCAAAAAAAACTTATGAAAACTTGATCTCGATCACAAACGATAGATCTTGGCATTCCACGTAACCAAAAAATCTGATCAAAGAAAATTTGAGCTATGCTTACAGCATTGTATGGGTGTGAGAGGGCTATGATATGATCATATTTGGACAACCTGTCCACCATGACATATATATTGCTATTTCCTTTCGAGTTAGGCAAACCATCTATAAAATCCATAGATATGTCTTCCCAAATTTGTTGTGGAACGGGTAAAGGTTACAATAGGCCAGTAAAAGTGATCTTCTCAATTGTGTGTCCTTGGTAAACATCACATTCTGGAATGAATTTTAGAACCTGCTTCCTCAACTTCTTTGAATAAAAATTATCTCTAATTCGGTGGAGAGTTTTGTGGAACCCCTCATGTGTACTTTTGTGGAATTGATTAATAAGTACCTATAATGAAAGAGAATTCTCATCGAAGTAAATTCAATTTTTGAAATAAAGCACCCTATCATGAAACTCTCAAGGATCGACTGTCTCTCCAGTTTGCACCAGACGAATGATTTCTTGAATCTTGGGACTAGAAGAATGTACCTCTTTAATTGTCTCTAACCATGATGGAATTGGTTGAGAAATTATCAACAAGATTCCATTACAATCATCTTCATACCTCTGGGATAGAGCATCTGCCATAATATTTTCTTTTCCTTTTTTGTACTCTACAACAAAATCAAAACCCATCAGCTCAAATAACCACCCTTGTTGAGCCATTGTAGTGATCTTTTGAGTACACAAGTGGTTCAAACTTTGATGATCGGTCAATAAAACAAATTATCTGTCTAAGAGATAAGGCCTCTACTTATACACAGAAAGAACTAGGGCTAAAATTTCCTTTTCATAAGTAGATAGAAATAGGTTCTTTCCATATAAAGCTTGGCTAAAATATGCAATTGGTCTCTCTTGTCGTAGTATGGCGCCGATACCAGACCCAGAGGCATCACATTTTACCACAAATAGTTTTGAAAAATTTGGTAATGCCAAAACTGGAGCTTCAGTCATCACTTCCTTCAACTGACCAAAGGCTTTTTTTTATATTTGGAGACCATACAAACCCATCTTTCTTGATCATCTTCGTGAGAGGACCATCTATCTTTCTAAAATTCTAAATAAACTTATGATAGTATCTACAAAGTCCCTAAAATCCTTTCACAGCCTTAGTCGTTAATGGTTTTGGCCAACCCGAGATAGCTATAATTTTTTTAGGATCCAATGCAATTCCATGGTAAGAAACAAGATGACCCATATATTTAATCTTTCATTTCCCAAAGAGACATATTCCATTTTAACAAATAGTTTATGAGCTTGTAAAATATAAAAAATTATCTCCAAATGCTCCAAATGATCATCCCAATTCTTGCTATAGACCAAAATATCATCAAAGAAAACCAAAATAGATTTCCAAAGATAGAGCTTAAATACCCCATTCATAAGAAACTGAAATATAGATGGTGCACTGGTCAAACCAAACGGCATTACCAAGAATTCATAGTGACCTTCATGAGTACGAAATTCAGTCTTCTCTACATCTACTGGATGGACTCAAACTTGATAATAGCCTAAACGAAGATCCAATTTTAAAAAAAATTGTAATCCATGTAACTCATCTAATAATCCATTAATTACTAGGATTGGAAATTTGTCCTTAATGGTATCTTGTTCAATGCCCTATAGTCAACACACATTCTCCAAGAGCCATCGTGTTTTAACAAGGATCGCTGGTGAAGAATAAGGAACTAGTGTTTGGGCGAATAAATCCAGATTTCAGTAGATCAATCACAATTTTCTCTATTTCCTCCTTTTGAAAATAAGGATACTTGTAAGATTTTATTAAGATCGGACTACATCTACCTAGAAAAGGATTATGATGATCTTGAGTCCGAGAAGGTGGTAGAGTTTTTGGTTCCTGAAGCACCTGGTCATACTTTTTTAGGATGCTTTGCATCTCCGACAGGATCACTTTTTGTTCCTTCAAAGAAACTAAATCAGTGTGCATCTTGAGAGAGACCACCAAATAATTTTTTTGACTAAGAGAATGAACTTGTGGATCTTCTAGTACCCTACTTTCTGAAAGAGTGTCCCTTTGTAAAGTGATCTCACGACCCCGCACAAAAAATTTCATAAAAAGTTTGGAAAAGTCCCACATGATAAGACCAAGTGTTTACAGCCATTGTGTACCAAGCGCCACCTCCCACCCTTCCAATGGCAACAAAAAGATATCAACAAACAATGACGCTCCAATACGGACAATTAGAACCTGGTTGCATTTACCTTGACTGGTGAGTTTATCACCTGATGCAACCAAAACATCAAATTTTTCATCTATTTACAAGATGCAACCTAACCTTAGAAGCAAACTCAATATTTATAAAATTGTACGTGCTTCCAGAATCAATTAACATAGTAGCAACATAACTATATATCTTTCCTCTCAATCGCATTGTTCATAGAGTAGAACTACCTGCTAGTGCATAAATTGAAAATAGCAAGGGTATCATGAGAGTCTTGGACTTCTACCTCCATCTCCACATCTTCATTGCCTTCATCAAGCCCTGCTTAAATAGAGAAAAATTTTTTACATCTGTGTCCTGGACCAAGTTTTTCATTCATCGGAAACACAATCCCAGCCTTCTTTTCCCATTCAGTTCTTTAACACTCAATCTTTTAACTATGAGTGTCAGGGATGTATTTTCTAGTTGTAGAGATGGTCTTGGATGCTTTGGAATCATTGGCATTTTCTGTTGTGTGAGTAACTTTGCTTCATATAAACGGGAAATGCCTATTGCCTTCTAGAGAGTTTTCAAATGCCCTGCCTGAATTTCAATACGAATCGAGTCTCAAAGGCCACTCACAAAACAACTGACCTTTTGCTTGGTGTTAAACATCCCACTTTTGAAAGAAGTTTTTCAAAATCCACTTGATAATCTTGAACGTTTCCCTTCTGCTGCAGTTTCGTTAGTTCTCCAAAGAAATTTATGTATTGGTTTGGTCTATATCTCACATGAAGTCCCTTTTTGAAGTCATTCCAGGAGACCTCTAGTATGTTTTCCCTTAATAGTTAAAACCATATACGTGCCTCCCCTTCTAAATGAAATGAGGCAATAAAAACTCTTTCCTCATCATATGTTTCATAAAATTAGAAGAATTGTTCTTCTCTATAAAGCCAACTCGTAGGATCTTCATCCCCTTTGAATCGAAAGAAGTCTAACTTCATGGGTTTGACACTGCCACCTGACGTAGCCTTGCTGGTTGTAGGTGTTTGACGGCTACGAAAACTACCTACAGAAGAATTTTCTCCTTCTTTTTGAGGTTTAGAAAATAATCGCTCTATTTGAGAAAGAATGTCATTCAACTTCTGGGAAAGGGCCTATTGCCCCTTCGTGACAGTTTGAACTTGATTGGAGAGGGTCTAAAAGCTATTTTCTAAACTTGCTACGCGTTGATCCATAATTTCTGCCAAGCTCTAGTACTACTGTGGAATATGGTCTCTTTTGGGCCCTATGATTAACAATAGTAACGAAGAACAAAGAAGGAAATATGATTGATAATTGATCTAATTAGGAGGAGATCCGCCTCTGTCAAGATAAAACTTGAAAATTGTTTGCATAGAAAAGTGATGTCCTTTTATTGATGCAACATTGGCTTATAATCGCACTTGCAATGTTAAACTAGAACATGCGTAACAACTCAACTACTCAACGTAAAAATAACAACAATTACGTTCAAATGAAATAGATTCCTAACTAGATTAAAACATTTGCAAAAATAAAATGCTGGAGAAGGTGGCAGCTGAAATTGTGGCATCAGCCTGACATGTAACACTATCCTATTAATTTAAAATTACCATCACATTTCCACATTAAATCATCTTATCAAAGCAACAAACTTTAATCTTACTTGGCAATAACCCATAATCTCCACATGGCCTAGGATGGCAAACTAGTTTCACGGTAGATAACTATTTTAATTTAATTTCTACTGATGGCTTTGCATAACGACCATCTCTACTTTGCTTCAATTTTTGTATGCGACTTTAATTCTCAAATTTGAATATGAAAAATCTTCTTAGTAACAATATCATTTTTAGATTGTTGAAAAGTATGTTCCATGAACATAAAATACACGAGGAAGAAAAAAAAGATGAAGACTTGATAATATAAACAACGAACGCATGATTTGAGGCTTGAAACATGTGCATAATGCTTTTCTAAAATTGATATTTGCTCCTTCTCCTCTGCAATTGCTATGAGATTATATACAAATAATTTTAATAGATATGACAAGCTTATTGAATTATGCACAAAACAAAAAATGAAGAAATACTTTTGAAAAAGCAAGAAGTTAGGAACTTGATTTTTTGGAAAAGAAGAAAAGCTTTGGGGAAAGCTATAAATATTATTTCTCTGTAAAATAAAATACTACGTTGAAATCACAACTAGTTGGGTTTAAATATGACGGTTAGAAATCAAAGAATGGAAGGACACAATCATTCATTATAGACACCTCTCTATCTAAAAGATACTCTTCACTAAAAAGACATCTCTTCATTAAAATACTAGTAATTATTAATTTAATTTAATAAAATGTCCAACAAATTTTCCATGCATTTTGTGTGTAGAAATGTTCGCTTCCCATTACAACATTATCAAATATTACCCTTTTCTTTGTGTTAGTATAAGAATCACTTCGTCTGCTGGGCAATAAAGGATAGTCCAGGGGTAAAATTTATTGTTGTCTTATAGTTCGTTTGTTATTAAAATTAGCAGTTAGTATCAACATAGTTTATCTATGTCGGGGAGGTTAAATAATGGTACCAGATTACTTAGCGTGGGATAAAACAATGAAAGTGATCAAGAGAGGAGCTACAATATATTAAAGGGGTTCGGACGAATCCAGTAGCTTTTACGTAAACTCTATTTTTATATTAGCAAATTTAGTTAAAATATATATTTATAAACCTATAAAATCATAAACAAATCGTGGTTGATGGTTCAGTGGTAAGAAGGAAGCTATGAAGACTCTCTACACGCGAGGTTGTGGATTTGAACGGGGCTACCTGCACATATTTTTTTCAAACAGATTTCTTGAAAAAGAAATATCTATTTTCAAGGAACAGGTTTTCGCCGATTCCATCAATACCTTTTTATTCCTTCTTAATTCTTAATATATGCAAATTTTTTGAAAACCAAATATTTTATTTTAAAAATATAAAAGTAACAGTGACAAGAAGCAAAAAATATAAAAAATTATTACTCTCTAAAATAAAAGAGATTCAATTTCTTTTACAAACATCAAATTCAAAGTTAATTTTTTCTTTTAAAAAAACTATAACTTATTTGGTCTTCTTCTTTTTCTTCTTCAAAAACTACAAAATTCTTTACTTGCCCACCACTCACCCCTTTGTGGAGTTCAAACTTCGTGTCTTATGACAATTTTTTGCCTATTCAAAAATTAATTTTAATCTTTAATTCTAGAACTGCCCCATATTGTTCTTCTATATTTACTAAAATTTATTGTTTTACTTTCCAAAGTATCAATCCAAAACTCAACCACAAGCGGACAAGTATATAGTACCTTTCATAATTCTGTTCCTTTTTAATTAATTTCTTTTCACAATTTACAATCTTTATATGAGTTGACAGTGAAACATAGATAGAGACAATGATAATGACTTTTTTCCTCTACGAAGTTTACTAAAAATTACCTGGGAAGTAGAATTAATGATGACTTTTTAAAGAATTATTTAGTTTTGTTACAAAGAGGATTAAATATATGAAAGTGTACCTAATGATCCTATCATGGATTGTTTTCAAATCATGACAAGTTGTCGAGTGCAATTATATTGATAATACGTAATATATTTATGTAGTGTTAAATGATTCGTTGCTTTTTAAATATATATTGAATATAGATACTCGCTTATTAGTTTGACGGTTATTATATATTAGCTTGAGGTCACTATCTCATTCTAAATTTCAAAACCTCCAAACTTTAAATTTTGACTCCGCTTCTTAAGTGACAAAAATAGCCCGCAGCTTCAAATTCTTTTTTTAGTAATAACGTGGAGAATTTGTGTAAACAAACAACTTAGAAATTATGCATGCAATTCATGTAATGTTTAATATAAAAACCAAATGGTCAATAAGAAATGATGCAAATATAATTAATTTTGAGATAACTAATCTCAGAATAATTAATTTCAACATAACTTATCTTCGAACAAAACAACCCTTATCTTCGAACAAAACGACCCTAATAGCTCTGCATTTATTTATTATCAATTTCTCTCTACAATTATCACTAACTGATGATTAACAGTGTCCTCTAACATCAAGAGAGAAGAATAGGCATTAACTGCTAGCTCTTTGGAAGGACATGCATGTGCTTAATTTTGGACTAATTAATGAATTTATATGTAATCAAAAAGATCTTGAAGTCATGTGCTTAGAAGCAAAGAGCTTTGAATTATGCCCAAGAATATTTGACTTGTGATGTAACTAATAGTGTTCACTTAGACCACTACTTCTAGCTAAATGCGCTTAAATTGACAAATCGTATTCTTTGCCTGGCCAAAATAGGTAAAATGAAAGGGAGAAGACGAACATCCCACGTTAAATGGAAATGTTAAGATGCACAACATTTTAAAGAAAAAGGATAGAAGCAAAGTCTTACTAAATAAATGTTGGAACATATCTTTTATGATTTATTTGGCCGAATTCTACAAATACGTGATTATTAAAATTATGGTGAATAAAATCGAATCGCAAATCGTATCAAATCGTAAACCGAGTTAATCAGGAAAAAAATCAACTAATGATTTCGTATGACTTTGTTTTGTGCTAGAAAAAAAATCTGACTATAATTGATTTGGTTTGGTTTTATTTTAACTAAAAAAAATCAAACCGAACCGAATCAACCTCATATTACATTTATACAACTTTTAAAAATATTTACTACATAAAAATAGTTATAATTATGTAATTTGTAAATATTTCTTAAACATTTTCATAGTTTTTTTTTATCTTTCAACATATTATTTCCAGTTTAAACTTAGAATTTTGAATGGTCCAATAGGTTTTATAACTCACAGATATTGGTAACTCAAATAAAGCTCAAATCAATACTAATGCTAATAAAAAAATTCAATTAAACACTAGGAATGACAATAATGTTAAATATTTATTCTTTAGTTTTATATAAAAATTTATTGTTTTATTTCATATTTAGTGTTAATTTTTTAAAGGAGCACCTAGCATAGTTGTATCTTGTTAGGATTAAAGAAATACTTGAAGTACAAGTTAATTATATGTTTGTATGACTAGAAAAATTCAAAAAAACTCAAAAAATTTAAGAAAATCGAAACACCCACCCCCACGCCCAGAAAAAAAAAACTGAAGTTGGAAAACTCAAGTGCTATTGGGTTGATTTATAGGTTTAATAACCTGACACAAATGATTTGATTTGATATTTAAAAACCCTAAATCAACTCAATCATTTTTAAACTCCTAATTAGAATCACTACAAAACAAAAAAAAGAATCTGGAATTAGCTATTAATTTCATCACTAAATTACTCGTAGCTATTAAAATTTTAAGATAAATCCATCATTAATCCATCACTACATAGAATTAGTAACGAGATTCGATATTTAGCTACAGAATTTATCTTTCATTAAAAGAATCACCAAATAAAATTAGTGACGGATATATTTATCTACAAAATTTGTCCGTCATTTATAATACATGATTTTCATTCATGTGGTTTCAAATGATAGAAAACTGTACAGTTGTTGTTCAAAGTAAAAATTATCTTGTATATACATATTAAATTATTTATTGCAAGTTGTAGCAATGTTTTTGTATAATTTTTAGACTAAGAAAATAATTGCAAGTTATAGGAAATTTTAAAATTTTTAATTTTTTTAATTAATAAAAAATTATTTTTTATAATTAGTAATCATATTATCTCCTCATTTTTAGTCTTTAATATCAGTCATTGCTCTCTTGCACTAATCTGATTCTCGTGCTTGTTTGTAGAGCAAAAATAAAGATCACTCCAAAAATAAAAAGAAAAATTAGACAAAATGCCAATTAGGTTAAATTTCTTGTTTTTTCTTATATAAAAGATAGCCCACTTGTTTTTTCTTACTCAAATTGGCTTCTTCTTCTTCCTCCCTCTTCTGCCATTAGCTATGGCTGGTTTGCTGTAGGGAATTATCGTTTAGCGAAATGCTTTGTACCGCCAAACTTTGCTTTTCTTCAATATGCTTTTTGAACAAGAAAATTTTGAATACGATCATCATGTGCTCTTCGCTAACTTGGAAACTCCCATTTTTTTTTGTAGAAAAAAAAAATTTAAAAACGATATTAAACCTGTAGAAGTGTGAGAAATTGGAATTACCACATAAGCATTGAACTAGGAAGTAGTGTTAGGACCGACGGATGAATAGGTTACACTATATATGAACAATTGTTTGAATTGCAATGTATAAATGTTGTTTAAACAATATGGATA
>JAPEIP010000008.1:147566517-147585898 GCA_026120095.1 Capsicum chinense
TGTTATTGTTATGCATTGAAATTGTTTGATGGATTGTTCATGAGATTAGCCTATGAAATTATGACATGTTTATATGCTTTCCTATTCATGTACCAAACCATGATAATCAAGTGCCTCATGAAATTTCCCAATGATTGTATTATGGATTGTTAATTATGGCCGTGAGTCTAGGAAGTGTCATGTCTTGTCAGTTTCATGCTATCGAGTCTTGGGGGTACTTGTACCCGATAATTCAGCTGTGTACCTAGAGCCAGTGTCAGTTTTCAAGATACTCTCAGTCAAGCATGTTCAGTAGAATTTAGTCAGTCTCATGACTCAAGAAAACTTAGTAATCTCAGTCAGTTATCAGATCTTAGTGATACTCCATCAGTCAATAAAACTCAGTAAATTCAGTTCAATCAATTCAGTATAATTAATTTAGTGTCTAATCAGATGGGAATAGAATTCAGTACCGAGTGAGTCCAAGAATGGGAACCCACCTGCAGTAGAGGGTGTGATTCTTAGAAGCAATCCTTGCACTCCAGAACTACGTAGTCAGCGTAGGTTGAGACATCAACACTGATAGATAAGGGTTGATGAAGTGAATAAACACTGTCTGATGAGGGTACCACCGTTCTCCTTAGAGTACCTGTTAGATGAGGGATCACTCATAGCTTGTCCTTACCAGTGGCGCGGTATTCACACCCTTCCAATTGGGGTTATAGGTTGGAACCCAACTCAGCTATATTTCTTTAATTGGGGCATATTGGTTAGATGACTACTTCCCATAGTTACAGTCTCAGTCTCAGTTTCAGTAATAGAGCTCAGATAGTTCTACAGAATTCAGGACTGTTAGATACAGTCACCCGATTCAGTACGGAACTTAGCTAGTTCCATTAGAAATAGGACTATCATACACAGTCATTCTGATAATAGTATATCAGTCATACAAAACTTATATTATCAGCATTCAAATTTTGTGATGTCATGATCTCAGTTATAGTTTATGTATTTATGCATGTATTCTCACGTTCATGTTATTCAGTCATTTAGTATTGTTCATGCATATAAACCTCTTGCATTCAGCCTACCTCACTTGCATACCAGTACATTCAATCGGACTGACGTATTTGTGCTATGGTGTTTTATACCATAGGTTCAGTAATACGAGATCCAGAGCATCAGTAGCATTCCAGTTTTAGCAGTTCGAGTTAGCAGTGAGCCCTTATCCTTCGAGGAGATGATCATTTCTTTATTTTTTTATTACTTAGTTTATTTCAGTAGTTGGAGTTAGTTGGGGACATGTCCCATCAACTCCTTATTCAGACAGTTTAGTTTTAGAAGCTTTCAGACTACAGTATGTTCAGACAATTTATTTTAGTTTATGTTATGGTATTGATATACCGTACTCTCTGATAGTATATTTTATCTGTTTTGAATCTTATGGCATATTTCAGTCTATTATTTCAACATTTTACATGATGTCATACAGTATACAAGTACAGATATCAGTCATAGGTTAACTTGTGGTCCTTCGAGGTCATGAGCACCATGTGGCATTTCGGGTACCAGATTTGGGGAGTTACACCCATATAGACCGTGGGTACTTTTTTATGATAGTCGAGCTACATAGTTATAAGACCCCACATTTTTGAGCTAGCCTTTGAACCATCGTTACTACGTGTATAAGCTATAATCCAAATTATTCTCATGTGAATATAAGTTTTATAATCTTTTTTCTCGCGTTTGATGTGATTTTGAGGTGAAAAATATTCATAAGAATCACTTAGAACAAAGTTGAGCATAGAGCCTTTGATTCGGCCAAAGTTTGGTATTCAATTCTACAAGGGTGTACTTTAAATGTGTATAACTTTTGATATACGTGGCATTTTTCAGCTCAAGACCCACCAAATTGTAGATAATTGAATATGATTTCAAACGATACCAATTTCACCTTATTCTGATACCTGAGCAAAAAGTTACAGCTATTTTCATGAGAGGCAGTTAAGGCGCGCGATAAGCCCGCGCTGTGGGCCTTACTGCGCTGCTCTAGAGGTGACGTTGCGGGCTCTATCATTGTATACTAAAAATTTCATCACATGGTCCATTCCTTCATGATTTAAACTTCTTAGGTGTCACGAGGAACTTTGGTCCTTTCCCTTCAACCCCAAGCACCCAAGGGACGATTTATAACATAAAAAAAGGCATTATTTGCCCATCTTCTTCAAAATTACTTTTATATAAAACCTCCCTTTTCCTCCATGAATAAAGTTTGAGTTTCTCTTCTCAATAACACAAAGAATTAAAGATTTCAAGTTTAAGAAACCCTCAAGAAATCATCTATTAAGGTATACAGTAGTTCATCTATGGTTCCCTTTCACCCATGGAGCCCAAACCCATTCTTTAAGTTAAAATTTATGATCTTTACATATTAATATGAATTATATCCATGAAACCTCCATGAATTTCGATTATCTATCATGTTTACAAATGGTTTTTGTTGAAATTGTCTTGATATGCTCGAATGGTGATTTTCACATGATTAAATCCTTAACCCATATTTTTAATATTGAGATTTATGTGATTTTCATGGTTTAACTATTCCTATGTTTTAACTCATGTTCCTCATGTTCTTGATTTCAAGTTAAGAGCATTTGTGTTTTCAAGTGAAATGAGCCAATACATATTTTGAATGTTATGATCTTTATATCAAATCCCTAAGTTGTGAATTTTTTCATGTAACTCTATTATTTCCTCATGTTTAAGACATTTCCATGTTCAAGTTCCCGATTCCCAAGTGTTTGATAAAATGCCCTAATGATTGGATTTTGAATATTGACTACTTATCATGTCCTAAAGTTTTAGTATGTCCTATTGTTATTGTTATCGAGTTTTGGGGGTTATGAATCCTCGAAATTTAGCTATTTACCTAATTTTCAATATCTACATAATGGTTTTAGCTATACCATGAGCAATATCATCCAACCAGTAATATGGTTGGTTGTGAATCCAATTAAGCTTATCTCAGTCCACTTTTAGTTCCAGTATTAATTTATACATTAATAATTATCTCAAAATTCGTATGCACTTTTATCCTTAGAATACTATGACCTGAGATTATCAGTATTAGTTATCAGTGCATTTGCCAGTTAGTAATCTGTGTTAGTTCAGTTGGGAATAAGATTCAATACAGAATGAACCTATTTCTTCCAGCATAGAGGTTGATGCTTTGTAGCAATTCTTGAGTTATAGAACTACATAGGTAGTATAGGTTTGAGATGTCTTCCTGCCAGCTTAGGGTGGACACATATCTCAGTTTTCTGCCAGTATAGGTTACTCCTTAGTCCTTTGGGACACCAATTTAGTGATCCAAACAACCATTGTGAGTACCCGTGGCATGATATTGACATCCTTCCATCTGGGGTTATAGGTTGGACCCCGATTAGTTACGATTGGGGCATCTCGATTAGATGATACCTTCCATAGTTTTATTTTTAGTATTCAGTTAAGAACTCAGTTCAGTTCTTTTTGACCATAGCATATGGTTATCAGTCACTCAGATATCAAATTTTAGTATTTTAGTTTACAGACTATTTCAGAATCATGTTATACGCTTGGTCTTGTATTCTCAGATAATACACTTTTCATACATTAATGTTTGATCATCTCATGTTGTTCAGTTAGTCCTTATCTCATATACATAGCACTCCACAGTTTCAGTCCAGTTATTTAGACTAAGTATAGTCCAGTCTTACATGACTAGTATTCAGCTATCAGTCATTCGGTTTATCAAATAAGCTTAGTATGTGTTACGTTTGGTTCTGTATGTTTAGGTATTCATGCTTAGTATAATTGTATGTTCAGATCCCTAATGTTATGTCAGTTTCTAACACGTAGTTTCAGACTCAGTATTCATACAGTATTCATATTTTACCGTATCCCAACTTCAAATCTACTTATATTTTAAGATTAAAGTTTTAAGAAACTAAGCGTAGTGATTCACTATCTTATCAGATTATGTTTGTTACTCATGTTTTAATATGTCTTACACCTTTCAGTTTATTCCAGCCTATTGGTGAGTCCACTTACACTTAGCATGCATGCTTTAAGATTTCATACATAATCAGTTTTACTTACTAGATTCACCCCTGCTTACTAGTACATTCCAGAAATACTGATCCACATATATATCTGTGCTACATTTTCTCATAATGTAGGTACCAATTATAGCCTACGCATCATAATCAGACAGTTGCAGCTTACAGCCAACAAGTGATGAGTTCTCCTATTTCAGGAACTCCAGTCAGATTTAATTCATGTACTCTGTTGTGTTTTAATTTTTCCATATGTACTGATTAGTGGTAGTTGGAGGCATGTCCCATCTACCTAAAGTAAATAGAGTAGAGGCTTCATAGGTGTCAGTCAGAGTCAGTTATGTAAATTTTAGTTGTCTCCTCAATTTTAATCAGATTGTAAATTATATCAGTATTGTAATTATTCAGATTTTGTCATGGTTATATTTCTTCACAGCAAAACTTGTTATTAATATATTATAATTGAGTTTCTTAATATTATGCCAGCTTATGCGTTAGCTTGGGATCACTTGTGGTGACATCGAGGGTATACTCTCGGGGTGTTACAAACTTGGTATCAAAGCATATAGTTCAAGTATCCTAGTGTGTCTATGAAGCCATGTCTAGAAGAGTCTTGCGGAATAGTACAGAGACATCTGTACTTTTCTTCAAGAGACTATAGGGAATTTAGGAAATATTTCTCTTCTTTCATGTCTCAAATCGTGCTATAGAAAGGTTTTCTAAGAAACTTATACCGATTCTCATCTTGATCTATTTATTCCATCTCTGCCTTATTTTTGAGGTAAAAAAACAACCGAGTTCAAATTCCTACAGCTATAGTTTTCTCAGATAGCCCCTACAAACAGTTATGGGATTGCACGTAGGCTTAAAATATCCCATTAGTTCCCTTATGTTCTGAACTTTGAAAATATTCATTCTTATTCTTGAAAAAATCTTGTATTGAGACAAAGTCAGATGTGCTTTCAGATCTCTTCTCAGTATCCTATGACAACATATAACCTAGAGTTAGAAGCATGAACCCAAAAGTTTAGCAGTAGTAGAGTTGAGATAGTGTTATCTGGATTGAGTATGTTATGTATCCATGGAGCTAGTTGTATGAAGGTAAACCAGTAGGCTTGAAATAGTGTATGCAAGAATTTAAGTTTGTTGATTCAAAATTCTATGTTGTTGATGTCAGATGTTTAGGTGTGATGATAGTTCTCATGGTTTAGATGTGATGTTAGTAGGCTATGAAGGAAGTTATTATGGTTCATTGAATGTTTAGGGATATCCATGTTAAGTGTTAGAATCTAAGTTTGAATATTTGAAAATTGAGATAATAAAAAAAGGAGTTGAAGCTCTAGATGGTATAAACTCAGAGTAGAGTGATTGCAGTTCAGTTTAGAGTTATTAAAGAGGTCCATAAACTTAAGATGATAGCTTAAAGCTAAGGGGGAGATGATAGAACAAGTAACCAAGTCAGGCTCTTAGATTCTAGTAATAATGCCGCTATATGTACAAAAACAGTAAGGGAGGGTGATTCCCAACCTATTTTTATTTCAGTGCAAAGTTTTTCAGTCATCCCGACATCTACTCATGCCTTACATGTCAGCCCTACAATCACAAATCATATTCATACGCTATATAGAAAAATCATGTACGCTTCCAGTTCCTAGTATAAGGAGTTTTAGCTCACTCAGTGGTACGAATTATGTTCCATGAAATTATGAACTCCAAACTCAGGTCATGCAGCTCATGACTCATGTATCCATGCCTTACAATATGTTTAGTTCCAGGTGCTCAATCTACACTCCTAATGATCAGCGAAATCCAGATTATGTCATGTATGTCCTCACTTTAAACCTCTTTGATGAATCCATTATGTTGATACTCTATTCCTCAGTCCTCAGTTAAGTGTCAAGGTTATACATAGTATCTCTTCATGTTTCAGGTCCTCATGTTATGTGTGTACTTTATAGATTAGAGTAGGCTTAAACATAGTGAGAGAATTAAGTTCAGCTCAGACTTCAATAGATAGAGTTATCAGTGCCTATGTGAATATTTTGAGTAGCCTCAAGTGTAGTGCAGTTTTAAAGTGGAATGTATAGTTGAGTATAAGCTTCAGTATAATTCAGTCTGTATAGCCAGCAATCCAATCTAGCGGTTAGACAGACAAGTTCCTATGGGTTTTTATCTTTCCTATTCATAATGTTATTCACGTCCATGCAAATTTTGAATTCAGCCCAGTTTATGCATATACATTAGTTTTAGATTCTAGATATTCAATCATGATTCAGTTCATAAGTGTCCCATGCATCATCTTAGTCTCTCCTTAGTATTTCAGCCAAGTCAGTATTATTTGGGGGATGAAGTATCCCAAGGGAAATGTTGAAATACCCTGAGTATCCATGTCCTAAACCTTTTATCTCTTCCTCATGAAATAAGATCCATCTTGAAGTAATGGCTACTCATAAGTTGTATCTCTCGTTTCTATCTCAGCCTTTTGACCATTCTCCTGTCAGTGCATGTGTTCATGAAATTAGTTCAGTTCATGTATCATGCTCAGACTCAGTTATGTAATCATGTTACAGGTCATGCATTTTTAAAATATATTCTCAGTTACCTTTGTATAGTACTCTAGTCTAACCAGTCTCATTCGAGGATGAATATTTCTAAGGGGGAGTTAATGTAAGACCCCACATTTTTGGGCTAGTCTTTGAACCGTCGTTCTCACGTGTAAAAGCTATAATCTAAATGATTCTTAGGTGAATATAAATTTCATGATCTTTATCCTCGTTTTTGATGTGCTTTCGAGGTGAAAAATGTTCAAAAGAGTCACTTAGAACAAAGTTGGCTTAGAGCCTTTGATTCGGGCAAAGTTTGGTATTCGATTCTACAAGGGTATACTTTAAACATGTATAACTTTATATATACGTGGAATTTTTCATCTCAATAGCCACTAATTTGTAGATAATTGAATCAGATACCAATTTTGCCTTAATCCAATACCCGACTGAAAGGTTACACCTATTTTTGTGAGAGGCAGTAAAGGGGAACGATAAGCCCACGCCATGGGCCTTACTGCGCCACTCTAGAGGGGGCTTCACAGGCTCTATTGCCCGAGACTAAAAATTTCGTCACTTGGTCCATTCCTTCACGATTTCAACTTCTTAGTCTCAAGGGTCACTTTAGTCCTTTCCCCTCAACCCCAAACGTCCAAGGTACAATTTATAACATCAAAAAGGGCATTATTTTCACATCTTCTTCAAAATTACTCTCATAAAAGCCCTCCCCTTCCCCTATAAACAAAGTTCAAGTTTCTCCTCTTAAGAACACCAAGAATTAAAGATTTAAAGTTTAAGAAAGCCGCAGGAAATCATCTATTAAGGTATGTGGGAGTTCATTCATGGGTTCCCTTTCACCTATGGAACCCAAAACCTATTATTTAAGTTCAAAGTTACGATCTTTACATGTTAATATGAATTATATACATGAAACCACCTTGAATTTTGATTATGTATCATGTTTACAAATGTTTTTTTTAAATTGCCTTGTTATGCTCGAATGGTGATTTTCACATTATTAAATCCTTAACCCATATTTTTAATATTGAGATTTATGTGATTTTTATGGTTTAAATACTCTCATGTTTTAACTCATGATCCTCATGTGCTTGATTTCAAGTTAAGAGTATTTGTGTTTTTAAGTAGAATGAGCCAATACATATTTTGAATGTTATGATCTTTATATCAAATCCCTAAGTTGTGAATTTTTCCATGTAACTCTATTGTTCCCTTATGTTTAAGACATTCCCATGTTCAAGTTCACGATTCCCAAGTGTTTGATGGAATGCCCTAATGATTGGGTTTTGAATATTGACTACTTATCATGTCCCAAAGTTTTAGTATGTCCTATTGTTATTGTTATCGAGTCTTGGGGGCTATGAATACCCAAAATTTAGCTATTTACCTATTTTAAAGTATCTACAGATTAATTTTAGTTATACCATAAGCAATATCATCCAGCCAGTAATATAGTTGGTTGTGAGTCCAATTAATCTTAGCTTAGTCTAGTTTCCATTCTAGTATCAATTTAAACATTAATAATTATCTCATAATCCATATGCACTATTATTCTCAGAATACCATGACTTGAGATTATCAGTTATTAGTTATCAATGCATGCGACAGTTAGTAATCCATGTTAGTTAAGTTGGGAATAGGATTCAACACCGAGCGAACCCAAGGATGGGGGCATTTCTGCCAGCATAGGGTTTGACCCTTAGTAGTAATCCCTGAGTTATAAAACTAAGTAGCCAACGTAGGTTTGAGATGTCTACCTGCCAGTTTAGGGTTTACACATATCTCATACATTTCATGCCAGTATAGGATTACTTCTTAGTCCTTCGGGACACCAGTTTAGTGGATCCAAACAACCATTGTTAGTACTCATGCCATGCTATTGACACCCTTACAACTGGGGTTACAGGTTGGACCCCGATTAGCTCAAACTGGGGCATGTCAGTTAGATGATACCTCCCAAAGTTTCAATTTCAATATTCAGTTCAGAACTCAGTTCAGTTCTACTTGACCATAATATACAATATTAGTCATTCAAATATCAAATTTCAATATTTTAGTTTACAGACTATTTCAAAATTATGTTATACGCTTGGTCTTGGCTTCTCGGATAATACAGTTTTTAAGCATTCATGTTTTGTCATCTCATATTGTATAGTTAGTCCTTATCTCATTGGATAGTACTCCACAGTTTTAGTCTAGTTATTTAGACTAAGTACAGTCCACTCTTACATGACCGGTATTCAGTTATCAGTTATTCAGTTTATCAGGTAAGCTTAGTATGTGTTACGTTTGGTTCTGTATGTTTAGGTATTCATGCTCAGTATAATTGTATGTTCAGATCCCTGATATTATGTCAATTTCTATCACGTAGTTTCAGACTCAGTATTCATACAATATTCATATTTTACCATACACTAGCTTCAGTTTTACTTATATTATAAGAGTAATGTTTTAAGAAACTAAGTGTAGTAATTCACTATCTTATCAGATTATGTTTGTTACTCATGTTTTAAGACGTCTTACAATGTTCAGTTTATTCTAGCCTATTGGTGAGTCTACTTATACTTATCATGCATGCTTTAAGATTTCATATATAATCAGTTTTACTTACTGTATTCACCCCCACTTACTCAGTATATTCCTAAAGTACTGACCCACATATGTCTATGTTCTACATTGTCTCATCATGTAGGTACATGTTATAGCCTACACATCATAATTAGAACTTGCAGCTTCCAGCCAGCAGGTGATGAGTTCTCCTATTTTGGGAACTCCAGTCAGACTTAATTCATGTACTATATTGTGTTTCAATTTTTTCATATGTACTGATTAGTGGTAGTTGGAGGCATATCCCAGCTACCTAAAGTCAGTATAGTATAGGCTTCATAGATGTCAGTCAGAGTCAGTCATGTAAATTTTAGTTGTATCCTTAATTTTAATCAGATTGTAAATTGTATCAATATTGTAATTATTCAGATTTTTTCATGATTATATTTTCGCACAACAAAACTTGTTATTTAATATATTATAATTTAGTAGCTTAACAGTATGCAGTTCTTGGGTTAGCTTCGCATCATTTATAGTTCCAAGCACCATATGGAGTCCAGGGTGTACTCCTGGGGTGTTACAATAGTCCAGGCTAATATTTTACTATCATGCTAAAACTTGTTCCCTACTCCGGAATCTATTTTATATATATATGTATGTATGTGTATATATATATATGTATGTATGTATGTATGTATTCATGAATGTAAACATGTACATTGAGTTTGAAATTAAACTTTTGATTGACATTACTTTATACTTATCCTGAGTTACATGCTAGTGCTCACCCCACTAACCATCCCCAGGTGTTGTATCCCTATGCAATGCAAGGTTTGAAGGAACTTCTACTTTTTCTACGCAGTGATAGGTGATTCCAGAGTTGTTTACATGTCAGCTTGAAGTGGTGAGCCTCCTTATTCCAAAAGGCCCATTACTTCTTGGTTTAGTATGTGATAGACTAATTCCTTTTTGTATTGATTTTGGCTATCGTTGTGGGATGTCCTGACTTAGGTTGATAATTAGTATTGTTTAAAGGCTTTGTGGGTTACTGTGGTCAGGTTGATTATTGATATGCTCAAAGTCTTTTGAGCTTATACTTTTCTATCTTGTTATGTATTTAGAATTCATCTGTTGCTAGATATGTTGTGTTTTGTTTGGTTAGGAAGCGGGGTGGTCTTCCATCCTCAGCGGACTTGAGATACCCCTCATGCCTAAGTCATGGTTTGGGTTATGACAAAGTTGGTATAAGAGCATATGTTTCGTATTATCGGGTGTCCATAAAGCCGTGTCAATTAGAGTTTCTTTTATGGGTATATAGAGTACCACACTTATAAGGGAGCTGCTACAAGGCATTTAGGAATATTTCCCTTTTTTTTGTTCTATTTTTGGGCTGTAGACTCTAGAATATTAAAATCTCCTCTATTTTTATTTGTTTGTATTTTAGATCCTGCCTCCCTAAAGATATGATGCTTGTGGAAACTTCTCTGTCCCACCTGAGGATAGTGTGGATGAAACTCATCGTGCTTATAGAGTATAGACCTAGTCTAGGGTCCCTGCTTTTGATTGTACATGTGGAGTTCCATCGGTCCCTAGTAGTCCTCCTCGAACTCCTTGAGCTGATAATGATCATGCCTCACCACCACAAGGAGATATTTGTAATGATGAGTTTGGTCAATCTGTTTATCTACTAACTTAGTTGGTGACTTCTCAATCTCGTCAGCCTAATTGTGTTGGTTTGGTTGCTTCATCTTCTAAGTTCACTAGAGTTTGCCAATTTATGAACCTGATTCCTTCAACCTTCACCGGCTCTAAGGTGGAAGAGGATCCTCAAGGTTTTATGGATAAGATAGAGAAGATATCCAGGGTAATACATGCTTCTGACTCTGAGGGTGTGGAATTTATCGTGTATCATTTGAAAGATCTGTCATATCAGTGGTATGAGGAGTAGGATTAGTATAGGGGTGATGATGTAGAGTTGGCATTATAGGATGAGTTTTTGGTGCTTTTCTGGATTATTTCTTTCCTTGGGAGTTGAGGAAGGCTAAGTTCAGGAGTTGATGAATCTGAAATAGGGTAGGATGACTGTGATAGTATGCCTTAAAATTTTGTTAATTTCCCATTATACTCCTAAGCTAGTGTTTAGCATGCGGGATAAGATGAGAAAGTTTTCTTTGGGCTTGTCTCGGGACTTACTATTAGAGTGCAAGGACACCTTGCTAAATAGTGACATGGATATCTCTAGGCTTGTAGTTTATATGCAATAGGTTAAAGTTAAAAAGAAAAAACAAGCCAAAATAAGGAAGAGGTAAGGTAGGAGGTCAAGGTATTCTGAGCAGGGTGGAGACCAATAGAATACTAGGAAAGATGACAGGCAATGGTCTAAGAAGAAGTGGGAAAATTCTAGTTCTTATTCTAGGCTAGTGCTCTATATCCTAAGCCATTCGGTGATCACCGTTCTATGAGCAACAGATGGTTCAAGGAGCAAGGTGCCCAATCTCAAGCCAATGGGTCCCAATCGGCTCCATCCTATCCTTCCTATAGATTTTATGGACAGTTACACCATAGTTTTTTTGATAAGGAGAGAAATAAGTATTTCATATGTGGCCAGCCTAACCATATTCAGAGAAACTATCCTTTAGGCCATGTTGCTACTGAGGCTAATAACATCCCGGTCCTGCACTAAAGGGTGCAACTTCTTATACCAGCATGGGTCAAAATTGTTTGTATGCTCTTATCACCCATCACGATTCTGAGGCATCTCCTAATGTTGTTACTGGTATGCTAAAACTTTTCTTTTGTGATGTATATTATTTTTTTGATCCCTATTCTACCCTTTATTATGTGACCCTTTATATGGCTATTCATTTCGGTTTTCTTCCTGTGTATATTCCTAATCCTTTATACTCTATTATGGCTAGAAGAGTCTATAGGGGTTTTGTGGTATCTATCTGTGGTAGGGAGACATTGGTGGATTTGATAGAGTTGGAGATTTATGATTTTAATGTTATCTTAGGAATAGATTAACTCTATCCGTGCTATTCTCTCTTGATTGTAGGACCAGAAGGGTTAGTTTCTAATTTTTGAATAAACCAGTGATTGAGTGGAAATAGAGTTTCCTAGTGCCTAAGAAAAGGTCCATTTCTTTTCTAAGAGCCCAAAAATTGATTTCCAAGGGGTGTATGTGTCCCCTGGTTTGAGTTAAAGATTTTAATTCTGAGGGTCCATTTTTTTATCTGTCCTTATAGTCAATGCATTTCCCAAAGTGTTTCCTAATGATCTTTCTAGCATCCCATCCGGTAGGGAAATTAATTTTGGGATTGATCATCTCTCGAACACTCATCTTATCTCTATCCCTCCATATAAAATGACTCCGAGTGTGTTGAATGAACTTAAGGAGCAGTTGAAAGATCTTTTTGATAAGAGGTTTATTCTCCCTAGTATTTCCCTGTAGGTTTCTCCTGTGCTTTTTGTTCATAAGAAGGATGGGTCTTTTCGGATGTGTATAGATTATTGCCAGCTAATAAGGTGACAATAAAGAATAAATATCCTCTTCTCAGAATAAATGACCTCTTTGACCAGCTTCAGGGTGCTAAGTACTTTTCTAAGATTGATCTTTAATCGAGTTACCACCAATTGAAGATTAGGGAGGTAGATATCCATAAGTCTGCCTATCATACCTGATATGGTCATTTTAAGTTCTTAGTGATGTCCTTTGTTTTGACTAATGCCCCAATGGTATTTATGGATCTTATAAACAGGGTATTTTTTCAGTTTCTGGACATATTCATCATTGTGTTTATTGATGACATCTTAGTTTATTCAAAAAGTGAGTAGGATTATGACAATCACCTCCGTATAGTGTTGTAGACCCTTAAGGATCAGTGTTTGAATGTTGTTAATTTTTTGGGTCATATTATTTCTAGTGAGGGGATCATGGTAGATCCACAGAAAGTTGTGATGGTTAAGAAGTGGCCTAGACCCACGACTCTAATCGATATTCAAAGTTTTTTTGGTTTGGCCAGATATTATAGGAGTTTTATGGAGAATTTCTCTTCGGTTACTGCTCCGTTAACTTGAGTAACTCAGAAAAATATGAAGTTTCTGTGGTCGAATGCTTGTGAGGGTAGCTTTAAGAAGTTAAAGTATAAGTTGAATTCTGCTCCTATTTTGACCCTGCCCGAGGGTATTGATGGTGTCATTGTTTATTGTGATGCATCTCGTGTGGAACTGGGTTGTTTGTTGATGCGGTCGGGCAAAATTATGGCATATGCTTCTAGGTAGTTGAAGGTGCATGAGAAGAACTATCCAACTCATGATTTAAAGTTGCTGGTTGTGGTTTTATCTTTAATGATTTGGCACCATTACCTATATGGGGTTCATGTTGACATCTTCTCAGACCATAAGAGTTTGTAGTATGTGTTCACTGAGAAGTAGTTAAATCTCAGGTAAAGAAGATGGCTTGAGTTGCTCAAGAAATATAATATGAGTCTTTATTTTCACCCAGGTAAAGCTAAAGTGGTTGTGGATGCTCTTAGCAGGTTATCTATGGGGAGCTTGTCTCATATTGATAAGGAGAAACAAGGATTAGTGAAAGATATTCACCGACTTACTAATTTTGGAGTTCGTATCTTAGACTATGAGGATGGTGGTGTAATTATTTAAAAAGGGGTAAAGGTATCTTTTGGTGCTAAGGTGAAGGAAAAACATGCTTTGGATCCTATTTTAATACAGGTCAAAGGTATTGTGGGTTAATAGAAGGTCCTAGTTTTTGAGATTGGTAGTGATAGTATCTTGAGGTACCAAGGCAGACTGTATGTTCCCTATGTTGATGGACTGCGAGAAAGGATCTTGACTGAGGCTCACTAGTCAAGGTACATTATTTATCCTGGTTAGACAAAGACATACCATAAATTAAAAGAGATCTATTGATAGAGTAACATAAAGAGAGATATGGCAAATTTTATGGCCAAGTGTATGGTCTATCTGTAAGTGAAGGTGGAGCACTTAAGGCCCAGTGGTTTGTCTCAAGAGATTGAGTTTCCCATGTGGAAATAAAAAATGATAAATATAGATTCAATTACCGATCTTTCGTGGTCTCATCATCAGTTTGATTCAATTTGGGTCATCGTGGATAGGTTGACCAAGTCTGCTCACTTTTGCCAGTAAAGACTAAATATTCTATAGAGGATTATTCTAAGATCTTCATTCAGGAGATCGTGAAGTTGTATGGTGCGCATGTCTCTATTATATATGATTGTGGAACGCAGTTCACATCTCACTTTTGACACTCATTTTAGAGAGGTTCGGTGACTAAGGTAAACATTAGCACTGTTTTTCATCTTCAAGCGGATGGTTAAGTGGAGAGAATGATTCAAACTCTTTGGAAGATATGCTAAGGTCTTATGTGCTTGATTTTTGTGGTAGTTGGGTTGATCATTTGACTCTTGTTGAGTTTGCATATAATAATAACTTTCACTCTAGTATTGGGATGGCTCTTTTTGAGGCCCTTTATGGTAGGAGATGTAGGTCTCTTATTGGGTGGTTTGAGGTTGGTGAGAACTAGTTATTCGATCCCGACTTGGTTCACCAAGCGATGGAAAAGGTGAAGGTGATTTGAGATAAACTTAACATTACCCAAAGTTTCCAAAAGTCTATGTGGATGTGGGCGAAGGGACTTGGAGTTTGATATGGATGAGTTTGTGTTTTTAAAGGTGTCTTTTATAAAGGGAGTGATGCATTTTGGAAAGAAAAGAAGCTCAATCCCTGTTATGTTGGCCCATACCTTATTTTGAGACGAGTGGGCAATGTGGCTTATGAATTAGATTTACCTTCTAGTTTGGGTTCCATTCATCCGCTGTTTCATGTTTAGATGCTAAATAAGTGCGTGGGTGATCCTTCCTTGATTGTTCTTTGGGAGAACGTTGATGTTTTAGATTTCTTATCTTATGAGGAAGTCCTAGTTGAGATTTTGGATAGGAAAGTTAGTAATTTAAGGACTAAAGATGTGTATTCGATGAAGGTTCTATGAAGGAATCATAAGGTTGAAGAAGTAACTTACGAAGTTAAAGAGGACATGAAGTGTAAATATCCATTCTTGTTTCTTGCTTTGGATAATCGTGCTTGAGGTATATGTATTCCCTACAATCTTTGTTTTGTTTCTTTGTTAAAGGAAAGTGTAATTATGTGCTGTGTTAAATCGTGCCAATGAATACCTTAACTCATCTTCAGGGAAGAATGATCTTAACGAGGGAGAATATAACGCCCCAGAATTTTGGTCCCAAAAAAATCCTTGATCTTTGATCTTACTGCCAAACCTACGACTCATGCTACGAGTCGTATGGTGTCGACACGAGTCATAAGACCCTAATCGTATGGTGGCTACGAGTTGTCCCTAACGAGTTGTATGGACTTTCTACGATTTATAATATGCTTTCTGTAGTAAAACCAGTACAATGATAGAAGTTTTTGATCAGAGTATGATTAAGTCCCTACGAGTTTTATAGTTTGTATAGGAGTTGTAGTGTACGACTTGTAAGGTAAATAGTAAAGGGTTCCTGAGCTACTGTCTTGACTATGACTCATTATGATAAGTCGTAATGTCTCATCACGAGTCGTAGGGTGAACCGTGGTCACTGGCAATCATTTTTCAGCTTTTAATTAAGGGCACTTTGGATATTTTGCATCTTCCCCAATAGTGACCCACGACTTAAAACCCCTTTAGGGTATTATTATCACTCTAAAATAAATTAAAATAACTTCTCAAACTCTCTCAAATTCCCAAGGTCAAGAACACTTAGGGTTTCCAAGAAGTTGGTTAATAGGGCTCTCTAGGGTGATTTTTCTCCATAGTTGTGATACTTCAGGCCTTTTACTCTTCTCCAAATCTTATTTTATGAAAAATATGTGTTTAAAATGGTTTATTTGTATAAATTTGAATATGGGTTTCTGATATAGGTTGAGGGTTTTGGAATGGTTAATCCTTGAATTATTTTTTTATGGTTTTCATGAGTTGTTCATGCTTTGAATTAAATGCTTTAAACTAATGGGGTTCATGGGTGTGGGACTTGGAATGGGGGTCGAGGTATTCCCTGAAATTGATGTTTTGAACTTGGAAATTGGTTTGAATAATCATGTTTCTTCAACCCACTTATGTAAATGGCTTTGAATCATGAAATTTTCATTTGGTTTGACTTACTCATCTATACTATCGCATTGCATAAATGGTTAAATAATAAACATAGATTTTGAAGTCCTTGTTGGCTATGTTTTGATTTAATCAACAAAAGGGGCCGAGACATTCCCCAAAAATTGATTTGATAAACTAAAGAAGGTCAAACTATTCCGCGAACATTGATTTAATGAACAAAAGGGAATTCCCCCAAGTTAATGGAATTGTGATGGCATAATTATGATCTTTCAAGATAAATGGTATGACGATACCTATGGCATGCTTTAATGTATAATTCTTTGGTTAATGAATGTGTTATGTGAAACTTATTTTAATTGAGCTTAATGGGGGTTATGTAGCTAAGTAGCGAAAGTGTATTTCTCGGAGGACTAATCCAAAAACTCATGTTTGCCTATGGGTGGGTTGGTCTTGATGGCCATGTGCATGGTTTACACTATTGATATATTTGTATCTAGGATTGACGTGGGATTGGATCATTCCCTAGACTTCCTTGATACCTCTGGTTTGTGCGGCTAACATACACTGGGGCCCTTTCAGTAGGAGGAGCTGAACCCATATTGCTCATGGGTGCTTGTTTATGATGGTTGAGCTACATGGTCCAGGCTAATATTTTACTATCATGCTAAACCTTTTTCCTTACCCCGATATTTATTATATATATGTATGGATGAATGTGAACATGTACATTGAGTTTGAAATTGAACTTTCAATTGACATTACATTATCCTTATCTTGAGTTACCTAGTGCTCACTTATTAACCGTCTCCGAATGCTGTATCCTCATGCGACATAGGGTCCTAAGAAACTTCTACTTTTTTTGCACTATGATAGGTGATTCCAAAGTTATTCGCGTGTCTTCTTGAAGTGGTGAGCCTCCTTCTTTTGAAAGACCCATTACTTCTTGGTTAGTATGTTATAGACTAATTCCTTTTTGAACTCATTTTGGCCATCATCGGGTATATGTACTGACTTAGGTTGATGATTGGTATTGTTTAGAAGATTTATGCGTTATTGTGGTTGGGTTGGTTGTTGATATTCTTAGATTCTTTTGAGCTTATACTTTTCTATCTTGTTATATGTTTGGAATTCATCCACAACTAGGCGTGTTATGTTCTGTTTGGATAGGAAATGGGGGTGGTCTCCGGCCCTCAGTGCACTGGAGATGCCTATCACGATTAGTCCCTAGTTCGGGACCTGACACCTATCTTCCTGCTCTTTCCCGCCCCCTTTTCCATAGCTCACACTTCTTTTTCCTTCTTAACATTTTTGATAGTTCTTTTGTTAGTTTTTCTTGTATAAATGTATATGCATTTCATTATTTTTTTCTTCTATGTCAACCTCAAACAATGTCAAAGATTGCATCAAATACTTTCTTTTATCTCACATCTATGCATATGTTATATAAGTATTTTTATGTATATCTCTAAAGTTATGTTACATCTCAAATCTATTTGTTTGTTAAGTGTATCAGATGCTATTTCATCTTAGATCCCTGTGTATGTTGCATAAGTATTTTTATATATCTCTCTATAGTTATGTATTTTTAAAAGGATTGGTGTAATTTATCTCTTTTATTTTTTTTACTAAAGATACATTGAGATGCATAATATATCCTAGATATGTTATAAAGAGATACATTTTACAATTGAAAAAGATACATTTTTAATATAAAGAGATACATAACATATCTTTGTTCTATGTTACTCATATATACATAGAATATGTATCTCTATTTTTTATTCATATGCTTATAAATATATACTATAATGTATCTCATGTATGTTTTATTTATCGAGACATGATTTAGTTGAATGATACGTTTAATTAATGAGTAACTCTATTTCAGGTAAAATATGCCATTGATAAGATTTCACAACATCCTTCAAGGTTTTGACAGCTTGTGTAATGCCAAGTTTCTAGAAGAGTTTGAATAAATTTTGTCATTAGAAGTAATAGAGATGTTTAGTGAGACATGCTTTGGCGAATTGCTGAAAAAAAATGACAGCAACAAAAAATAGAGAAAAAAGGGAGGATATTGATTCTGCAAATAGAATAGGGAGAATGATATTTTGAAAATATATATAATAATTAATTACATTTTTTAGAGGATTTTTGTTTGTTAATTTGAAGATATAAAAAGTGATTTACTCCTTAAATAAGTAAATATCTATTATTTTTCTTAATCAGCATGTATTAGTGGCCTCACTAGATGTATCACTAGAGATGTATCTCTTGTTAATGGATTTATTAGAAAAATAATAAAATAGGATTTTTTGTATTTTTTATATAAAAGTTGAGATAAGCTGTAATTAGGGGTTAACTAGTAGGAATTTATGTAAGTTTTTATATATAATATTTGGAAACAAATAGTTAAAGTCTTAAAAGGCATGACTTAACATATACCATAACCCGAGACAAATTCTGAAGTGGAGAATGATAGGGATAGGACAAGATGAATTCAAGATTAAATTTAGAGAGAATAATACAGTGTGGCTATCCAAAAATTTAATTGTTCAAATTCATAGTATTTGACAAGAAATACATCTTTGGCTCAAAACATTAATACTTTAGAGATAAATCTTAAAATTTATCCTTGTTCACTCCCTTTCAGCCACTTCATGTTCCACGTTTTTATTATTTTCTCACTTCTTTCACCCACCACCATTGTCAATTCCCTCCCTTATTTCTTTTTCTTTTCACTGAAATGAGTACAAATTGTCATCTTTTTTAATCATTTCACCTTTTCTGACCAATTTCTCCTCCTTCACTTAGATGGAAAAGTCTCTACATTCTCTTAAAAATTTCCAATCAAAGTACGGAGATAGTTGATGCTTGTTGTTCATTTTCAAATATGACATTGTATAATACTTTTTGGAATTTTTTTACCACTATTGGAGAAGATATTTTCTCTAGTCAAGGTTGTCGATTCCTTGATACTTCTTATTTGTACATTGTGTAATTAGTGTATAATAATTTTATTATATGTATAAAATTGATTTGTATATATATAT
>JAPEIP010000008.1:147586634-147600012 GCA_026120095.1 Capsicum chinense
GGTCAATTGGTTAAAATTAGATTTTCTTTAAATGTGAGTTGATTTCGATCTACATTTGATCTAAACAATATCAAAATGGTGCTTCCTTAATTCCAGCAGGTTTGAAATATGTTTTACAACTTATTAACACTATTAGTTTGTGCTTGACGATTTCCAAATGCGTTTTGAGAGTCCACTCTGAGTTTTTGGCTACTTTGTTGTAGCGACTTGTTATGTCATTACTAAAAGGTACCTCATTTATGGGTATGAGTTATATAGATATTTGAAAATATGGTCCCAAACTAGTATAAAATAATGTCGCTAAACTTTTGAAATTTAAAATTTTGGGTTAGACTGACGTTATTCTGCTACAGCAGCGCAGTGGTAGCTGCTAACAAACCATTATAGCAGGACGCCAAAGGCAGAAACCTAATTTTATTTTATTTTCTTTCTCCTATTCAGTTGCAAAGGGTTGAAAAAGGCTTATAAAAACCCTCCTAGTTTTTCCTCATGGCCATGGAGCAAAGCAAAGGAGAAATATGCTCGAAGGGGTTAAATGTAATTCACACTAGAAATTACTAATGTAGAGTCAAAATCATGTATTCATGGCTCCATTACACCTATTTGGCATCCAGGTAGGCTAGTTTTAACTGAGTAGTTTAAACTTGGATTATAAAGCATAGAAATGGCATAGATTGATGAGAGATTTCATATTTAGGCCTTTGGACAAGATGTTAGAGTGGATAAAAAGCATAAAAATTGAATTATTGGATAGAAATTTGTTGTTACTTTTGATATTAAAATCTGTCAATTAATTAATGTGCCTTGCTATTGATGTTGTTCATCCTTGTATAATATAAAGTGGTGTTATACCTAAAAATTAGCTTAGAAGCTAATAATTCCCTAACTAGAGGTAGTTAGTGACTGGTGTTGGTGGATTTCGAGGAATCTATGGTGGTAACTAAAGGAATGGCAGTATTATAAAATATCAATGTTATGATGAAAGGTTGGGTTGTATTATTATATGGACCATAGGTGCGGATGTATACCTTGGATATTAAAAAGCCTTACCAAGTCCTAACTGAGGTACAAATGGTAGGTGATTGTAAGACCCCTTAAAAATTTTGATCATTTTATTTTTGACCTTCCCACGTGTGTAATATCAATTTTTTACTTGAATTATGTTTGGGGGGTGTTAAGAGGGTGTTTTGGGAAAGTTTTTGGAACACCCTAGATTTGGACCTTGAAAATTTCCTAAGCTTTGAGCTCACTGCTCTGGTTACGACTGGACCCCCTAAGTCGTCGGGTGTCCTAATGAGTTATTGGGATGATTTGTAACCAAACTAGTAAGTTTGTGGCTTGATTCTGCTATGAGTATGAGTTGCTCACTAAGAGCCGTAATGAGATATTATGAGTTGTTAGGTGTAATCTTAGGGTGTCCAGCATATGTATTGGGTTTTATGTTGACTACAGCTAGACCCTACGAGTTATATAGCCCCATTATTATTGGTGCCATTGAGTCATGAGGAAATAGTGTAGGGTTTCTTGGCGGTACTTCCTTGGTTATGACTCATGGTGACGAGTCATAAAGATTGGCTACGTGTCAAGGGGTTGACTAAGGTGGTACTTTTCAGCTTTTAAGTTGAGGGCATTCTTGACATTTCCCTTCTTAACCAGATAGAACCCCTTGACTTATAACCTTTTTTAGAGTGTCATTATCTCTCAGAAACATATAAGTAACTCCTCAAATACTCCTAAATCCTCAAGGTTAAGAACACTCAGGGTTTTTGTAAGGTTGATTAATTAGGGCTCTCAAGGGTGATTTCTCTTCGTACATCTTACTATTAGAGGCATGTTATTCTTACCTCATCGTTAATTTTTTAAAAGCATATGATTTAAAGTATTATTCATGAAATTATTGTGATGGAATTAAAACATTTGTTGGGTTTTTTAAATGTTTATGAATTGAATAATGTTTCTTATTATTTATACATGATTTTTATGTTACAATTATGGTACTGAACTTGTGGGTGCATGGAGATGGTAAATGAACTAGGAGATTGTTATTTTCCCAAACTTGTGACTTTTGAAGTGGTTATGTCCCCAATCCCAAAATGTGAAGTTTGTTTTAGTTATTAGAACGTTGGAATTTGTGAAATTGAATTAGTCTTGAATTATTGCATGATATAAAAGGTATTTGTAATAAAAGGGTATGATTTAATGAACAAATAGAGTCGGTGTTCCCCAATGTGTATTAATGAACAAAGGGAGTTGTTCTCCCCGAGTTAATAGAAATTATATTAGAATGACATGTTACCTTGCAAGTGTAGTTAGTATGACGAGACCAACATTGTATGCCTTAATGTGGAATGTTGTTAAATAAATGTGAATGTGTGATACTTATTTTAATTGGTCTATAATAAGAGTTGTGTAGCTGAGTTGTGAAAGTGGAGGTTCGAGTGACCGATAATGGAAACTATATTTATCGACACGGGGGTCAGAGTGACCAGGGAGGTTCCAGTCCCCCTTATTATTATTTCATGATTCGGGAGGTTCGAGTCCCCCTTAAATCATTATATGATCAAGTGCTTAAGTCACCTTGGTATATGTTGGAGGGTTTGAGTTCCCCATGTGCATATATATGAGATTATTCTCTGATTAGTGTGGTTACACGTATTGGGGCCCAACCAGGGGACCATGTAGCTCGCTGGTACTATTATATGATGGTTGAGCTACCCAATCCAGGTTAAGGTTTTGAAAAGCATGTTAAGCTTTGTTCCCTATCCCGACATGTGATATATATATATAAATATGTTTATTTGTTTGATTATGTGCATTGGTTTTTCAAATGATTTTAAAGTGTTGATCATGTCATTATGTTATCCTTATCCCCGAGTTATATGCTAGAGTTCAGCCCGCTAATCGTTATTCAGATGTTGTATCCCCATGCGATGTAAGAACTGGTCATACTTCTACTTTTCCTGCTCAGTGACTTTGTCCGGAATTAGCTAGCAAGTTATATTGAAGTGGTGAGCTTCCATTCTTTGGAAGACTCTATTTCATGATTATGGTTTCCTTTACATTTTAGCTATTCCTTTGGATTTGGTTTTTGGCTATTATCGGGGCATGTCCCGACACTTTATTGATGTTCAAATTTGGATCATAGTTTAGAAGGGTTTGTTTGGACTACTATGGCTATTGGGTGGTATCGGTCGGTTGATTGGCTGATCGACGATGGTTGGGTATGGACATGGATTTAAACTTTCATAGACTATTGTATGCTATCTTGTTATATGTTCAAAATTCAGCCGAACTTGGGGTGTAGTATGTTTGGTTTGGCTTGGTGGGGGTGATCTCTGGTCTATGTGGGACTTGAGATACCCGTCATGGCTAGGCCCTGGTTTGGGTCGTGATAGTATCGAATTTTTTCGAAGGGGTTCAGGGTTATTTTGGAACCCTGAGGTAGTGAGGATCTACAGGAAGGCCCTGTCATTGAGGTTAACCTCCGCGATATTGGCGTGGCATGAAGGCTAACCTCCGCAATATTGGCATCCCACACCAGTGTTTTGATTTCATCAAGTTTTATTTTTTTCACTTGGGTTGAGGGGCTTTTGGTCTTTTACTTCTTGTACGACCTTATAATATAAAATAACCCTATTCCCTTTAGTTTTAAAATATCAGATCATTCATCTTCTCTCTTAAACTCAAAACCTAAGAAAATTCAAGGGTTTTACAGTAAATTCATCATCTGGGATCCAAACTCTGAATTGACTTCAATTTTTTGTGTATTTTAGGCATGTTTCTCTTTTCTAAACTTGAATTTTTTTTGGTTAATTGAATGGATTTTCATGTGATTTAAATTGTGGTTTTTGAAAATGGATTGAAGGGGTTTGGTTGTTACTGACTTAGTTACTTGTCCAAAGTTTTAAATTGATTATTCTTGCTTTAAATAAATATTTTGGAGACTGAATTGATGCATGGTTTTAATGATTGGAATGGGGGTACATGGGTTTACCCAAATTGAATGACCTTTGGCTTGGAATTGGCATTAACCTTAACCCAATTTGTAAACTTGATTTTGAATATGGAAAATTGCGTGGTTTAACTTATTTTTGAACCCAATGCATTTCATTAAAGGATAAATGAGTAAAAATGGTTTGGATGGCATTGGTGGCCTTCATTTTGGATTTTAAATGGAACTTGTGAGTCTAATTTGTTTTGTAAATTGGTTTGGCATAAATATATTAGCTTGCAAGCATATTAGTATGATGATACCAAGTGGTAAATACTGTAATGAATGACTCTTAGGTTGCTAGTTAGTTTTATGTGTAAATTGGTTTAATTTTAGCTTGAAAGAGAGTTGTGTAGCTCACCGTAAAGGTGTATGTCCTAGAGGGATGAACATTGAAAACCGCATTTGTCGGCATTGGGGGTCTATATGACGGTGTACTTGATGCAAACTTGATGTATATCTTTTGGGATGACTTTTGCATGGGCGAATTTAGTTATCCCTCAGATTTTTCTCAATTCGTGTGACTGCCATGCACTGGGGCCCTTTCAGTAGGGGAAGTTGAACCTATATAGCCCCTGGGTGCTTTAGGATAGATTGAGCTACACAGTTCAGGTTAAAATTTTAAACTCTCTTGTTCATGACCCTTTTCCTTATCCCAACATCCTTTCCTTATCCCAACATCCTTTCTCTCTAAATTTATATATATATATATATATATGATTATGTGCATGTGGTTTTGATTGATTTTTGAATGGCATTACTTTATCACTTTCCCTGAGTTTTATGCCAATGCTTTCCTTCCGACCGTCCTAGGATGCTACATCATTTCATGATGTAGGGTCCAAAGACTGTTTTGTTGCTCTTGTGCAACGTTAGGTGGTGGAGCATATCCGTTAAGTTTTTGTGAAATAGTGAGCCACCATCTTTTGAAAGTTTTTGTTATTTCATTATTCTTTCTTTATTGTCATAGTACTTTTGGATTCTTTTGGTCACAATCAGGGGCATGTTCCAACTTCGTTGATATTTTGGTTTTAGAGGCTATTCTGGACAAGTGTGGGGTGGTTGTTGTTTTGACTCTCATTTTTCATTTTAGCTATCTATTCATTTTTTTATTATAGTTTGATTGGGTTCCACTTTATTGTTATTATTGTACTTTTGAGGTTAGGATAAGGGGTTGTCTCCGACCCATGGTGGGCTTGATATACCAATCACGACCAAGCCTTGGTTCGAGTTATGTCAAGCTTAGTATAAGAGCATGGATTAGGATCATTGAGTGTCCACAAATTCATGTCGAGTAAAGTCTTTTTTATGAGTGTGTAGCGTGCCACACTTATAAGGAGGAGGCTACAAGGCGTTTCAGAATATTTTCCTTTCTTGTGTTTTATTTTGAGTTGTAGAGTCTAGATTATGAAACTTCTCTAACTACTGTCTTCCTCACATTTCAGATTATACCTCTTCAAAGATCTGATGTTTGTAGATACTCTACTGGAAAATATGGAGGGGACTCGCCCTATTTATGGAGTGTAAACCTGGTCTAGCGTCCCTGCTCCTTATTATACCGCTCTTCATGGATTTCCACCGATCCCTACTAGTCCTCTTTGGGCTTCCCAGGCTGGTGACTCATACACGCAATCACCTCATGGAGATATCTCTAATGCAGAGTTCCATTAGTCTATTCATATGCTCACTCAGTTGGTGGCATCACAATCTCGTTAGTCTGACCGTGTTGATTTTGTTGCTTATTTATCTAGGTCACTTGGGTTGGCCAGTTTATGAGGTTAAATCAACCAACTTTTATAGTCTCTAAAGTTGAGGAGGATCCTCAAGAGTTTTTTGATGAGATAGAGAACATTTCTAGGGTGATGCATGCTACTGATTCTAAGGGTGTAGAGTTTGCTGTGTATTAGTTAAAGGATGTAGCTTAACAGTGGTATAAAGAGTGGGAAGCTATAAGGAGTGATGATGCTGAGTAGGCAGTGTGGGATGACTTTTTGGGTTCTTTTTTATCACTTCTTTCCTCAAAAGTTGAGGGAAGGTAACATAGAAGAGTCTGTGAACTTGAAGTATGGGAAGATAATTGTGGAGGAGTATGCTCTGAAATTTCAGTAGTTTTCCTGTAATGCTCCAAAGTTAGTGTCTAACATGAGAAATTTTTCTATTGGCTTATCCGGTGATTTGGTGTTGGAGTGTAAGGCTACGATGCTGAATAATGATATGGACATCTCCAGGTTGGTGGTTTATATGCAGCAGGTAGAGAATAAAATAAAGAAATAGGCAGAGATGGGAGAGTGACAGGACAAAAAGTTTAGGTATTCAGAACTGGTGGGGGTCAATAAAATAGTAGGAAAGATAATAGCTAGTGAACCAAGAAGAAGAACTGGAGGAATTCGTATTTGTCTTCCAGTGCTCCTTATCCTAAGCCTTTGGGTGAACATCATTTTTAGGCTAACAATGGTCTTAAGGCACAGGGCTCAGTCAGTCCCTCTTAATCTTTTTTGTCATTTTTGTGGTCAACTTCACCTTGGTTATTGTGAGGAAGGGAGAAATTAGTGCTATAATTATGCTCAGCTTGGTCATATGCAGTGAATTATCCTTCAATAAGGGTTACTACTAGGGCTAATAAAGATTTAGTAGCCGTATTTTTAGCTCCTGCGCTAAAGGAAGCTACTTCTAGTATCGACACTAGACAAAATCATCTTTATGCACTTGATACTCATCAAGTATCTGAGTCATCCTCTGATGTTGTTACGGGTATGTTACAACTCTTTTCCTATGATGTTTATTGTTTGCTTGACCTGAGTTCTACACTTTCTTATATGACTCCTTATGTGGCTGTGCATTTTGATTTTGGTCCTAAAAATATTTCCAACCCCTTTTCTATGTCTATTCTGGTGGATGATTCTATATTTACCGAAAAAATCTATAGGGTATGTATGGTGTCTATCTTTTATAGAGAGACATTGGTGGATTTAATAGAATAGATATGGTGGATTTCGATGTTATCTTAGGGATGGATTGGATTTATTCATGTTATGCTTCTCCAAATTGTAGGACCCGATGGGTCAGTTTTTATTTTCCTAATAAGCCGATATTAGAACGGGAGGGAGTTCCTTAGTACCGAAAGAGAGGCTTATTTCTTATCTTAGAACTCAGAAATTGATTTCTAAAAGGTCTTTACATCATCTAGTTTATGTTAAGGATTCTAACTCTGAGACTCCTTCTTTGCAATCTCTCCATGTGGTTAATGAATTTCCTGAAGTGTTTCTCGATGATATTTTTGGAATTCCTCCCGATAGGGAATAGATTTTAGGATTGATCTTCTACTAGATATCCATCCTACTTATATTCTTCCTTATAGGATGGCTCCGACTAAACTAAAGGAGCTAAAGGAGCAATTAATGGGACTTCTTGATGAGGGCTTTATTCATCCTTGTATTTTTCCTTGGGGTGCTCCTGTGCTTTTCGTGTGAAATAAAGATGGGTCTCTTCAAATATATATAGACTATCACCAATTGATTAAGGTTTCAATGAAGAATAAGTATCCTCTTTCTAGGATTGGTGATCTTTTCGATCAGCTTTAGGGTGCTAGGTGTTTATCTAAGATTGATCTTTATTGGGCTATCATCCATTGAATATTAAGAAGGTTTGTATTCCCAAGACTACTTTCCTAACTTGGTAAGGTCACTATGAGCTTTAGGTTGACTAATGCTCCTGCTGCGTTCATGGATTTTATGAATTTAGTTTTCAGGCAGTTTCTGTATTTGTTTGTTATAGTCTTTGTTGATGACATCTTGGTGTACTCTAAGAGTGAGTAGGATCGTGCCAATCACCTTTGAATTGTGTTGTAGTCTTGTAAAGACCAGAGGTTGTGATGCAAAATTTTCTAAGTGTGAGTTTTGGATACGTGGTAACCGTTCTTGGGTATGTTGTTTCTAGTAAGGGTATCAAGATGGATCCACACAAAGTTGAGGTAGTTAAGAAATGGCCTAGACCCACGACTCTAACTGGCATTAGGAGTTTCTTTGGCTTAGCTGGGTATTATAAAAGATTTGTGGAGAGTTTCTTATTTATTGCTCCCATGAGGGAAGTGAAGGGATTTGGAAAGAAAGGGAAACTCAGGCCCTGATATATTGGCCATTACGGTATCTTAAGTCACTATGGAAAGATAGCATATGAGTTTGAGTTCCCTGCAGATTTGGCATTAGTACATCCAGTGTTCCATGTTTCATTACTAAAGAAATGTATTGGTGATTCAGCCATAGTTGTTCCTTTATAAAGCACAGATGTTCAGTACAGACTTTTTTATGATAAAATCCCAGTCGAGATCCTTGATCGTCAAATTTGTAGACTAAGGAGCAAATAGGTTCCATTGGTCAAAGTTCTTTGGCGGAATCAATCCATTGAGGGAGCCACTTGGGAAGCAAAAGCAGATATGCGTACTAATTACCATCATCTTTTCTCCGCAAACTTAGACTCAGATTAAGGTAACTGTTTTCCTAAGATTATCTCTTTTCCATTCTCAGTCCCAGCCATATAATCATCTTTATGTCATTTCATGCATTCGCAAATCAGTTCAGTCATTTATCATATTTCAGACTCAGTAATGTAACCATGTTTTCAGTTATGCATATTTGGTATGTAACCTTAGTTCCTTAGTATTCTCAGCTTAATCAGTCCCATTCAAGGATGAATGTTCCCAAGGGGGAGATATTGTAAGACCCCATAAGCTCTTAGCTCAATATAAGCTCACTATTGCATGTTAAAGGGGTCCAAGAGTTAGAAAATTTCACTAAGTGTTAGGACTTACTCATTTCCAAAGCCCCTTAAATTTTGATGATTTTACTTTCGATCTTCCCGGCCTTGGAACATTAATTTTTAAGTTGATTCATGATTGGGGTTATCAATAGTACATCTCGGGTGAGTTTCAGAATTTTTGCATGAGAGTAGGGGTATGTTAGGATCACCAAAATAGTAGTAGCACTAGGATACGCCCGCGATGCACCCTCTAGTGCACTGCTAGGGATGCCTGTGGTAGAACTCGCGGTGCGGGGGTCAATCCTGTGGTCCAGAGCCCGTGGTTCGTGCCCCATCGCTCGCCTCTTATTTTACCAGCTTTTATTCTCATTTTTGCAAGGGCAATTGGGTCTTTTCCCTTCACCCAATTTATCCATAACACAGGATTAAGGGTTCCAAATTCATAATGCCATCTTATTCACAAAGTTCTCTCAAAAGAAAGCATTCTCTCTCAAGAACAAACCCTAGCCTCTTCAAAAGAAACAAGGGATTCAAGCTTAATTTTAAAGAATATAATCAAGAACCTTCACAAATTCATCAATTAAGGTATGTGAGATGTTCATCCATGGTCTCTTTTCACCAATGGAGTCCAAGAATCCATCTTTGTGTTTTGAACTATGAAATTACATGTTTATGATAAATTATCTCCATGAAGTTTTTATGAATCTTGATTACACATTATGTTTGCAGTTGTTTTTCATAGGAATTAACCCTTACACGTTAGAATGATGATATTTTTATGTTAAATGTTGGTTCATGGTTTTAGAATTAAAGCTATGTTATTACTACATGTTTAAATTTTTCCTGTGCTTTAACTCATGACCCTCATATGTTTGATGAAATGTCTAAGTTTTGAATTTGGAACAATGATCCTCTTTTTATGGTTTCAAAGCTCTTATGTGTTCCCGTTGTTATTCTATTGAGCCCTGGAGGGTTACGAACACCCATTACTTAGATGTTGACATAGTTTCAGTATTTACAGAATGGTTTTAGATAAACCATGAGCATCAACATTCAGTCAGCTAATATGATCAATTATTAGTTCATTAAACATAGTTTAATCCAGAAATCAGTGTTAGTTTAGTTGGGAGTAAGATTTAGCATCAAGCAAACCTAGGGATTGGGGCTCACCCATCAGTTTCAGTTTAGTTGGAAGTAGGATATAACATCAAGCAAATCTAGGGATTGGGGCTCACCCGTCAGCTAGGACTGGGTCCTTAGTAATAGTCTCGAAGTTTCAGAACTACATAGCCAGTGTAGGATTATTAGATGTCACCTGCTAGTTTAGAACTGACAATCTCAGAGGTGTCACCCTCCAGTTTAGGACTGACAATCTCTTAAGGGTCACCCATTAGTTTATGACTGACTCATTAGTATTTTAGGACAGTAGCTTAGTGGATCCGCACAGCCATTGTTAGTACCGTGGCACGACACTAAAACCCTTTTAGGTGGGGTCACAGGTTGGCCCCTGATTAGCTCAGATTGCGCAAGTCATTTAGATAATACCTCCCACAATCTTAGTTCAGTATTTAGTACAGAACTCAGTTCAGGTTTACTTTACCATAGCATGCATTTTAATAATTATTCAGTTATCAGATTCTAATATTTCAGTTTATAGACTATTTTATTATTATGTTACATATTTGGTCATGCATTCTCAGATTTTATAGCTTTCGCGCATATTATTCATCTGTTATTTTATGTTATACAGTCAGTCATTATCTCATGCTATTCAGTCAATCAGTATTTCAAGCACATAAACTTATGTAATTCATCCTAACCTCATCTCATATACCATTACATTCGAAGTACTGACCATATATTTTCTTCGAGCTATGATGTCTTTTATCATAGGTTCGGATGCTTAATTTCATAACCGTGTGTAGACAGTTCAGCCTATTAGTAGCAATAGTTGTGGTGAGTCCTTATATGTCGAGGACCTATTATGTTATTTCAGTATTCCTACATTTCCTTTCAGTTGGTTATTTTTGAGTTAGTTGGGGCCTATCCTATCAACTCTTTAGTCAGTTTATAGGCTTTGAAACATGCAGTCAGTCAGTTAGATAGTCAGTCAATTTTTATCAGAGTTTTTAGTCATTCAGACATGTTTTGATACATATTTAGTATCCAGTATTATATTATCTTATCAGTATTGAAACCTTATGGCATTCTCAGTTTACTTCCATACACGTGTATTTTATTATTTTATTCAGTATTCACAGTAGGTACCAACTCATGGGTTAGCTTGTGGTCTCTTCTGACCATAAGCACCGTTGTTATGACTAGGGGGTAGCCTCGGGTCGTGACAATAAGATCAAAGAATATTTTGGTATATTTGATATATCTTTTATTTAATAACACAATATTCAAAATATTTTTTTACTTTCTTAAATTTCATACCAAATTAAAGTAGATTAAACAAGTTGAAATGGATAAGGTATTTATAGAATATTGTATTTTTATAAGAAAAAAATAAAAAAACTTGTCAAATATTAAATTGTGCTTATAAATATGTATATATTTATTTTCAAAATTCAAATCTTCTAAAATTATGCTTTAGCCAAAGGTTATTTTCATAAACAACTAATATTTACAACAAACTTATAAAATTGATTGAAAAATGATGTGCCATGGTTTCATGGCACTTTCGATGATTAAAAATATGAAAATATGCAAGTACTTAGGTCATTTTGTTAGATATAATGTGTGTTTATGTGTATGTTATAGGAAATTAGGGTTGGAAGTGAAGTGGAATAAAATGAGAAGGAAAAGCTTTGAAAAGTAAAGTCACTTCTTTGACTACGAGTCATTGGGTGACTATACGACTCATAGACCAAGTCGTTAGAAGAACAATAGATAAAAGTAAGTTGAGGAGCAAAATAAATAATGGCTATGACTTGTGGGATCTGACTACGAGTCGTATAGAATATCTTTCTGAGCACACTTGGTGTAAAGTCCTGAGCATGAACAAGTTAAAGCCCAGTAGAGACAATGTCGTGAACCAGTCATAGGGTCCGACTATGAATTATTATGGAAATTGTTCTAAGAACCTGAAGTTAGGATACTAAAAGTTAAAAATCTATTATAGTGACAACAAGTCCAGCCAACGACTCGTAGGGTCTTGAGATAAGTCATCATCACAGAGTGCAAAATAAAGATAATGGAGCTGACAATGAGTCGTTGTTAGTCCAAATGACTCGTTGCCCGAGGCATACCCACTACCGATCTTATTTTCCTATTTTATATTTTTAGGTTTTCTACGTTATTTTGAGAAACTATAAATACTCCTTGGATATTTTTGTAATAATTTACTAACTCTTTAGATTCACAAGTATATATTTATTCTACAATTCGACTTTTGATCTTGGAATCCTTTATTCTTGATTTTACGGTTGATTATTAATTTGAGGTTTTGGATTTTCTTTTGAAATTATTGTAAGATTATTTATATACTTTCTTTATTGAATTCTATGGAGATTTTTGCAAACATGAGAGGCTAAACCACTTAACTGGGGTTATGGAAACCCTAGTGGAATAACAAAGTAGAAGAAGTGTGAGGTCCTTCTAAATCAATATTTATACATACAATTTATACGATTTCTTAACTATTACAGAAGTTAAGAATTGGCTTGTATTTGAGATCATCTTCACAAGAAAGGTTAAGATTAGGAAAAGAGGATCACAATAGTAATTCAAGGCTACCAACCCTCGTCTAATCAACTTGATAGTCAAAAGGAGATAGTTGTACTGGGTCCAAGAGAAGGGTTAGTAAGGCGACACTCTGAGACTAACAAGGTGAAAAGTGAAATTTATCAAAGGCATTCATAAGATGGTTGGTAATACATAGCTTGTCAGATTATGCATGTAGGTTAATGAGATAGTCTGATTAAACATGATAAGCCTATGAAGTTAGGAAGCCAGGGGGAATACAGTCCTAGTATTCATCTCAGATTGATATCAACATAAAGTTATCAAGACTTGTTACTACTTTACTATTTTGACAAATTCCCCTATTTACTTTTTTGTATTTTTCTAACTACTTCAGTAGATTCATGAGGGATATTTGTGATATTCCCAGTGGGTTTGACCCCAACCTCTATTGGGTTACTATATTTGACATTGACCTTATTATACTTTTTGGAGGTATAGTTTTGGGCGACATCAAATTTTGGCATTGTTGTTAGGGAATACTATTATAGATTGGTTGATTGAAGTTATTGAGGCTATTGGGTTTTACTTTTCTACTTTTCTTGGTGTGTATGTCAGTGTATGCCCAGTATTAGGAGTCAAGGAAATCCCCTAACCCCACTTGATCCAGAGATTTAAATAACCCTACAACAAAATCATAGGATGGCGTAACACGACCATAAAGTTAATCATGAGATGCCTCAAGATGTTCCAAATGACTTGCCTCCCCCACCACCGTATGGTGTTCACGAGATAGATATGTAAACCACTGTATGGTTATAAGTAGAAACAAATAAGAGTATGGATAATGAGGCTACCCATCATAAAACTTAAGAAGAGAGATAGAGACAACAAGCAGAGCATCAAGAAGAACTCAATAAAGGTAAAAGATATAGAGCTCAAGTG
>JAPEIP010000008.1:147600112-147614190 GCA_026120095.1 Capsicum chinense
AGAACAATAGATAAAAGTAAGTTGAGGAGCAAAATAAATAATGGCTATGACTTGTGGGATCTGACTACGAGTCGTATAGAATATCTTTCTGAGCACACTTGGTGTAAAGTCCTGAGCATGAACAAGTTAAAGCCCAGTAGAGACAATGTCGTGAACCAGTCATAGGGTCCGACTATGAATTATTATGGAAATTGTTCTAAGAACCTGAAGTTAGGATACTAAAAGTTAAAAATCTATTATAGTGACAACAAGTCCAGCCAACGACTCGTAGGGTCTTGAGATAAGTCATCATCACAGAGTGCAAAATAAAGATAATGGAGCTGACAATGAGTCGTTGTTAGTCCAAATGACTCGTTGCCCGAGGCATACCCACTACCGATCTTATTTTCCTATTTTATATTTTTAGGTTTTCTACGTTATTTTGAGAAACTATAAATACTCCTTGGATATTTTTGTAATAATTTACTAACTCTTTAGATTCACAAGTATATATTTATTCTACAATTCGACTTTTGATCTTGGAATCCTTTATTCTTGATTTTACGGTTGATTATTAATTTGAGGTTTTGGATTTTCTTTTGAAATTATTGTAAGATTATTTATATACTTTCTTTATTGAATTCTATGGAGATTTTTGCAAACATGAGAGGCTAAACCACTTAACTGGGGTTATGGAAACCCTAGTGGAATAACAAAGTAGAAGAAGTGTGAGGTCCTTCTAAATCAATATTTATACATACAATTTATACGATTTCTTAACTATTACAGAAGTTAAGAATTGGCTTGTATTTGAGATCATCTTCACAAGAAAGGTTAAGATTAGGAAAAGAGGATCACAATAGTAATTCAAGGCTACCAACCCTCGTCTAATCAACTTGATAGTCAAAAGGAGATAGTTGTACTGGGTCCAAGAGAAGGGTTAGTAAGGCGACACTCTGAGACTAACAAGGTGAAAAGTGAAATTTATCAAAGGCATTCATAAGATGGTTGGTAATACATAGCTTGTCAGATTATGCATGTAGGTTAATGAGATAGTCTGATTAAACATGATAAGCCTATGAAGTTAGGAAGCCAGGGGGAATACAGTCCTAGTATTCATCTCAGATTGATATCAACATAAAGTTATCAAGACTTGTTACTACTTTACTATTTTGACAAATTCCCCTATTTACTTTTTTGTATTTTTCTAACTACTTCAGTAGATTCATGAGGGATATTTGTGATATTCCCAGTGGGTTTGACCCCAACCTCTATTGGGTTACTATATTTGACATTGACCTTATTATACTTTTTGGAGGTATAGTTTTGGGCGACATCAAATTTTGGCATTGTTGTTAGGGAATACTATTATAGATTGGTTGATTGAAGTTATTGAGGCTATTGGGTTTTACTTTTCTACTTTTCTTGGTGTGTATGTCAGTGTATGCCCAGTATTAGGAGTCAAGGAAATCCCCTAACCCCACTTGATCCAGAGATTTAAATAACCCTACAACAAAATCATAGGATGGCGTAACACGACCATAAAGTTAATCATGAGATGCCTCAAGATGTTCCAAATGACTTGCCTCCCCCACCACCGTATGGTGTTCACGAGATAGATATGTAAACCACTGTATGGTTATAAGTAGAAACAAATAAGAGTATGGATAATGAGGCTACCCATCATAAAACTTAAGAAGAGAGATAGAGACAACAAGCAGAGCATCAAGAAGAACTCAATAAAGGTAAAAGATATAGAGCTCAAGTGCTTCTAGCTTTCCAGTACTCACCAACATATGATGATCCAGAGAATGACCTGGGGCATGTTGAGCTTACTGATACATAAGCTATCATTCTTCCTGAGTTGCCTTGGGGGTGAAGTTTGATACTAGATTGATATTATTCAGCTGCACAATTTGAAGATTGTGTTCTCTAGTTTGCTGATGATGATTCAAACATGGATATCATGAGTTTTGTTGGGGCACGAACTTCGTATAATATGCTTGGGATAAGTCAAGAAGCTTTGATACTCGGTTTGTTCCCATTCTCTCTAACTGGTAAGGAGATTTTAGGGTTAATGTAACAACCTTGGGGGTCCATTACTAATTGGAATGAGTTATGGAAATAGTTCTTGGACCAATTTTTCAACCTTATAGAATGTTATAGTTGAAGGATGAGATATATAATTTAGGTAATGTCATTCTAAATCACTATATGAGGTGAGGTTAAGGATTAAAAAGAAGTTTATGATGGTGACCAGTCACTGAATTTTAGGGAGAAATTTGTTTGAATATTCTATCGATCCTTGAATATCAAATCCAAAGTTATTACGGATACTATTATTGGTGGAGTCATGAGCCTGCGTTGGGAGGTAGCTTTAGAAATCCTAGACCAGGTCTCTATCACCAACCGAGGGTGGCATACTTGAGAGGCAGAAAGAGGTGCTAGTACTTATGCTATTAGTGCTTCTAGTGAGTAAAGAATCATAGATGATATAGTAGCTCAAGAAGTTACGCAGCTGAGGATGTAGATTAGGTTACTGACTGTAACACCTCGGGTTTTTGGTCCTTGAAAATTTCTAAAATTTTATCCTCACTGCCTTTAATACGACTTACCCTATAAGTTATAGGGAGTCTTGATGAGTCATTGAAATTAAATCATAACCTAAATTGTAAGTGTGTGACTAATTTCTGCTCTGAGTATGAGTGGCCTAAGAGTCCTAAGGACTCACTATGAGTCATTGGGTAAAAATCATAGGATGTCCAGTGTTTACGTTGAATGGGTTCTATGTTGACTACGATTGAACCCTACGAGTTGTAGGGTCCTATTACGAGTCATAGTAGTTGAGTCATAGGGTCAATAGTGGGTGGGTTTCCTAGAAACTATCTTGGCTACGACTCATGGTAACGAGTCATAATGAGACCTTATGAGCTGCAAAGTGACTCGTAGTCACTGACGACTAAATTTTAGCTTTTAAATTGAGGGCACTTTGGACAATTCCCTTCTTATCAAATTAACACCCCACATTCATAAAGCACTTAAGGGGGTTATTTATCATTCATAACATAATCAAACACTTCCAAAACTCTCTCAAATCTCTCTAGAAATATACTTTTGATTTCAAAGAAAAAGGTTATCAAAGGGCTCAAAGGCAAAATTCTCTCTATAAACTTGAATATTTTAGGCATGTTACTCTTCCGTAATTTCTAATTTGTTAAAATCATATGTTTTAAAGTGTTGTTCATATGGTATTGATGTCGTTTTTAAAACACGGGTTGAGGTTTTTGAAAAACTATTGTTTACATAGTATTTATGTTTGTCCTTGCATGGGTTATATTTAAATGGTGGTTTTAAAATCAATTTTATGCATATGTATAGTGAATAAATTAAGGGATTGTGATTTCCCCAAACTTGTGACTTTTGAAGTGGTTATGACCTCAGCCCAATATTGTGAAATTGATTTTTGAATATGAAAAAGTATGCATATTGAACTACTCTTGAACTATTGCATAAAGTAATAAGTCAATGAAGCATAATGGTTTTAAAATTGAACCTTAAGGGATTGTGTGATTCCCTAAGCTAATGTATAATTGAATCATGGGGGTGGTGGGGGGGGGTGGGCTATGAATTCCCCAATTTATAAAATTATTTTGGCATGTTGATATTACCTTGCAAGTGTAGTTGGTATAATTTTACCAACAATATATGCATAAATGTGTATCGTGGTTCAACGAATGGATATGTGTCATAATTGTTTTAATTGGGATTTAATGAGAATTGAGTAGCTGAGTCATTAAAGTGAAGTTCCCAATGGACTAACACTGGAAACCGCAGTTGATGATACAAGGGTTTATATGACTGGGTGATTCGAATCCTCTTTATTACTATCACATGATTGGGAGGTTCGAGTCCCCCACGTTATATTTTATGATTTGGTGTTTGTGTCTCCTTGATAGCTGGGAGGTTTGAGTCCCTCATAGTGCATATGTATACCATCAGTATCTCAATACCTCTACTTTTTCTGTATAGAGTTAGGTAGATCGACTCAGTTCGTCGGTTTGTTGTAGTGAAGTGGTAAGTTTTTATTCTCCAGAGGACTTAGACATTTCATCTGTTATTATCATAGATTAGAATTAAGAGTTTTTATTATCATTAACATTGTCATTTTCATTATCATCTATCAGAGTTGAGGACATATCACGACCAAGATTGGTTTTTGATTCTTTTGTTAGAAGGCTTTGTTGGATTACTATGGACTGGGGTGATGTTGGTCAATTGTTTTGGATGGTTACTAGTTATCGGTCATAAACTTATCTTTTATTCTTAAATCTTACCTTGTGCTATATTGTTATATGTTCAAAATTCATCCAATATTGAGGATGTTGTGTTCACTTGGTTAGGTGAAGGGGGTGGTCTCCAGTCCATGTGAAACTTGAGATGTCCTCCATGGCTTGTCCCTGGTTCGGGTCATGACACTTACGAAGTAATTTGCATCTATGAATTTTGAGAAAGTGAATGCTATGGGCGCATAAGGTAAATCTCCTAGGTCATATAATTTTGATATGGATAAGGAGGCAAAATATCTAGATAGAGAGTTTGCGAGTTTTCAAGCCAAGGGCCAAGGGTCTACTCAAGACACTTGGAACTCAAGGTAAGAAAACTATGGTCAGAATTGTTATGGGGACAAATATAGAGACCAAAGTAGAGAAAAAATGGTGAATAGAGGCGTAAGGATAATTATAAGGAGAAGAGTGATGCATATATTCCACCAAAAAATTGAGATACTAATCCAAGGATGGAGGCATTGCATACTAAGTTGGTTAAGGGTTCAGAGAATCAAGAAAGTTTTCTTAAGGAGATTAAGGCAACTATTTCAGGTTTGAACGAGGAAGTGAAATCGCATGCTACATCAGCAATTTTGTCAAATATTAGAAACTTTAAATCAACATCAGTCGGGAACTATTCCAAGTAACACTATACAGAATCCAAAGAATGATAGTCACTATTTGTCTATCACCACTTAGAGTGTAAGGCTAATATTGATCGCTCTATTCTTATAGTTGATGAGTTTTGAGATGATGTTGTTGATGTGATGATGCAGCCAAAGAGAAACCAAAAAAAGTTGGTGACTAGTGGTGAGTCATCATAAAAATTAATGGGTATTGATAAAGTAGTTGAGAAGGATAAAGGAAAGGGGAAACAAGTAAAGCCTATAGTGAAGGCCATTCAACGACCTTCCCATTTTTTTCTCAGAGACTGAAGTTGAAACAAGAGAAAGGGGAGTACCAAAAGTTCATGTAAGTGTTGAAGGAACTTTATGTTAATAATTCTCTTGTGGAAGCATTAGAGTAGATGACAGGCTATGCGAAGGTCATGAAGTATTTAGTTATTAAGAAGTAGATAGTAACTTTTGAGCCTGATGATAATATGTTAAATTGTAGTGCCATTGCTTCTCTATCTTTAGTAGAGAAGAAGGAGGACCTCAGAGCCTTTACTATTCTATGTACTATTAGATCCTTCAAGTTCTCTCGAGCTGTATGTGATTTAGGAGCTAGTATCAATCTGATGCTACTGGTGATGTCAAGTAGTTAGAGTTGGGGGCACCTAAACCAGCATCTATGAGGTTGTTGATAGCCGACCGCACTATGAAAAAATTGGTTGGTATCTGTAACACCCCAGATTTTTGGTCCTTGAAAATTTCTAAAATTTTATCCTCACTGCCCGGACTACGACTCCCCTTATGAGTTGTAGGAAGTCCTGACAGGTCTTATGGACTCATAGACTGGCTAATATATTTTCCTGGAGTTTTTGTCCTGACTACAACCCAGAACCTATGAGTCTTAGTGTATTATAATGAGTCATATGGTGTCTTTCAAAACCAAACTAGTGTGATGCCTAAATTATTTCTGCTTTGACAATGATTGGGCCAAACGAGTTGTAAGACTGAGTAAGAGTTGTATGGCACGACTCATAGCCAAGTCAGAGTAGGAGATCCTAGCCACTGTCCAGCCTACGACTGGATGATAAAAGTCATAGGGTGACTCTACGAGTCATAAAGGTACTCATAACGACTGACAGTGATTTTTTAGATTCTTCATTAAGGGCATTCTGGTTAATTCGCCATTTTTCTTACTTAAACCCACGACCATAAAGTAATTTAAAGGGTTATTTCTCATTATTAACACAATAAAAAATACTCTCAAACTCTCTAAATTCTCTCAAGCAAGATACTAAGGCTTCTAAGAAGTTCATTCATTAGAGCTTTCAAGGGAAAATTCTCTCCATAGCTCTTGATATTTTAGGCATGTTACTCTTTGCCAATTATTGCTTTGTTAAAGACATATATTTAAGTGGTTTAATTGGATGATATTGAATGTGGGTTTTGATGTGGTTGAGGGTATTGGCATGATTCATTCCTAAATTATTTTCCCATGATTTATTATGCTTTGTTTATGCTTTATTAATAGTTTTGAGGTTGTGGGGTGCATAGAAATGGTGAATAAACTAAAGGGTCATGGTTTTCCCTAAAATTGGTATCTTGAAATTGGAATTGGTTTAAAATAATTGTGTCCTCTCAACCCACTTGTGTAAATGGCTTTTGATTGTGAAATTGTCAATTGGTTTGACTTACTCACCTATGATATTGCATTTCATTAAGGATTAAACAATGAACATGGACTTTGAAAGCCATGTTGTCTATGATTTAATTTAAAGAATAAAGGGGGTCGGAGCATTCCCCTAAGTTAATATGATTATTAAAGCAAAGAGATAAGCTTGCAAGTATAAGGGTATTATGATACCAATGGTGTGCCTCAACGGGTTAGTTCATTGGCTAATAAATGGGTTTTGTGAAACTTGCTTTAAATTGGGCTTAATGGGCGTTATGTAGCGAAGCTGTGAAGGTGTTGGTCTTTGATGATTTGTACTGAAAACTTATGTTTGCCGACATGAGGTTTGTTCTTGATGAACTGTGTGCATTGTTCACACATACTATATATATATATATATATATATTTACACAAGTATTCCCTTAACTTACTTGTGTAAAGGGCTTTGGATTGTGAAAGTTTCAATAGGTTTGACTTACTCACCTATGATATTGCATTGCATTAAGGATTAAACAATGAACATAGACTTTGAAATCCATGTTATCTATGATTTGATTTAATGAAAAAAGGAGGTCAAGGCATTTCCTTAGGTTAATGTGATTGTTATGGCAAAGAGATAAGCTTGCAAGTGAAAGGGTATTACGATACCAATGGTGTGCCTTAATGGTTGGTTCATTGAATAATAAATGGGTTATGTGAAACTTGGTTTTAATTGGGCTTAATAGAGGTTATGTAGCGAAGCTGTGAAGGTGTTGGTCTTGGATGATTTGTACTTGAAACTTATGTTGACATGAAGTTTGTTCTTGATGACCTGTATGCAGAGTTCACACACACACACACACACACACTATATACACACATATATATTTGTATCTTGGATTTATGTGGGGTTGAGTCATTCCTTGATCTTTCTTAATATCTCCGGTTCATGTGACCACATGCACTAGGGCCTTTTCAGTATAGGGAGCTGAACCTATATAGTCGGTGGTGCCTATATTATAATGGTTGAGCTACATAGTCTAGGATAAAGTTTTACTTTATGCTTAGCCTTGTTCTCTTTCTCGCCATGACATGTTTATATCTATATATATGATTATGTGCATTGGCTTGAATGATTTTCAAAATATAGTTTATGGCATTATTTTATCCTCTACTCTTGATTTACATGCTAGTTCTCAACCCACCAACCATCTCCAGAAGTTGTATCCACACGCGATGTAGGCATCAGATATACTTCTACTTTTTTTGTGCAATGTTAGGTGGATTGACTTGAATCGTTAATCATTGGTGGTGAAGTGGTGATCTTTTGTTTTCTAGAAGACTTGGTGATTTCATCAGTTTTCTTTAATAAACTAGAATTAAAGAGTGTACATTATCATTGTCATTGTAATAGTCGGGGGTATGTCTCGACTTAGATTAGTTTTTGGTATTTGTTAGAGGCTTTGTGGACATTACTGTGGACTTAGGTGATATTTGTTGGTTACCAGTTATCAGTTATAGACATATCTTAAATTCTTTGATCCTATCTTATGCTATCTTGTTAATTGTTTGGAATTCATAAATGTTGGGGGTATGGTGTTCTATTTGGATAGGTGTAAGGGGTGGTATCCAGTCCTTGTTGGACTTGAGATACCCATCATGGATAAGCCTTGGTTCTGGTCATGACGATATCATATGTGATGTGTTGGTGAAGGTGGAATCCTTCATATTTCTACTTGATTTTGTAATCCTTAACTGTGAGATAGACAAGTCCCTATTATTGTACACCCTTAAAACTTTTTCCATTTTATTTTTGACCTTACCATGTTCGAAACATCAATTTTTTACCTAAGATATGCTTAGGGATTTTAAAAGGATAATTCGGGTGAGTTCAAGAATTTTTGGAAGAGGTTCGAGGACATTTTGGAATTTTGAGGCAGTAAGTCTTCGTATTTTTTGTGTGCCATAGAGGTTAGCCTTCATAATTTTGACGTGGCATGTAGGTAGTGTTCCTCTGCATTACCGTCGTGTTATGAAGGATAAGCTCTGTAATAGGTAGTGTGACATGGAGGTTAGCCTCTACTATAAGGCCGTGCCATGCCACTATGTAAAAATCATATTGCCTTGTTTTATTTCTGTTAGGATGAGGGGAAATGAGGTATTTTCACCTATGCAGGACCTTTAAACATATATGAGACTATTTTTATGAGTTTTCAAAGAGAAAAAGCTATTATTTTACTCTCAAACACAAAACCTAATAAAACTTAGGGGTTTCATCATATGTTTATCTTTTAGGTTCCAAGTTCAAAATTGCTTCTAAATTTGTAAGTGTTTAAGTCATGTATCTCTCTCCTTACACTTGGATTTTCTTAACGGCATGAATTTGGTTTACTATTCATATAATTTTGATGTTGGGTTTTGAACTATGGGTTGAAGGTTTATGATATAAATTATTCTCATGATTACTATTGCCTTATTATGCGTTGAATTGTTAGTTTTTACACTTATTAGGGATGGTGAATGAATTTAGGGTACAAGGATTCCCTAAACTCATGAACAATGTAATTAGGGGTACAAGGATTCCCCAAATAAATAGACTTTGGTTTGAAATTGATAAGAACCCCAACCCATTTTCCTAATTGGTTTTGGAATACGGTTAATTACTATTAGGGATGGTGAATGAATTTAGGGTACAAGGATTCCCCAAACTCATGAACAATGTAATTAGGGGTACAAGGATTCCCCAAATAAATAGATTTTGGTTTGAAATTGATAAGAACCCCAACCCATTTTCCTAATTGGTTTTGGAATATGGTTAATCACTTTGATTGGTCTACTTTTTTAAAATTTATCCATTGTATAAATGGATAACAGATAACATTGTTCTTGAAAACCTAGTGGAGTACAATGAACTCCCCTAAGTGAATAAATTTCTTGAAAACCTTGTAGGGTACAATGGACTCCCCCTTGTGAATGATTTTCTTGAAAACCTTTTAGGGTACGATGGACTCTCCCAAGTGATTTTAATAATGGAGTTAGGGGTACAAGGATTCCCTAAAAGTGTTGGTTTAATGACATTGCTTATAAGCTATAGTCTGTATGGCGATACCACTTAGTAACAACTGTCAGATTAAAGTGGCGAGCTTTCATACTTTGGAAGACCTTATTTCATATTTTAGGTTTGTTTATGTTACTGACTCTTTCTTTTGGACTTACTTTTAGATATCATCAGGGGTATGTCTCAACTTTTATTGATACTCAATTGGTTATAGGCTATATGGATATTACTGTGGACTTGGATATTGGTTATTAGTTCTTTTGGCATATCATAGATGTCTCTAGAGTTTACTTTTATCATGTTATATGTTTAGAACTCAGTCCCGATTATTTTGTATACCTTATTTGACTTGGTAAATGGTGTGGTCACTAGTCCACGACAGATTTGAGATACCTTTGATGGCCAGGAAATGGTTCAGGTCATGAAAAAGTTGGTATGAGAGCCTAAGTTCATGGTCAATTAGGTATCTATAAAGCAGTGTCAAGTAGAGTATCTTTTATGGGTGTATAGCACATCATACTTATAAGGGAGAGGCTGCGAGGCATCTAGAAATTATTTCCTTTCTTGTTGTTATATTTTCAAGCTATAGAGTCTAAGGTCTTGAGTCTCCTTTAATTCCCATTTGTTTTCCTTTCAGATCATGCCTCCAAGAAGATTTGATACTCGTAGAACCTCATCTGTCCTACCTGAGGACAATACAGACAAAACTCATCCTTCTTATGGGAATAGACCAGGTGTAGGGTCACTACTTCTGATTATTCAGTGGAGTTCCACCGGTCTCCACAGATCCTTCTCCAACTGGTGAAAATTTTGCTCAATCACCGTCATAGATATTACTAACGTTAAGTTTCACTGTTCTATTCATGTATTAAGCTAACTAGTGGCATCTCAATTATATCAGTCGGGTCCAACAGGTGCTTCTGTGAGTTCTTTTGAGGCCGCTAAAGTTGGCCAGTTTTTGAGGTTAAATTCTCCAATTTTCACTGGCACTAAGGTTGAGGAGGATCCTCAAGGTTTCATAGATGAGATAGAGAAAATTTATTAAATGCATACTACTGTTATTGAGGATGTGGAGTTTGCTACTTATAAGTTAAATGATATAACGTATCAGCGGTATGAAGAGTGGGATCAGTCTAGGGGTGATGATGTGCTGGTGGAATTATGGGATGACTTTTATAGTGCCTTTTTATATTGCTATTTTCCTTAGATGATAATGAAGGCTAAAGTGAGGAGTTCATGACTGTGAAGCAAGGCAAAATGACTGTGAAGGAGTATGCCTTGAAAATTCATCAGCTGTCCCATTATGCTCCAGAGTTAGTGTCTAGCATGAGGGCTAGAATGAGAAAATATGCCTTTAGGTTGTCCTATAATTTGATTTTAGAGAGAAAGTCCATCTTGTTGAACAATGATATGGACATCTCTAGACTTGTGGTGTATATACAATAAGTTAAAAAGGAAAAAAGTAAGCAAGTAGAGATAGAGGAGAGAGAGGGTAAGAAGTTTTGATATTTGAATCAGGGTAGAGGTCATCAGTAGGGTTGTAGAGATGGTGGAAAATAGTCTAAGAAGAAGTGGGGCAATTCAGGTTCCTTTTTTATCACTAGCGCTTCTTATCCAAAGCCATCTGGTGATTTTTATTTTAAGAGTAGTGATGGTCCTAGGGCATAGATTGCCTAATTTTAGGCTAGTGGGGCCCAGCCAGCTCCATCCTAACCTCCATGTCAGTTTTGTGGTCAGTTGTATTATGGTTTCTATGATGAGGAAATAATTAGTGTTGCAATTTTGGTCAACTTGAGCATATATGGAGATATTTTCCCATGGCTAAGGTTGCTTTTAAGGCTAATAAGGTCCCTGTAGCTACTTCATCAGCTTCGACACCAAAGGATGCCACTTTCAGTATCTACTGTGGTCAAAATCGTTAGTATGCCCTTGCCACCTGCTAAGAATCTGAGGCATCCCCATATGTTATCACTAGTATGTTACAACTTTTTTCCCGTGATATGTTTTCTTGATCCAGGGTCTACTATTTATTATGTGACCCCATATATGGCTTTTTATTTTGGTTATGGTCCCGAGTGTATTTCAGATCCCTTTTTTATGTCTACCCCTGTAGGTGACTTTTTTGTGGCTAGGAAAGTTTATAGGAGTTGTGTGGTATCATTCCGTGGTAGGGAGACTTTGGTAGACTTTATAGAGTTGGATATGGTTGATTTTGATGTTATCTTGGGATGGATTAGCTCCATTTGTGCTATGCCTCTTTAGATTGTCGGACTCATAAGGTCATTTTCAAATTCCCTAATAAGCTAGTTATTGAATTGGAAGGAAGTTCCCTAATACCTAAGGGAAAGTTCATATCTTATCTAAGATCCCATAAGTTAATTTCAAATTCCCTAATAAGCAGTTATTAAGTGGGAAGGAAGTTCCCTATTGCCTAAAGAAAGGTTCATATCTTATCTTAGAGCCCAGAACTTAATTTCCAATGGGTGTCTTTATTATTTGGTTTGGGTTAAGGATTCTATCTCGGAGCGTCTATCTATATAATCCATTCCTGTGGTTAGTGAATTTCTCAAGGTCTTCCATGATGATCTTCCTGGTGTCCCTCCCAAGAGGGAAATTGATTTTGGTATTGATATCCTCACGGACACCTGTCCTATCTCTATATCTCCTTGTAGAATGGATCCAACTAAGTTGAAGGATCTTAAAAAAAAATTAAAAGATCTCCTTAATAAGGGTTTTATCTGCTCTAGTATTTCTTCATGGGGTGCTCCTATTTTTTTCTTACGTAAAAAGAATGGTTCCCTTCAGATGTGTATAGATTACCGCTAATTAAATAGTGTGACTGGTAAAAATAAGTATTCTATTCCAAGAATTGATGATTTATTCAAATAACTCTAGGGTGCTAAGTGTATTTCTAAGATTAATCTTTGATCGGGTCGTCGTCAACTAAATATTAGGGTAGTGGATACCCTAAGACTGTTTTCCATACCCGATATGGATATTTTGAGTTCTTGGTCATGTCTTTTGGGTCATGTTTTTTCTAGTACAGGGATCATGGTGGATCCATAAAAGGTTAAGGTGGTGAAGAAGTGGACTAGACCATGACTCAAATCAATATTCAGACCTTCTTAGGTTTGGCTGGGTATTAGAGAAGATTTTTGGAGAGCTTCTCTTCTATTGCTTCTCCATTGATGAAGTTAACTCAGAAGAAGGTGAAGTTTCAATGGTCGGATGCTTTTGAGGGAAGTTTTGAGAAGTTGAAGGATAAGTTGGCTTCTGCTCTAATCTTTACCCTATTCGAGGGTACTAATGGATTCATGGTTTATTATGATGCATCTCGTGTAGGATTTGTTTGTGTGTTGATGTAGCGTGGTAAGGTAGTGCACTCTTCTTCTAGATATGTGAAAGTTTATGAGAAGAATTATCCAACTCATAACTTGGAGCTTTTGGCTATGGTGTTTGCATTGAATATTTGGCGACATTACTTGTATGGGGTTCATGTTGCCATTTATTCTAATCATTAGAGCCTACAATATTTGTTCACTTAGAAGGAGCTGAATCTCAGGAAAAGAAGATGTCTTGAGTTGCTCAAGGACTATGACTTCAGTCTCCATTATCATCCAAATAAAGCTAATGTGGTTATTGATGCTTTTAAAAGGTTATCTATGGGGAGTTTATCTCATATGGATAAACAGAAGCATGGATTGGTGAAGGATATTCACCATTTGGCTAACCCTAGAGTTCATTTTTTGGATTTTAAAGATGGAGATATGTTTGTTCAAGAGGTGGTAAAGTCATCTCTTGGTGCTAAGGTAAAAGAGAAGTAGGTTTTGGATTCTGGACTTAGATCAAGGTTGATGTGGGCCAACAGAAAATTATAGCTTTTGAGTTTGGCGGTGATGTTTTATCGCAGTACCAAAGAAGGTTGTATGTTCCTGATATGGATGGGTTGCTAGGAAGAATCTTAGCTGAAGCTCATGAGTTGTGGAATACGGTTCATCCCATTTTGATAAAGATGTATCATGACTTGAATGAGATTTGTGGTAGGGTAATATGAAGCGAGATATGGCCAATTTTATGGCTAGGTGCATAGTGTGTGAACAAGTGAAGGCGGGGCACTTGAGGCTAGGTGGGTTGTCCCAAGAGATTGAGTTGCCTATGTGAAAATGAGAAGTGATTAATATGGATTTTGTTACTGATGTTCTTCAGTCTCATTGTCAGTTGGATTCTATTTGGGTCATCGTGGATAGGATGACTAAGTACGTTCACTTCTTGCATGTGAGGACTAATTATTCAGCTGATGATTATGCTACACTTTTCATTCAGGAGATTGCGAAATTGCATGGTGTCCCAGTTTCTATCATATCTGATCGAGGTACTTAGTTCTCATTACATTTTTGGTGTTCGTTTCAGAGAGGTTTGGGCACTAAGGTAAACCTTAGTACCACTTCCACCCA
>JAPEIP010000008.1:147614290-147637145 GCA_026120095.1 Capsicum chinense
CCCAAGAGATTGAGTTGCCTATGTGAAAATGAGAAGTGATTAATATGGATTTTGTTACTGATGTTCTTCAGTCTCATTGTCAGTTGGATTCTATTTGGGTCATCGTGGATAGGATGACTAAGTACGTTCACTTCTTGCATGTGAGGACTAATTATTCAGCTGATGATTATGCTACACTTTTCATTCAGGAGATTGCGAAATTGCATGGTGTCCCAGTTTCTATCATATCTGATCGAGGTACTTAGTTCTCATTACATTTTTGGTGTTCGTTTCAGAGAGGTTTGGGCACTAAGGTAAACCTTAGTACCACTTCCACCCACAGATGAATGGACAAGTGAAAAGGATTTTTCAAACATTGGAAGATATTCTTTGAGCTTGTGTGATTGACTCTGGTGGTAGTTGGGTTGATCATTTTCCTCTCATAGAATTTATTTATAACAATATCTACCACTCTAGTATTGGAATAGCTCCATTTGAGGATTTGTATGGTAGGAGTTGTAGATCTCCTATTAGGTGGTTTAAAGTTGGTGAAGATGGATTGTTAGGCCCTGACTTCATTCGTCAACCTATGAAGAAGGTAAAGGTGATTTGAGATAGGCTTAAGACCGGCCAAAGTCGTCAAAAGTCCTATGCAGACGTGAGGTGAAGAGAATTGAAATTTGATGTTGGTGATTTAGTGTTCTTGAAGGAATCTCCCATGAAGGTACTAATGTGATTTGGAAAAAGGGAAAATGAAATCCCTCCGTATTTGGTTTTGAAGGAAGTGTGTACTGTGGCTTATGAAGTGTATTTCCCTTCTAGTTTGGGTTCCATTCATCCAGTCTTCCATGTTTCGATATTAAAGAAGTGTGTAGGCGATCCTTTATTGATTGATTCTTTGGAATGTGTGGGTATTTCAAACTCCTTGTCTTGAAGTCCAAGTTGAGATCTTGGATAGACAAGTCCATCGTTTGATGACTAAGGATGTTGCTTCAGTGAAGGTTCTATGGAGGAACCAAAAGTTGGAGGAAGCTACCTGGAAAGTCGAAGAGGAAATGAAGTCCAAGTATTTGTTCTTGTTCCCCCTTTCGAATAATAGTGCTTAAGGTATGAGATTCATTTCCTTTTGCTACTTTCTGAGTTCGCCATTTGATTCTAGTGTATTCTTGCTATTTCTTGTGCTATAATTATCCTAGCTCATTATTCGGTAACAAATGATCCTAGGGGGTGGGTTGGGGGTTAATGTAACACCCTTACAATTTTGTCCATTGTATTTTTGACCTTTCTATGTTTAAAACATCAATTTTTGACCTGAGATGTGCTTAGGGCTGTTAAAAGGGTAATCCAGGTGAGGTTTGTTATTTTCAAAAGAGGTTCGGGATCATTTTAGAATTTTAAGGTAGTGAGCCACTGTGATTTTAGCTTGCCACGGAGGTTAGCCTCCACGGTTTTGATGTGGCATGGAGGCGGTGTGACTCCACAATAATGCGATGTCATGGAGGATAATATCCGCATTAAGTAGCATGGCACATAGGTTATCCCCTGCGATAAGGCTATGTGATGTTTCTTTGTAAAAATTATGCTATCTTGTTTTATTTTCCTTAGGGTGAGGGGTAATGAGGTCTTTTCACCTATGTATAACCTTTAAACATTATATAAGCCTATTTCCATCAGTTTTCAAAGAGCAAAAGTTATTATTTCATTCTCAAACACAAAACCCAAGAAAAACTTAGGGGTTTCACTTTACGTTCATCTCTCGGGTTCCTAGTTCTAAGTTGCTTCCAAATTTTTGGGTTTCTAAGGCATGTCTCTCTCCCCATACACTTGGATTTTCTTAATGGCATGAAATTGGTTTATTATTTGTATGGTTTTGAAGTATTTGTTGAGGATTTTCGATATAAATTATTTGAGTGTTTTTCCCATGATTACAATTGCTTTATTATGTATTAAATTGTTGGTGTATATACCCATTGGGGTGCATGGGAATGGTGAATGAATTTAGGGGTACAAGAATTTCCTGAACTTGCGAATAATGTAATTAGGGGTACAAGGATTCCCAAAATAAATGGATTTTGGTATTGAAATTGATAAGAACCCCATTCCATTAGCATACTTAGTTTTAGAATGTGGTTAATCACTTCGTTTGGTTTACTTCTTTAAAATTGATGCATTGCATAAATGGCTAATGGATAAGAATAATCATGAAAACCTTGTAGGGTACAATGGACTCCCCTAACTGAATGACTTTACTAAAAACCATGTGGGGTACAATGGACTACTCCAAGTGAATTTAATAATGGAGTCTGGGGTACAAGGATTCTCAAAAGTGCTGGTTTAATAGCATTGCATGCAGGCTGTAGTCGGTATGACGATACCACTTAGTGATGCCTTTATGATTGACTCTTTAATGTAATGGATTGGTTATGTGTTGAATGTTTTAATTGGGATTAAAGAAAGTTATGTAGTTAGCCATGAAGGTGTGAGTCTCGAAGGACTAATACTGGAAACTCATGTTTACTGACATGAGGGTTGGTCTTGATGACCGTGTGCTTATGTCACACTATATATATTTGTATCATGGATGGTGTAGGGTACGACGGATTCCCCGACCTTCCTTAACACCTCTGGTTCGTGTAGCTAACATGCACTGGACCCTTTTGGTGGGGGAGCGGGACCTATATAGGCCATGGGTGCCTTTATGACAGTTAAAGATACACAGTCCAGGATAATGTCTTACTCTTATACTAAACCCTATTACCTATCCCGACGTGTTATATATATGTATATGATTATTTGCATTGGTTTTGAATGATTTTGGACTGATTTGATCATGGCAATGTTTTATGCCTATTCCCTGAGTTACATGCTAGTGCTCATCCGACAAACTATCTTCGAACACTGTATCCCCACGGAATGTAGGGTATGAAGGCACTTCTTCTTTTCTTGAATAGTGATCGATTTTTGGGTGGTCAGCTATCAGATTAAAGTGGTGAGCTTCCTCACCTTATTTTATGTTTTGGGTTTCTTTATATTATTGACTCTTTCCTTTGTTCTTATTTTTTGCTATTGTCTGGGGAATATCCCGTCTCTTATTGATACACGGTTGGTTAGAGGCTTTACAGATATTACTGTGGACTTGGGTATTGTTTATTGGTTCTTTTGGCATATCTTAAATATATCAGAGTTTACTTTTTATCTTGTTATATGTTGAGAACTCAGTCCCTATTAGTGTGTATCCTCTGTCTAACTGGGAAAAGGGGTGGTCTCCAGCCTATTGCAGACTTTAGATACCCATCACGACCAGGCCTAGGTTTGGGTCATGACTATTATCTTGTAAAGGCCCTTATTAGCTATGGGTAGGGAATCGGTTGACATGGAGATGGGGCAGATAAGGTTCATACTCAATGATGAAAAAGTGACTTTTAATGTGTGTCAGTCAATGTGGCAACCGAAGGGTATGCAGGTGGTGTCTGTGATAGATACTATTGATGATGATGCATTGACTGTCCCTATTAAGGAGAGACTTGGGGTGAATTTACTAGCGACGGTTATTATGAACTTTGACAGTGATTGTATCGATGAATATGATAAGATGGTGAGTGCACTATATGGTAGATTTTCTTTTTCTTATCCTCCAAATAAGTTAGATCTTGATTTGAAGAATAGAGTATGTCCACCATCTCCTCAATTTATTAAGGAGCCACCAGTCTTGGAATTGAAGGCCCTCCCATCTCACTTGCAATATGCATTTTTGGGGGCCAAAAATACCTTGTTAGTCATTATTGCTGCTGATTTATTGGATACGCAGGTTGAGGTATTGATCTTAGTATTACAAAGATTTAAAGGGCCATCAGATGGACTATTGTAGATATTATAGGGATTCAACCAGGATTTGTACTCATAAAATTCTACTTGAACCAAATTGTATTCCCAGCATCGAGCACCAACATTGTTTGAACCCACCTATGCAAGAGGCGATGAACAAAAAGATCATAAAGTGGTTAAAAATGGGAGTGGTTTACCACATTATGGATGATAAGTAGATCGACCCGGTTCAATATATACCTAAGAATGGTGGGATCACTGTGATCCCAAACAAGAAGAATGAGTTGGTGCCGATGAGACCGATTACTGGTTAGAGAGTGTGCATGGACTATAGAAAGTTTAACGTTAAACTTTAAAAGATCATTTTCCTATGTCATTTATGGATCAGATGCTAGAGAGACTTGCAAGCGAGGGTTGGTACTATTTTTTGATGGTTATTCGGGTCAGAATCAGATTTCATTGCCTCCAAAGACTAAGAGAAGACTATTTTTACTTGCCCTTATGGTATTTTTGCATTATAGAGGATGCCGTTCAGACTATACAATGCTCCCTCCATCTTTCAGTGTTTTCTGATTTTTATATTTTCTTATTTGGTGGAGGACAATATAGAGATCTTTATGGATGACTTTTTGGTTGTTGGAGACTCTTTTGATGATTGTCTTTCCTATTTAGCCAATGCACTTCAGAGATGTGAAGAGTGTAGCGAAGTTTTGAATTGGGAAAGTGCTACTTTAGGGTGAAGGAAGGGATTAATCTTGGACACAAGATTTTGAAGAGGGGTGTTAAGGTTGACAGGGCAAAGATAAAGGTGATTGAAAAATTATCTCCTCCAGTTTTAGTTAAAGGTATCAGAAGTTTCTTGGGTCTTGTAGGGTCTTAATGGAGATTTATCAAGGAGTTCTCTAAAAATGCTAATCCATTATGCAAGATTTTTGAGAAGAATGTGAGGTCCGTGTTTGATGATACTTGTCTCAAGGCCTTTGAGTGCCCTAAGGAGCGGTTGATCTCAGCTCCTATTATTGTGTCTACTGGTTGGTCCTTCCCTTAAGAGGTGTTTTGCGTATGCTATAGGTGTGGCCTTGGGAGCTATCCTAGGACAACAACTTAAGAGGATCCTTCACCCCATCTACTATGCCAACAAAGAATTAAACCCCAGACAAAAAAATTATACAGTCACTGAGAAGGAGTTATTTGCGGTGGATTTTGCATTGAGAAATTTTGGTCCTATTTTATAGGAACCAAAGTCGTTGTTCATACTGATCATTCAGTAATAAGGTTTCTGATGTAAAAGAAAGATGTTAATCCAAGGCTAATTCGTTGGGTACCTTTGTTGAAAGAATTTGACTTTGAGGTGAAAGATCAGAAAGGCACTAAAAAATAGGTTGCAGATCACTTATCTCGCCTCGAGGAGGAGGCAATGCTGAAATTAGAGGATGAACTTGATATAGATGAAAAATTTTCAGATGAGTAGGTCTTAGAAGCATCTCAAGACTTAATTCCCTAGTTTGCAAGTTTTGCCAATTTTTTGATAAGTGATTTTATCCAGGATCATTTCACCAACGTAAGCGGTTCATGCAAGAGGTGAGAAAGTTTTCATGGGATGAGCCTTATCTTTTTGGATTTGTGTAGATGGAGTTATTAATATATGTATTCTTGAGGTAGAGATGATGAGCATCCTTGAGGCTTTTCATTCATCACTAGTTAGGGGTCACCATAGTAGTACCCATACAACCCATAAAATTTTTCAGTGTGGGTACTATTGATCAACTATTTATAAGGATACTCCTAATTTTCCTTGAGCCTATGATCAGTGTTAATGTCAAGGTAATATTTCGTGGAAACATGAACTCCCCATGACACTTATCTTGGAGTTAGAGTTGTTTGATGTGTGGGGAATTGATTTTATTGGCCTATTTGTGAGCTCTTATGAGATGAAATATATATTGGTGGTGGTTGACTATGTCTCTAAATGGGTGGAGGCTGTTGCGCTTGCTAACAATGAGGGCAGAAGTGTCACCATGTTTTTTTAAGAAGAACATCTTTTCTCAATTTGACACTTTACGTGCAATTATTAGTGATGGTGGGTCCCACTTCTATAATCCTCTGTTTAAGGCCCTACTCAAAATATATCATGTGAAGCATAAGGTTGAAACACCTTACCACCCTCAGACGAGTGGTCAGGTTAAGGTTTTTAATCATGAGATCAAGTCTATATTGGCAAAGACTATGAATGCCAATAGGACTGATTGGTCAAGAAAGTTAGACATTGCTCATTGGGCATACCAGACAGCTTTTAAGACCCCAATATGTGTCTATCTATATGAGCTTGTGTATGAAAAGGCATGCCACTTGCCAGTCGAACTTAAGCACAAGGCCCTATGGGCGTTGGAAAAACTCAATTTAGAGTGGAGTGATGTAGTAAATTTGAGAATAAGCAAGGTGAATGAGTTGTATGAATTCTGAATTCGAGATTTTGAGAGTTTATCTTTATACAAGGAGAAAATGAAGTTCTATCATGATAAAAAGATCGAGAAAAGGGTGTTCGATCCGGGTGATTTGGTCTTGTTATATAATTCAAGACTTTGTTTGTTTCCTAGCAAGCTGAAATCTAGGTGGTACGGACCATTCACTATCATTAGAGTGTTTACACATGATGCTTTTAAGTTGAAGCGTGATGGATAAGCCCCGTTTAAGGTGAACATGCAATGTGTTAAGCACTATATGGGGAATACCGGTGAAGTGAAAGTTTGTGTTGATTTAAGCCTTGGTAAAGTATGAGTAGCCAAGAATACCGAGTCATGCCACGACATTAAATCAGGCATTTCATAGGAGGCAACCCATGGGTTAGTTGGTGATGTCTGAGTTCCAACCTAGTCATGTTATGCTGAGCTATCTAATCAAGCGCTACATGGGAGGCAACCCATATTTTGTACTTATTACATTACGGGGTAACTTAGGTGTTCAATGTGCAACACTGGAAATTGCAGAAAAAGACCAAAAAGTCTTTTGGTGCCCAGGTCCTTATGAGGGACCTATGAGTTATAGGGATAACCTACGACTCATCACCAGAGTCGTATAGATCCGAAGCTCTGACATCTCCTAAGTAAAAGTTCTCTGGATTCATGATGACTCTCAGAATGAGTCATTGTTAGTCACAATATCTCGTCATGTTGAGTCATCATAAATGGAGACCCAGGTAAGGTTCCAGCTCTTAATGAAGGGAGTCTATGACTTGTAGCCACCGGCTACAGTCGTAATCATGAGTCATAGTAAGGCGCGACATCGCGAACCCAATGGGATGACCCGACCCAACTCGAACATATTAAAAGGTATTTAATCCCCATAATTGATCCATCTTCTATTTTAAAATATGAGTGACTTCCTTCATTCCCATAACCATTCTAAAAATCCTCAAACTTATCCGTAAATCATTCCCCAACATCAAATTCAAAGTGTTATTCTCTCACAAGCTTTTACTCTCAAGAACAAAGGTATCCTAACTCTAAGAGACCCAAGCAAATATATCTCTATATTTAAGTAAGTGTTTCACACTAATGTTATATATTTGAAGTTCATGCTAATTCACGCTAAAAAAGCTTGCATTCCATTCTTAAGTTTGTGCATAGGATAATAGTCTATCAAATGTTCTTGAGAAATTTTGAGAATATTGAATAAAAAAGATTAGACCTAATTTGTTCTTGAATATTGTTGTGGGAATGAATTAAAATTGCAATAGGATGTTGAATTCATGTAAGCAGCCTGACTACCCCTTGGGAACTTGAATCAAAAAGCAAACACCCTAAGAATCTATGTTATAATCTCTAAGAGAGTCGTAATGATTCGTAGGGTAACATAACGAGTTGTTATGTGACTCATAGCAACTGTTAACATGGACGATTATGCTCTGGTAACACTACGACTCATACTATGAGTCGTTGTCTCACCCTATCACATGTAGTGACTGGGCCAAAATAACTTAGGAAATGTATTTTGGTCAAACTATAAGTCACTTGATGAGTCTTTAGGTCACACAATAAATCATTAATTGGAATCGTAAGGGGACCAGTGAAAAGTCTTCATAGGTCCATTTACCCTATGAGTCTCAGGACGACTTGTAGCCTCAGACGACGAGTCGTATCCTGGATCGTAGGTGCCTAATCACTATTCATACTTATTGTTTCTGCTTGTTTTTTTTCCTTTTCTTAAGATCAACTAATGTATGTGACTCAACAGGTGCCAATGGCATAAAAAATTGGCTCCACCAAGCAAACTCCTAAGAAGTAAGACCGTCCCTTCACTCGATACCAAAAAGATAAGAGAACAAATGAAAAGTCAAGCGTCTACATAGAAGAGTATCCTATATAGGAGGCAATGGAACCAAGGCCTAGCTTACCTCGAGGTACTAAGGCTGCTCATCCAATCCAATCACCTCAATCGACTAGGCCTAGGATGAAGAACCCCAGTTAGTCGCCACCGCACTTGCCTTCCCAGTCTAAAGAGAAAGGAGAGTCAGAGTTAGACCTAAAGAGTAAAAATGATAAAACTGAAGGTACATCAAACAGTGGGTCCAAAAATGAGGGGTCAAAAGATGATGAGAAAAATGAAGAGGAGGATGAGGATGAGTCCAGTGATAGTTTGGTTGAGATCTAACCTCCTCCGCCAATTGAGCCCCTATAAGTTACACATGTATTGGTGCCCATCGTTAATCATTAGAAGTACCCTAAGATGTAGAAACTATATGAGTGTGATAGTGCTATCATTCATTCCACCAAGAAATCAAAAAAAGGGCTTTACCTAGATCCTAAAGTGAGTACTGTGGGCACGTCTGAGATGTCGGAGTTTGAGGCCCACTTCAAATAATACCATTTTGAGTGGATGACAAGGGCTCCAGGATGATACAACCCAACATTGGAGAAGGAATTTTATATAGCCTATTATATGGAGCAAAAGCAGATCTATTTGAAAGGGGTGTGGGCGGGTAGTAACCCTTTATTTTCAGTATTGATTAGAGGTGTTCGAGTGAATATCTTGACCCAGATGATATCCAAATTTCTTCATGGAACAAATTTCCAGCTGCCTGCTAACACTTCAGAGATTGACCACAGCATGCAGTAAATATGGAAAGTGAAGACTAGGCAGATATATTTGAATGATAAGTTTTCATATTTTAGATGGATAACTAGTATTATTTATTTGGCTCAGGAGGAGGCATCGTGGGTTGTGAAACCTTCAACATAAATTATGAAGGGCACGTTGAGTTTTGATATGAAGGCATAGTGAATGTTGGTCCATTATTGACTGAGTCCCTCAAAGGGGCATAATATGTTGAGTCCCGACAGAGCTTCCCTGGTCGTGGGAATTATGGAGGGCTACAAGGTAGACGTAGCCAAGATCATAGCAAGGAAGATTCATGATCAAGCGGTGAGTACACTTACCACCCTAGCCTTCCCATGCTTGATAACACAGATTTGTCTGGAGGAGGGTGTACCAGAGATTTTGGGTGTGGACCAATTCTTAACGGTCTAGAGGATCACAGATTTAGGGTTAATTAGGTATTTTTCAAACCCAATATCGAAGGCTAATATGAGTGCTATACTACTTCAGGCAGCTTTTCAGGATGGTGGGTAGATGAACATTGATTCACCGAGTTTCACCGATCTTGGTGAAGTCCCCATAGAGACTGTCCACTCTGAGTCTCAAGCTTCCACTATTGTTGTTGGTTCTTCACATGCCCGATTTTGCCTCCTACTACGAGACCATTTACTTCTAGTCCACATCCAGGTGGATATGCATTAGTCCCGGAGGAGTTCCTGACTACTACATTGAAACGATTAGGCACCCTTGAGCGATGAGTCACAAATATTGAGCAGGGGGTGCATCCTTGGGTGAAAAATGAGATCAAGACTGAGATTCGTGGTATGTAGGCCCGATTTAATTGATTTGAGCGACACATTAACCAAAAGTTGGCGGGCATTCAGGCCCCAAATTTAGTGGGCGTGCATGAAGAGTTGGCTGCACTCCAGGTTGCGATAGAGGATATGCATGCTAAGACATTCCCTATATTCCCAAACATTGAGGAGATACCTATTGCGGAAGTTCCATATATTTGAGGAACGAAGGGCAAAAAAAGAATATTACTGATGAAGGTAGTGACATAGCAAGGAAAAAAAAAGAGAATAAAGAAGAAGGATAATTTCCACGCAACAAAAGTAGCCAGCCTGTAGATGGAACATGAGTATTAAACTAGGGTCCATGAGATGGGGACAGAGATGGTAGCTCCTGAGTGGTTGACACGACTGTTGTAGCTGTAGCATAATTGAGTGGGGCAACGTTTTGCGTTCCAAGAGCCAAACCAATTTGAGCACACCGACCACAGTTGGTGCCACAGATGATGTGAGTGTATCAATCATTGCTGGGATCACGATTGATAAGAGTGAGGCTCATTTTGTAGTCCTACCAGCTGAGTCATAATCCGGCGCCTAGTGCACCCATGTATTCCTTCATTCCCTATTTTTACTTTATATATATGCGCTGGGGACCACTACAACATATTTGATTATTTGGGATGAATTATTTTGTCACTTATAAGTCAAATTTCGTCCCAAAAGATTTTGCGCAAAAAAAAAAATTCGTCAATCAATCATCTTCAAATGTGGTCGCTAAAAGTAAACAAAGACGATTTAGTACTTCGTTGCTAAAAAAATTAAATTAGCTACTAAAAAAAATCTTCCTCAAATGTATAAAATTTATGACGAATTTGTTTGTCATAAAAATTTAATTTTTTGTAGTTGATGATGTACTTTTGTCACTAAAAAGTAATCATAGCAACAAAATTTCATCGTCCCTAATTATTTAGTTCAATCAGTAATGACACCAATTGTCTCTAGCGTTATATATATTTCATGGTTGAACAAATGTATTTTCATCACTATTGATAACTTTTTGCATACAACAAATATTTTCTTACTTAAATGTATGAATTAGTAACAAATTTATTATTGAAATAAAGATTAATAATTTTGAAGTTAAATCCACTATTTTGTCACTAAAAATAATAGTTTTTACCGATGATATAGAACTATCACTAAATTATTATGATTAGTGACAAATACAATTGTCATGAATAAAAAATTAATTTGTATCAAATAAAAAGGAAGATATTGAGACAAATACATTTGTCGCTAAATTTAGTCAAACTTATGATGAACTAGTTTATTTCGTGACAAAAATATTTATCTTGAAAATTCTAATTTGATCGTTGCTAAAAGTTATCTTTGATAGCAAAATCTTCTGTCACTAATTACTAGAAAATGCTTAATTATTTCATATTGATATTATCTTTTTAAGTTATAATTGAATAAATAGAAAATAAAATTATAAAACATGCCAGATAATGATAAAATTCACGTACAATCATACAATTAAAAAAACTAAAATTGTACTACGGTAATATATCCTCACATGGCAAAGAAAAGTAAAACAAGTCCAACACAAAGGAAATCTAACTGAAATATAGTACTAAATATCAATCTTATCCTAAAATAAGACAGAAAAGGAGGTTTCTTTCAAAGTACCAATAATGTGTTTAGCTTGCAATTAGTCTTCATTCAACTCACTTTTATACCTATGGAAAAGAGAAGAAAATTATGATTGATGGTGATCCTTTCAGATTTGATAGTCAAAATGACTACATGCTACTATTGCTCCAAGCCACAACTAGAATCCATTAAACATGTAATTATGAAATGCGAGGTTGCTAAAAAACTAGATAAATACTATCCAGTAAACACATCAAAATTCTACAACAACAACAACATACCTAGTGTATTCTAATAAACTGCGATTTGGGGAGGATAAAGTGTACGCAGTCTATACCATAACCTCAAATGAAGTATACAACAGCAACAACAGCATACCCAGTGTATTCCCACATTGTGGGCAGGATAATGTGTACGCAGACCATAACATTACCTCAGATGGAGTAGAGAGATTATTTCTAATAGACCTCTGGCTCAGGATAGATAACAGTATAACAGACAAAAAAAAACATAAAATCACACAAAAACATGGGATAAAACACTGCTAGCTAATACACGAAAAAAGACCTCCGCAAGATAATACTATAAACTATCTATTCAAAATCATAGACATCACCAAAACACTCGATCATACTTGATTGCAAAATTGTATACGGATTGGTTAGCACAATTGCTGGAGAAACTAGCATAATAATGCAAGAAAAATGGTGTATCTAAGTAGATCAGTGTTGTAGAAACAACTTCAAGTAAACGTTCTCTATCTACCATGTATGGCTTACCAATTCACTTATCTCTGGAAGTGTAAAATGTAATTTGTGTAAGGATCTTATAGCGTACATGCCAGATTTTGCTATGCCATTCGATTAATACCATATGCTTCTATTTTGGGGTTGTAGCAATAAAGTCATGCTTGATAGACAATTTATAGCTTTAAGTATCAAGTAAACAACTTTATAGAAGTAAAACTTAAAGGTAAACTTTTAAATTCCTAAAATATGAAAAGTTCACAACCAATAGGGTCAATTAACAATAGCACAAGTTTTTATCGAGTAGATTTTGCATTTGTCATAATTAATTTAGACGCTTCTCCTTTTGGAATGTCCAATTTTCTACAGAAATTTTAATGTCCCTCTTTAAATAAAAATAACATAAATAACTAAATAAACCTTCAGTATTTCATCCACAAAACTTGCTCAAGGAAATGACATTCATCTATTAATTGCTTTTTTTCACTCAAGTGGAGTTTCATGTTTCATTCATATTGTTGAAGCACAACCAAACTACAACCAAACTAACACATATGCTTAGTTATTATCTCATCAAAAGGAAATCAAAATATTTTCCTTTAGGGAAACTCAATCTATTTTCATCCAGTTAAATAAGTAAGTGTAGTAACATGTTGTGTTAAGAAGAATAAACATCAGGTTGAAATCAGCATTGGAGTTCATTATGGGTCAAGTGGTTCTAAATGATTCTTGGCCAAAGCATCAAGAAGTCACCCATCAACAACATCTAGGTTCAAAAATTCTTTTTTGGGTAAGGTCAAATTTATTAAAAAAATAACAAGAAGGTACAGAGAAGTAAAAAAGGCCAACAACATAAGAAAATATTATCATATCGAGTAAAACTACCTAGTAATCCAAGGAAATTCATGTTTTTATGTTCAACTAATTTTCTTGAGTAAGAGAACTCAATGGACAAGTATGAAAGACATGTTAACTCACTTTTCCCAAACCAAGGATGAAAGAAAATGAAATTGGTTCACCAATTTTGTTCTTGTAATCATACATTGAGTCAAAGCATCCTTGCTTTGCATCAAATCTCTTGTAATAATGAATTGCAACCATACTACTTCAAATGAAGTATAACAAACAAAAAATAAAAAAACAAACAACAAAATGGGATAGTATACCACTAGATACAAAGAAAAATATAACTATCCAAAAAAATTCAGGAATTAATGATCCCCAAGGACATAAGATGATTTGTGATTTCCTTGTTAGAAAATGATGATGTAGTGATGACCACAATTTTTTTTAAACTACTAGGTACTGATGACACTCTCAAGTCCTCTTCTTAACTTTTTTGACAATGAGCATCACTAGAGATATTAATAAAATTTCATAATCTTTATAACAAATAATTCAAAGAATTTAATAAATGACAGCATAAGTATTCAAATCCAGGACTTATCCTTGGAGAACACAATAAGCTTTTTACCAGGAACCACAAAAATAGTTACGCTACACAAACCATGACTAAACACGCCCTTAGATAGATATGACATCTCAAAGTTAATTTAACAATAAATGTAAAGATTCAAAGTAATTATGGCAAAAATAGTTCCTATGTTCTATATTTTGTAGTAGTATATTATCTCAATAACTCCCTTGTACGTAAATAACAACAACCTTTTGACTAAAGAGCGATAAAAAAAATGAAGGAGTGCTTGCCAAGTATGATGAAAAAGTTAGTAGAAAGCTAAATTTTAGACACTGAATAGAGGTCAACCAACAAAATTAAGTTCAGTCAACCTCAGTGGGGAAGAAATATCTGATGATATTTGCAGTATTTCATCTCTAAACTACAAGGACACCTTCATTATTGATAATTCTACCAAAGAAGTCTGTAATCCCTTTATAAGGTTTTGAAATTCTACCAGCTTTTATCATTTTTTATTAATTCTAAATCAAAAGATTGACTCTTTCTATTAGAGTTGTAGCTGTCTTGGACATTGCGATAAACCATCAGAAGATAAAACTAATATTGATCAGATATATGAGAAAGGGGTTACACCTAAAACTTTTGCTAGTGATGAAGTTACTGGTTATGTGGAAAACTAGAAGGTTATACAGAGTAAAGATGTAATCAATACCCCTACCTTTGGTATTGGTGATGCATTAGCTTTTACTGAAGCTTTAGTTGGCTGCCAAAATTAGACATGTAAGAATAGAAAGGGCATTGTCGATACTTCAAAAAATCCATAAATCAAATGAGAAAGAAGAAGTGGGAAGCAATAAAAATGAAGCAGGAAAAAGCATAAAAAGAAGAATAAACTTTCCCCTAATATAAGGTGACTGAATTATAACAACATAATAAGAAACATACAACAGAAAACACCCTTAATGTCAAAAATTAGATAAAAACTATCCAATAAAAACATCAAAAAAACTCCTTTAAATGATAAATATAAGATCAAACTGTATTGGTAAACATTGTTGAAGCAACAGATACCGATATTATCATTAAGAGAAATAAAACCACAAATAAAAATAAAACTTTTACTTGTTACAACAAAACTATATGTAAAACTTCAATTTTAACAACTCTCTCAGCAACAGACCCATCAAGAACATATTGGAACATATTTATACACATAATTTATATATTTAATTAAGAGAAATTAAATAGAACTCACCATACAAATTTACGTTACCTCTAACCTTGACGGCGATGGGCTGGCAAGAAATTGTATTTTCTTACAAATTTTCTCTTGGCATGCTGCTACAATATTCAATTGAGAATTTAATGCTTTAATTTGTGACTGTTGGTATCGTATTCTATATTGGTGGTCTTGTATCTGTGATTGATGGTTTTTTACCACAATTTTAGCTATATTTAATCATTTTTGTAACTCATTATGGGCATTAGCAGCTTCCAATTTTGCCTTTTTGAGTGAGTCTTCTAACTCTATCGTTCTCCGTTGTGTTGCCCTTGTACTAGTAGGTTTAGGAATATAACCAGGACCTTTTATATACCCAATTTTATACCAAGTACAAAATCCATAATTTTAGCAATAGTCATGGAAGACTCTCCAGAAGTATATAGAGCTTTCAAATCTTGCATGTTGCTCTACATAAAATAATAACACATTTAAAGAAGAAGACATGAAGAATATTAATCAAACAAATGCAATGATATGTTACTAAAATATTAACATAGTTAGTCGCAGCTTCTTCAGATAACTATCCCTTTCACTCATGTAATGAGTATGCTTATAGAACTCAATTCTGTCAGGCTCTACACCTTTAGGTTCTTTTTTACCCTGTATAATAAGAAAACAATATGAAATAGTGTTTAGAGATATCTGACTGAAATGGGCTAAAACTTATATGCCTATTCTCTTATTTACTAAACAACACAATATTAAATAGTACCAATGTGTTATTAGTAAAAAGAATAAAAATGGTATAACTTACAATTTCAGCGCGAGTGTCTACAATCGCTTTTGATCCCATGAAGTGATTAGATTTAAGCTTAGTTTGCTTGGCATTATTTATTTTGTATCATTTCTACAAAGTAAATATAAACTTCATAACTTAAATAATAATGAGAATACATGAATATAAATTACCTTGTGCTCTGGATCATTCCATATGTCACAAAGTGTAGTCTAATTTTTCTGAGGTCAACTGTTAGACTTCCATTTTATGAGCCTCTTCCACAGAGCATAGACTTTCAAATTTTTGTTTTGACTTGTAGTGGCATTGTTACTGGAATTGTCCAAACCCATACCTTTATCTCTGGCTCTGACCCCGATCACTTAAGGTGGTTCATTGAATTAAAAAAACTTAGTATATATTTAGTTGTCATACTTGAACTATGTAAATTTTAGTTGATTGACATATTTTGATTAAAATAAATACCAACTGAAGTTGGATTAATTAAATGAATAGCTAATATGATAATTGATTATGTTAAGGATAGCATAAATGCAGAATACAGGTCTTGTATTTTAAAACTAATGTTATGTGTCTCATAAGATGGAACTCCACCTAATGTGGCTACCCAATACTCGAAAAGTATTGAAAGGTCACACTGCAGTCACCTCAGAACTATAGAGAGAGTAATCATTCGCCAATTTCACTATATGTCCTCTTAGAGATGAAGTGTTGGCTATCATAGTTATTTGTCCTATTTGTTTACTTAATACTACTGGACTCATCCATATTTTTCATGCCTCTATTTTCTCTTTTCTCTATATTTTTGGAAGTATGAACATTACTAGTATCACAAATGATCATAGAACATAAAATACATAAATATATATAGAAAATATTGGGCTCATTGATCTACCAAACATAGATGTTATAAGTAATAAAACAATGTGCTTATGTTTAACTTGGAGCTGCAATAGTCTTTATAAGTTGTATGCCAGTGTTTTTAGACCCTCAAATAGTCTTTTAATTTATATCCATATTATATAGATCTTGGGCACCACTGTGGTGAACCAAAGTATTGGTTGTTATGGAATAAATTTTAAAAGAATATAGAATACTTACATGGAATCTAATTTGTGTTGCATCTTTGTCCTCTCCTATAAGTTCCTTCCACTTGTTTGGAAGTGGAAAAAAATTTCTAGCAAATATACCCAATTCATTAATGGTTTGGCTGATTGAATTGGTTTAATTAGCCTTCCTTTATCAATTAGGATCTCTATTTTCATCTTTCTTCCCATAGTCTTCTTTATTTTTTCAAGATCTTTCCCTCTAGTTTTTCCACTACCTTTCCTGAGTCTAGCGGAATCATCTAATGATTAAAAAAAATATCAATTCAAACCATATTGATTAGAAAAGAAGTAAAGAACATATCCAGTCTGCTTTTGATCAACTGCTAAAATGAACAATTAAGATGCAACAACAATTTTAAGTCTCTTTTAATATTGCCATCTACCAAATAGTAAAATGTGCTTCGGAGAACTTAAAATATTATGACATAGCAATAAGATGAACTGACAAAATCAATTTGATAGAACAAGACCATCTACATGCCATCTACACCTTTTCATTACATAGTTAGCGGAGAATGGAAGAGGTAGAGTGTGTACTATTTACACACAAGTTTCTATCTTTTATTAGTAGAAAACCTTCTTCTTTATATTTGAACGATTCATGACCTCCCTTATGTTATCTAGATTCATTATAACACCACCCGGCTTTGTGCTCTAGCAACTTTTTTTATTCTCATTTTTGTAACTTGGGAATTTTGTACTACACCCTTAGATGTCCTTGCAAATTAACTTCTGGCTCATACCCATTCTCACAACAACATTCTCTTTACTGCTACTCATGACCCTTCTATACTGGCCACTTCCAATTCTTTCACTATACTTTTAGATCAAAGTTGATGATACACGTCGATTGGTTCTTTGAGGAACCAAAGATTTTCTTTGTACATTATTTGAATGAACCTTTGATTCATTAGTTTTGCTGGTAACAAACAACCAAGAAACATATCTTCCTGTAACTATTTTAGGGATAAAGTTTTGCTTATAAGCTTGAACAGAAGCCTTGGATATATTAGATTTTTTTGCTTCTATAGTTAGAGGTATATTTTTTCTATCGGGGGTTTTATCTCTCTTTTCTCTCTCAGTTTCCCTTTTTCATAGGGAATTGAAGAAGATCCAACACTCGATTTAATTGGGAAAGATTTCCAACCTTCTAATTGCCTACAAACATTTACCTTCATCCTTGATGCTTGTCTTGTCACATAAATTTTCCTTAAACTTACTTTTAGAGATGATAATAACCTAGTAGTTTGACCAAGTACTAAACCAAGCACTTTAAAAGACTTCTTTCCACATACTTTAGATGTAACAGTGCTTGAAGAATCAGTAACACATATCTCTTTCTTGTAATACTATTCACCATTATCGGATGTAATGCAACAACTTGTTGAATGGGCTTTGTCACTATAGACAACCAAAGTATTCGAGCTAATCATTTTGTCCCTAGAACTGAGAGTTGGCCTTTGATAAGTAGAATCTATGTCTAAAGTGGCAGTTCTTGCTAATTTTGTATGGTTTGTCTTATGCTCAATTACTTTGTCAGCTCCCAAACCCTCTTTACTTAAGTTCTAAACTGGATGTTCCTTATCCAAGTTAAGCCTCTGATCTTCTTGACTTCACTATCCGCTTCATAAATACACATTATGAAGATAGTGAATCCTAAAATTTTCTTTATATTGTGTTGTGTCTTAACAACCAACTAAGTGAAGAAATACAATGACAAAACAGAGAGAATATAGGGGAGCTAATAGCATTTCTTTGAATTATTAGAAGATTGATGAGCACACAAAACAATTACTATTACAAATTTAGTACTTTTACTATTTACAATCTCGATTGTGAGTGCATATAGTGAGCTAATGTCCATCATTCTCTTTACAAGTTTAACATGAATGAAATTTTGAAGGTTAAATATTTTCTGCTTCAACTTGACAAATGACTAAATAATATAATCCTAATAGACAGATGAATTTATTTCCTGTATTAACAGTAGGAGTAGGGTTAGGGCTATTTGATTCATCTAGTGATTGAGTTGCTTGAATAGTTCCCTCTGTAAGTGTAGTTTGCCTAAACATACCTCCTCCAGGTGCCATTGATTTGCAAAATTCTGCCCAAACACATTATGTAATTATAGTACATTCAAAAAATAAAAATTCCACTATTTAATAAATGAATAGTTAATAAAACCACCAATCATTGACAACTAAAAGAATATCTGGAAAAGAACGTAAATCTATTTGAAAAATAGCATGCACAATAGAACCTCATATTGTATATTAGTAATTATCTCATCCATAAGTAGGTACATAAAAAGAGGCTTAAGGATCTTTATAACTAATATTCTACAAATTAGCTGCAAGTTCCTATCAAAAGAAAAAGAACTGTAATTCTAATATGTCATGCACCATCAACGTATAGCTTATAGGATAGTGATGAACTTAAGTACGACAATGATGTGTTTTAAGTAGAAAGATGTTGTAAATCGAAATATTATCTTATTCAAAACAAATATGCTATATGTTTAAGTAAAAAATGCATGCCATGTATGTTGATAGGTAAAGCTACAAGATCAATTATCAAAGACACTTCCATACTTGAATTAGAAATATTGATAGTTATAGCCAATATATCATAATATAAAACAGATCATGGTCTATTGGCTCTCTAACAAATAGTCTAAGTTTTAGTCAACTTTCCCTGGATGATTAAAACTTGAAATACAAAAGCAATTAATGCTAAGAGTTGCGTATTCAGCATTGTAAATTTTAAAAAGAAAAAACTTCAACAAGATGGCGTTTATCTTTAGGCATACAACAAGTACATAAGCAATAAAATGCAATAGCCTCAAAGAAAGAGAGAAGATGAATAATTTTTTTTCTTTTCTTTAGGAGTGACTAGGGTTATTATATTACATTTAGAACAAAATGTGAGTTGAGTAGTACTTATTATAGCATTAATACTAAAAAAGAAAGTTTTTTATTTGTAAAAGCCTGTGACTTATCCTTCACTTTAATAGTATCTGAAGAAAAATATGGTTTATTACAAATTATAGCAGAGAAGACCTAAGTAGAGAGCGATAGAATTCGGTAAATAGCCAATGTCCATGGAAGACGCTCAACTCCTAAGAGCCTATCTTGATTGACTTTTAAGTCAAAAGTCATAAGTTAGGATTTATAACTTATGAATTTAGCCTTAAAAGCACTTCTTTTAATGTACCAAAACTACAACAATACTTAAGAGCTATTTTTGCTTTACAATACCTAAAATAAGTCCATCCAAACAGTCTCAAAAGTTAAACTGGGTTAGGGCATCTGAAAATCCTCAATGATTCCTAGCCTTCCTCACCCCATTACAATCAAACTACCAACACAATTGAAAAGCTTTAATATTATTTTTTCACAATCTATCCACTTTTTTGTCAAAATCCAAGGGGAGAATATCATTGTATCAACAGAACAGAGAAGAATCTATTTTAATAGAAGTTGTTATGTTTCACCAGTATTGAAATACCCTAGTTTCTAGACCTTAGAAAATTTCCTTGAGTTCAGATCTTTGAACTCAATACGTCTCATAGTTAGGTTCCGTATGTTAGGATATGGATGGTATGGTTTGATCATATGCTGACTAGTGTTGGTTGGTGGGTTGAATTTTGGTTACTAGAATGGTTATGACATATGGGTACAAGCCGTATTTGTGGTTATGGGTTATTTGGTTCCTTAACTTAATCTTAGACTTGGTTACTTAGGTTGGATCTGAGTACGAGTGAATCACCATGAGCCATAAACCACGGTACAAATCATACCAGGGACTCGTATGGTAAACAATGTTCAATCCTCCTGTTATTTAATTCTGCTAGGGATACGGGTCATGGATATGAATCGTGTACTATGGTTACGACTTTGTTGGATGAGTCATATACTGGAAAGTATTTGGTCCAAGGGTGGAGGTTCAGGATACAAGTGGTGGATACTAATCGTATCATAGGGTATGACTCGTGTGTGTCAGTCATGTCCTTGTGATGAGATTTTGGTGCAACTTAAGTGGGGGTATTTTGTACATTTCCCCACTTATCCTAATAAGGCCCCCACAATTTCTAATTTACTTAGGAGGATATTTACCCTATTATTCTATTCATTAACACGTAGAAACTCTACCTAAACTCTCCATAATCCTCTTAAGAGCTATTAGGCAAGGGGAGTTAGGGTTCAACTAAAAGACAAATTTGGGGCTTGTCTTGATAATTTAGAAAATGATTTTAATTGGTCAATAATGGCGGGAGGTATGGCTAAGTCGTGGAAGGTGGAGGTCCCAGGGGAACCAAAATTGGAAACTCATATTTTCTAATATGAGGTTGGTCTTGGTGATCGTAGGCATGATGTCATACTTTATTTTGGAGATGTACTAGTCATCCCATGGGATACTTACCTAGTCGTGTGGCTACGTCCATTGAGGCCCTTTCAGCAAGGAGATCTGAACCCATATAGCTCATGGGTGGTTTAGGATGTCAAAGTTACACATCCTAGGCAAAGGTTTTAAAGGCATGCTAAACACAGTCCTTTTTTCCTGGCAGGGTTATATATATATATATGTTTGGTTTTGTGCATATAGATTATTTTGGTTGGCTTTATAAGTGGTATTATTTTATCCCTACCTTGAGATCATTCTAGCAGTCATTCGCTAAACCCATCTACTAGTGGTTGTATACCCACGCTATGTTGGAATCAATCGTTCTACTCCTTCTATATAGTGAGTGTCTCAGGGATATCATTTGGACTGAAGTGGTGAGCTTCCTTTTTTTCAAAAGGATCTATTTTATATTATGGATATTTTTAAACATTTTTATTTTATTTTGGATATTGGTTTTGGCTATAGTTGGGGGCATGTCCCAATCAGATTTCATTAATCTTTTGGTTAGAGGCTTTATGGTACTTCTATGTGTTGGAATGAGTGGGATCAATATAGGTGTCAGCCTTGGCATTGGAATAAGTTGAAAGGCTGACATCATTGGATAAGATTGTTGGTTGTTCAATCCTATTTCATTTTACGATTAATTATATTATATTTTAGAACATCCATAGTTGTGGCATGGTTTATAGCCCTTATTTTGGTATGGTTATATTGGATTATGGTTATAAAATGGTTAGACTCAGTTGGGTTGGTCATGGTTGTGATTTATTCCCAGGGTCTTCGTGTGAGCTGTTACACTATTATGTTTTATGCTTGAATTTTATCCAAATTAGGGCAGGTGATTGGAGGTTGGGTAGGGTAACTGGGGTGGTCTCTGGTCCTTGTCGGACTTGGGATGCCCATTATGACAAATCCCTAGGGTGGGTCATTTCAAGTGGTATTAGAGCCTAGGTTCATGGTTAATCAAGAGTCCACAAGTCATGTTGAGTAGAGTCTCTTTTAGGGATATATAGTGTGCCACACTCATAAAGGAGATGCTACAAGGTATTTAGGAATGTTTCACTTTCTTGGTATTATATCTTTAAACTTGAATTCTTAGTCCTAGAATTTTCTCTAATCCTTGTTTATTTTTCTTATAGATCATGCCTCGTAGATCTAAAACATAAGGAAATTCTTTTATCCTATTTTGGGGTAACGCTGAAGGGAAGAATCCTACTTCTAGGTTCATCTTTGATCTCACAGTCATATCCCTGATAATTTTAGAGTTTCATCAGTTGCTACTAGTCCTCCTCAAGGCAAGGTGACTGATGCAGAATTTCGTCAGCCTATTCATGCTATAGATAAATTAGTTACTACTCAGGCTGAGCGAGATGTGTATGGTGCTTTATCTGCTAAAGACATAAGGGTTGGTCAATTTATGAAGATGAGTCCTCTCACTTTTTTTAGAGTAAAGGTGGAGGAGGATCCACAAGGCTTCTTGGATAAAATAGAAAAGATATTTTGGATGAGTAGGCTACCAATGTAGAAGGGGTAAACTTTACAACTTATCAGCTCAAAGATATTACATATTAGTGGTATGAAGAGCAGGATAGTGATAGAGGAGATGTAGAGGGTCATCTGTATAGGATGCCTTCTCTGGTGCTTTAATTGATTATTTCTTTCCTCAAGAGTTGAGAGAAACAAAGATAGAGGAGTATGTGAACATCAAGCAGGGGAGAATGTCTTTCAAGAATATGCCTTGAAGTTTCACCAACTGTCAAGGTATTCTCCTAATTTAGTGGCTGACATGCGGGCTAAATGAGGAAGTTTTCTTTTAGGT
>JAPEIP010000008.1:147646156-147657149 GCA_026120095.1 Capsicum chinense
AATAGTATTGACATCTTCCTCCAGTTGGTGCAGTCCTCCTTTGCCGTGGTTGCAGTGTAAATCTTTTTTCCTAATTAAACAACCAAAAAATATCTTTTTAGATCAGTATTTAAATTAAATAAATAGTTATGTTCAATTATATGTTCTCATGATAAATTATTTAAAAAGATTAATTGTTACATATGCATAAGAAAAAAAATCGATACAAATGAATTACAACATAATCAGTTACAACAAAAGTTTAATTTTTCCTTCATAAGCCATGAAATTCAGATATACAAAATGGGAAATTGGATAACTTTTAAAGGAAAAAAAATAAAAGAACAGAAGATGAAGGTGAAAAAAAATAGAAAATTATCTAAACCTTAAGAAGGCATACCTGGTAAACAAAGGCTAAGAGCATTTTGACAATCCGGATAATTGATTTAAAAGTCTTGGTTGTGCATCAGGGATGAAGAATTCAGCTACGGTCCTATCAAGAATTTTAATTTCGCACATTAGTGAATCATTTCTTGGAGCATTGTATACAAGAGTTTCAACCTTTTAGCTTGATCCTCTTTGGATATGTAGAAAAAAACATAAATGATTATGTGAAATATCACCAAAATTTCAATAGGTACTGAAATTTGAGAAGGGTGGCTTTGAGAAACAGTAAAATAGACAGCAAAGAATAAATTGAAATTCTTCAAGATTTATGTGGAATGAAAAAAATGACATCAATATTAATTTTGTTAGACCCAATTAAAAGGAGTTATTGGAGAGAGAGAACAATTAATGGAAATTAATGTATATTGTTGAGCCAACGCAACTACTTTAGAATTGAAACATCAATTGAAACATCTTCAATTTGTTGATGGATTTTGAGGTAATAAATAACAAATATCAATTTAAATGACTTAGATAATCATAATAATTAATCAAGAGTGAATATAAAAAAATCATGATTGAAATGATGAAGCAAATATATCTTAAATGACTTACAACAACTAACTAGAAGTGATATAGTAAAATTACTATAAAAAGTATTTTTGAAAAAAAATTTAAGTGAGCCTTATATAAGCCGTGAAGTTAATTTAAAATATCAAGAGTTAATTTACCATTTTATATCTATTTTATTTCTTATTAAATATTATTAAATTTTTAATACTTAGACAAGTTATAATAATTAACTAAAAGTGATATTTAACAAAATTAACGTTCAATCTGTTGAGGCAGATATGTCATTATTGTTTATTTTTCTTTCTTGTTAATTATTATTAATTTTTTAATGTAAAAATGGCATATAATAATTAATTAACAATGATATAGTAAAATCACGATTGAAGCAGACTTTAATTTTTTAAAATTAAAATTTTGATATTCAACAATTACATGAAAAGTACCATAACAAAGAATTACACTTTAAAATATTGATTACATTTCGTATCGTTTGAATCTAAAAATTAAAAGAAAACATTTAAAAAGAAACGAAAGGTGTACTATAGCTTGATCTTCTTTTTGTCGAAGAATACATTTTATGTACTTGTGACAGGTTTCAATCTCATCGTAAAAAATTTTAGCCTCAGAATTTATCAAATTTTGTTATTTACATATATGAGATGTACATATCCATTTGAAAAACTTAAATCCTTCGCAAATGCTATCAAACTATTAATAAAAGTATGCTTAATATATTTATTTTTCCTATTTATAATTCTAATTGACATCAGTTTAAATTATTTATACCTTCAACACAATTTTAATATTGGGCCCATACTGACACAGGCCATAATCCTCTAGTATAAACATAAATGGGAATTTGCACACATTTTAATTAATACATATTCTTTTTACTACTTTCAACCTATTGGGCATTTAAGTCATTTCAAATAAAATTAAGCATTATGATTGGTCTTGATGAAATATTATTGTAGCTTCTATCTACATTCTTGAGTGGCTGGACTAAAGTGTCCTATTGCTTATGTCACGCCCCTTGTCTTTTTCCATAGCTTAAAATTAAAATAGTTTGTTCATTAAGCTATAAAAAATTCTCCTAAAATTTTATAAATGATACATAATAATTACTCCCTTCGTTTTACTTTTACTTGTCATTAATTATCTAATTAGAAAAGGGTAAAAATTATCCCTAACATATCTAAAATGGGGCAAAATATCCCTTGTTAGTTTTTTGGCTCAAAAATACCACTTTGTTAAATATCTGGCTCAAAAATACCCCTCCATCTAACTGATTCCACCGGGCATGCCACATGGATAAGAAAAAAACCACATGGCTTATTCATGTCAGCATCCATGTGGAAAATTTCCCATTTAATCTATTAGTCTACTTAATAACCATCAACCCAAATTTGATCCATTTAATATCCGACCCGACCCAAGAACCAAAAAAACTGACTGATACATCCCCTTACATTTGATAAGATGTTTAAATATCCTCAAACGAATGTGGCCAATTGATATTTTGCTATATTACTTTTTACTAATTAAAACTCCTAACTGATTATTATAAGTTATTTAAATATTAAAAAATTATTTATATTTAATAAAAAAGGTAAAATGGACATAAAATGATTAATTAACTTTTGATGTTTTTAATATTACACCAAGTAAATATTATAAGATATATTTTTTGTACAGAAATTTATGATAATTAATAATATTTGATTTTTTATTAAGATCACATATAAGAGACAATTTGATAAACTAATTATTCTATGTTGACATAGGTTTCGAGATGGTCCATATTCAGGGAGGCGCAATTTGAACAATATACCTGACATAAGTAGCATTAGTTGATGTCACGACCCATACATATAATTTATAGATAACATGAAATTAAATAACTTTAGTACTATCCCAAAGTTCTCGTATCTTTGACTTAATACACTTTAATTTATGATTTCATGATTAAAGGACTAAGTTTAAAGTAAATATATGTGCTTATAATATTTTATTGACTATGTAAAATATATAACTTTATAGTATTCATTAATTTGAATAGAAATAACTTTATTTTAAAAATCACTCAATTTTATTCGTTACTATATAATAAATTCACTCAATAATCCACAATACATTAAAAATATGAAGACCTTTGAAAAAGTGATTCAGACTTTTTGTACTTCATTAAAAGTTTCTTCTTTAGAAAAATTCGTCTTTTCACTATTTTCTTAGATTAATCTCTCTGTATAAGAAATAATGACCTATTTTGACTTAGCACGAAGTTTAAGAAAGTAAAAAAGACTTTTGATTCTTGTAGCCTAATCTGAGGTGGATTTATGCATTTCAATGTTGTTATCTAGGCTTATTTAGCTGTGTCTTTAGGAATTCTTGTGTTCTAATAAGTCAATGATGATATAAATGAGCATATAAGTGTTTAATTACTTGATAAAATGTTTAAACTGCATTTCAAACAAGTTTGGAATCAAATTGATCATTTAGAGTTCATATGAAAAAACTAGTGTTACTAGCTTGAGCTAGGTGTTGTTCTAGTTGATCGCGGTGGATTCTAATTGTATAATGAGTTACTAATGGTATGATTGTGTAATTATGTGTTCTACAACTTGTTTATAATTTTTAAAGTTCAATTTAATCAAGCCAAGAGTCAAGACTAAGTGAAAGATCAAAAGGGGCAAAACTAGTATTCTTAGCTGAATTTTCTAGTTTGTCGTCTTGGATGTCGTATTTTTTTATCTCTAATGTGATGTGTTTAATGCAATAGGATGCTTGGTGATTTGATTATGATAATATATGAAGGATATACAAGCTTCAAATCAAGTGTAAATAACACAAAAAGGCTTGGAATGGATTAACAAAAGTACAAGACACAATTTGACGTGAAATGGACCTCTTGGAAGTCCATGGCATGTCTTGGACCAAATCTAATGCAAAATGGTGTGTTCCATACACCAGCAGTTTCCTAAGGGAACTAAAACAGTGGGTGCCCATGATAATGGTGCATCACGCAGCTATACACAGTAAATTAACTCCGCAACGCGGCCTTGTGCAAAAATCGACAGTGTTGTCCTCCTATAAATAGGACACTTGTACTTGATGTTAGATGCCTTGGATGACTTGGAAAATTGGAGAGGCGATGGAAAACACATCGATTAGGGTTTCTCTTCTTTAATTTTAGATTTTAAATGTATTTCATCATGTATTCATTTATTGATTACGGTTATGTCTATGAGTGGGTAAAATCCCCTCGGGGTTAAGGCCAAGAACATATTTAATTTTGCCTAGAATTGAGTTTGTTTGGATTGCTTATCATATTTGGTTATTTTTTTTTATCCTTTTTGAACTATTTTAAGTAGTATCTAACCGTAGAATACATATATTGTTGACCTTATGATCTCAAGAGGGGGAATAGAAAGATAGAACGTGGGGATGAATAGAGTAAGATTCTTATTCTGTTATGAAATAATGAATTTGAATTATCATCAAGGATAGGGATATACCTATAATCCTTTCTTGGCTCACATGTAGGATGAAATCTCAATGCATCTAAATGGATTATTACATCCCCACTCAATGATGTAGTTGTAATGTCCTGTTACGTAGAAAAGTGGAGGTCGGGAGACCATGATCATCCGATAAACCCTACAAATCAAAAACCAAGATAAGTAGTCTAAGGAATGAAGTTCAATAATGTGGTATTATTGTTCATAGTTCTTTAACCACGGGTTTTCATCTATTGATTGTCCAAAGTCTTTACTTTTCTGCATTACTTTAACTTACTTTTAATTATAAACTTTCAAAACTCTTTTGGTTACGTTTGCACTAGTTTAATCTCAATAGTTGAACTAGAATTGAATAGTTATTTAACACAAGTCTCTGAAGGATCGATATTCGTCTTTGTAAAAGACCACTGTATGACTTGGTGAGACCACATTCTCTTGCGCGGCAATAAGTTTTTGGCATTATTGTTGGGGACTTGTTAATACACAACTATCTTATTTTTAGTTTAGCTATATTGAGTTGTACATAGTTTAGTAATTTTTCCTTTTAGTTTCTTTTATTTTTCGTCTCACACTTCTTGATAAGCCAGCCTAGGATAGATGGTTTTTGAGTGATGAAAATTCTTGTTGTTTTTGTAGGGGACCTCATCAAGAGGTTTTTTATCTAGATTTTAATGAAAGTGAATGGATGGGACCTTCACAATATAAGCTGGATATTATCCTATCTGTGGAGCAAACTACAAATTGGTGTATGGTTTGTGGTAATAATGATCATTCTGCAGCTATGTAAGTTGTCAATCCCGATTCAAAAATGTTTTTGGGCTATGCTCAAAGGCCATATTTTGGCACCATTGTCAGGGACTTGTTAATATGCAACTATCTTATTTATAGTTTAGCTATGTTGAGTTATACATAGTTTAGTAATTTTTATTTTTAGTTTCTTTTACTTTTGTTCTAACACTTCTTGATATGCCAGCCTAGGATAGATGGTTTTCAAGTGGTGACGATTCTTATTATTTTTGTGGGGGACCTTTTCGAGAGGTTTTTTGTCTAGATTTTAATGAAAGCACATAGATGGGAACTTAACAATATAAGTTAGATACTGTCCTATCTTTGGAGTAGACCATAAGTTGGTGTATGGTTTGTGGTAACAGTGGTTATTCTGCAACTATGTGTGTTGTCAATCCCGATTAAAAAATATTTGTGGGCTATGATCAAAGGCCATATTTTGGCACCATTGTCAAGGACTTGTTAATATGCAACTATCCTGCTTTTAGTCTAGTTATATTGAGTTGTACATAGTTTAGTAATTGATTGGGTCGTGCTGCAACATTAAATTAGGCACTGCTTGGGAGGAAAACCAAGTTAAGGTATGTTTTATTTTTAGTATTTTAGATTTTATTTACTAATTTTTGTTGTTATTGAGTAACAGGTTGATGGTAAGTCCGAGTACCGAGAAACCTGAGCTAGGGCGCATGACAAAGACTGAGTGTGGGGTCCTCGGACCCTCTTGATGTATAAAAGATGATACTAGATTGGTCTCGAGGCCTCAGGGAGTATTTTTATCTCTACTTTTAAGTAAACTTTGGGGACAAAATATATTTGTAAGTGTGGAGTGGGGGAATTCCCATTTTTAGGGTAAATTTAATTTTTTGTTGTGTTAGAAATACATGAGATATTCTTGTTGGTGTTATATTTGATCATATGATACAAGTGTTTTGATGGTAAAAAAATATGTTGATTGTTTGAATTGCTACTATTGAGATTCCTAGGCTCATGTTTATGACTCTTGTACTTGTTGGCTTAATTGGAATTCATGTTATTGTTTGGTTAAGAGTCTATGATAATCCCACTTGAGTTGAGCATATGACATGTGTTTGTGAGATGTTTGTATATTCATTATTGTATTTGATGCTAGAACTTGTCTGGTGTGTGTGCAAAACAAAATAAAGAGTATGGGTTTAGGAGATGATATAGGCATTTCTTTGATAGCCATGTTTCATACCCTCTTTTGACCTACCATTGTGCATAATCTTAGTCAGTCCTATTGGGTCTTTAGCTTGTTCTTTGGTATCCTCATATGTAGCCTAGTCCGTTCTTTGATAAACCTTAATTTGATCCAAAGATCCTAAGCTCTTTAGTGTAAAATTAATTGAGTAAGGAGTGTGAAAAAATAAGAGGAGAAAAAGAGAAAGTGAAGCCTAAAAGTAGTGGCTATTGGTGTGTAAAGTTGATGCGTTATGGTTAGGAGTGAAAAATAAAATTTATGCTCAAAATTGAATCATCAATTAATAAAAAACACTCCCACCATATTTTATGTGAATGAGCTTAACTAGATGGGGTAAAACAAATGATGTGTAAAGGTAGTAGGGTTGAAAGTTGATTGTTAGATATTGATCTTAATTGTATAATGTGATGTATTAAAGTGCTTTGGGAAAATAGTCACTATTACTGGCCAGAATAGTTCCTACCCATCCCTTAGATGACATTACAACCCTTAAAGACCTATTTGATCCTAAGCTTAAAATTCTGCTATTAGTGGAGCACTACACTAAGGGCAAGACTATGGTTCATATTGTGTAACTTGTGAATTTTTTCTTTGAGTGCAATTTAAATCTTGTACCCATTCTGTGATAAATTACATTGATGTGAGGAATTATGAGTAACTCTCTTATTGTGAGGGCACATGTTTTATGAATGTTAGGTGAATTATATGATGTCTTTTAGTGAGAAATATGTAGGAGTTTTACAACTGGGTGAGTACTTCTTGAGGCCAGGATGTTTTGGAGTAATATTCTTGAGCTTTCAATTGTGTATGTAACATGATTAATGTAGAAACTTGCATTCTGTGTAGTCATTGTAGTACTATCTTGAGTGTTTTACTAGTAGTAGAAGTGTGGAGTCACCTCAACTTATGATGCTTAGAGTAATGAGTTGTTCGAGGATGAACAAGGCTTTGAGTGTGGGGTGATGATCTGAGGTAGATTTTTGCACTTCAGTTTTGTTATTCGGGCTTATTTAGTTGTGTTTTGAGGACTTCTTATGTAATGCCCCAAAATCTAACCTCAGAATATCGCACGGTGCTCAAGGCTACGAGTAGTCTCAAGCTAATCCTTTGAGCTTGCTACTAAGTCTAAACCTTACTTCAAGATTATCTAATCAAGAAATAATACTATATTATACCAATACTGAACTGAATAAACTGTAGATAATGTCTGAACAACAAATACTAAAAGTCTTTAAATAAACTCATAGTCCGACAAATCTCTACTACTAATAAAGAACTAGAGAGCTATTGGGACAGACCCCCAACTAACTCAGACTAAACTGAAGAAAATAACTCAAATACTATAAAAGCTAGAAATCTAAAGAAGTAGACCCTCGAATTATGAGGACTCACTAACTATGGGAACGTAGATAAAGATGCTCGAACTACTCACGATGTTGATATAGAGCACCTGAACCTACATTATAAGACAATGTAGCGCATAGATATATATGTGGATTAGCACTTTGAGGATGTACTGAGTATATGGGGGTGTAATGCATAAGTAAATATCTTCATAATTAGAAAGTAAATGCATGTGGATGTATATGACTCACATAAGCTTGATTATCCAAAATATCAAAATATAAAATCATGTATAACCAATCATACTTGTAAATCTATTTTGTCATAACACTTAGTCTTATAAAAGCTTTTCTATCATTCTTTTCTTTTGAAGCTTAGAAGCTTTGGGACTTAGAGACTTTGAAACTTAGGGACTTTGGGTTTGGGAGTTTCTTATAACCGATATAAATCATGTGAGCTGACATGGAGTCCAACATCTTGCCCATGTTGGGGAGAGCTATTCTACACTTGCCATCGGAATAGAACCTTAACTTGAGTGATCACAATCTTAGTCATCCATGTAGAAGTGGGAATAATCTTAGTCCTACAGTGGCACATAGTTCTGGGGCATAAGACCTTGGAATCATACCTAACTCGATGTTAAATACTACTCCTATACTTATTGCTCAAAACTTTTAGGAAATCCACCTTAAAATAGCATAAAGGTTTATAATTAAAACTGATTATGCTTCTCTTCTATAAATCTCAAACTATGTGGGAAAAAATGTGGATTCCTTTGCTTAGCTTAAGATCAAAAGATCAATATTTTTTTTTGAAAGCACTTCTCAAACTTGTCAATAAAACTTGAGATCATATTCTCCTTATAAAATCATAAATGGTACTTAGGACTTGAAATATAAAGATTTAATATAGCAATAATCATACTTAAACTTCATGCTCAACAATTATCTTAAAAGCTTTCAACAATCTCAATCAAGATAGTGAAAAATAACTCATAATATGATTCTCATGATTTCAAACATGGATATATGTAAATCTCTTACAATTGAAGCCTTAAATAACATTATAATTTCATAAACAAGATAATAAGAATTTGGTAACAACCCTAACTTTCAAATCATGTAATCTTTAATAAAAATTAAGTTTTTGGGCACAAGGACGAAAGATTTATCCTTGTTCAAACCCCACATATCATAATTAATGATCTTTGATGAAGGCCTAAATTTTTGATTCCTATTGATGCTTTGGAGATGATTTCTTAGTGTTCTTATATTGGAAAATCTCAATCTTGAGTTATCTTGGAGAGTTAATGAAGGAATATTGGATTTCTTGGGGAGGAAATTGATGAACTAGGGTTTTTGTTTTGAGAAGGAATGATGAATAATGCATAATGTGCTCTCAAATATGAGTGATCTTGTGTTTTTGGATGGATTTGGGGGTTGGAGTTTTCCAAAAATACCCCTTTAAGCTTTTAAACGAAACTGGAAAGTGTCAAAATCCCAATTTTTTGCCTTGGCGCGATGTGCCACTATTATACCAAGCCACTGGAAAATGTCAATTGGGAAAATGCATGGTGGTGCGACACAGTGGTATCGCGTTGCCACCTTGGATGAGATCTGGACACTTGGCGCAACACACCAATATCGTGGTCCTTCACTAGAATTAAATAATTGGGAATTTGGATTTCTCCATGATGTTCCAATACCACAGAGGGCCACTGGAAATTGAAAATTAGGAATTAACACTGCTCCGCAACGCGTTAAGGATCCAAATGATGGTGTTTTGCGACTGGAACTTAAAATAGCCATAACTTCTTACTCATTTATCGGATTTAAGCGAATCTTATATCGTTATAAAACTTATTAAATTTCCTATGTCATGGAAAGTCCAACTCTAAATAATTCCACATGAAATAAATATCACTCATTCTAAAAGCTACTCCCTGTCATTCGCGAGATGAGTTTAAACTAGGAAAAATCATGGGGTATTATATCTTGTGTGATAGATGAATCAATGATGAAATAAATGAGCATCTAAGTTTTTAAGTACTTGATAAAAATGTTTAAGGTACATTTCAAATAAGTTTGGAATCAAATTGATCATTTAGAGTTCATATGAGAAAACAAGTGTTACTAGCTTAAGCAAGGTGTTGTTCTACTTGATCGCGATGGATTCTAATGTGTATGATCAGTTACTAATGGTATGATTGTATAATTATGTGTGTAAAAACTTGTTTATAGTGTTTAAAGTGCAATTGAATCAAGCTAAGAGTCAATACTAAGTGAAAGATCAATAGGGGCAAAACTAGTATTCTTAGCTTAAGTTTCTAGTTTGTTGTCTTGGATGTCGTGTTATTTTGGGCTCTAATTTGTTGTGTTTAATGATATAGGATTATTGGTGAGTTGATTATGATGATATATTAAGGATATAAAAGTTTCAAATCAAGTGGAAACAATACAAAAAGGCTTGGAATGGATCAATGAAAGCATAAGACATAATTTGACCTGAAATGGACCTCTTGGAAGTCCATGGCGCATCGTAGACCAAATATAGGGACAAATGGGATGTTACATACACCAGGATCTTCCTATGTGACCTGAAATATTGGGTATCCATTATAAGGGTGCGTTGCATAGATAGACATGGATAATTAACCCTGCGACGCGGCCTAGTGCAAAAATCAGTAGCTTTGTCCTTCTATAAATAAGACACTTGTACTTGATGTTAGACATCTTGGAAGACTTGGAAACTTGGAGAGGGTCTGGAAAAAACATCAATTAGGGTTTTTGTTATTTTATTTTTTCTTTTGAATCTATTTTATCATGTATTTATTCATCTTCATTATAGTTATGTCCATGAGTGGCTAAAAGCCCTTTTCCGGGGTTATGGCCAAGAACATGTTTACTTTTGCTTTTAATTGAGTTTTTTTGGATTTCTCATCATATTTGATTATTTTTTATTCTTGTTTTAATTATTTTAAGGAGTAGCTAACCTTAAAATACATATATTTTCGATCTTATGATCTCGGGAGGGGGAATAGGAAGATAGAACGTGGGATGAATTGAGTAAGGTTCCCATTCTTTTATGAAATAAGGAATTTGAATTATCTTCTAGGATAGGAATATACCTAAAATCCCTTCTTGGTTCACATGTAGGATGACATCTTAATGCATCTAAATGGATTATT
>JAPEIP010000008.1:147670228-147701751 GCA_026120095.1 Capsicum chinense
AAAGATTATGATATGAATGTTTTATATAATGTGGGCAAGGCCAATGTAGTGGCTGATGCTCTCTTTATATTGTCTATGGGTAGTGTTGCTCATGTTAAGAATGATAAGAAAAAGTTAGTTTAGGAAGTTCATCAGCTTGCCCGACTAGGTGTCTTCTTAGTCGATTCAGCAGAGGGTAGTGTGTGGGTACAGAGTAGTTCATAATTATCTCTAGTTTCCAAAGTGAAGGAAAATTAGGATAGAGATCCCAAACTTGTTAAGTTGAAAGAGTCGTCAAAGATAAAAAAAATAGAGGTTTTCTCCAAAGGAGGATATGGTGTGTTGCGTTTCCAGGGTCATTTATGTGTGCCAGGTGTAGATCACTTAAGGAAATAAATTCTTGTAAAAGTGCATAGTGTCCGATACTCTATTTATCTAGGGGCCACTACGATGTACCATGATTTATGGGAGATTTATTGGTGGAGTGGGATAAAAAGGGATATTGTAAAGTTTGTAGCTAAGTGCTCTACATGTTAGCAGGTTAATATTGAGCACCAGAAGCCTAGTGGGACCATGCAGAAGTTCAGTATTCCCACATGGAAATGGGAGGAAGTGAACATGGGCTTTGTGATGGGTTTGCCTCGTACTCATCATCAGTATGATGCCATTTGGGTTATCATAGACAGGATGACCAAATCTGCTTATTTCTTGCTAATTCATACTTCCTATTTAGTTGAGGACTGCACCAAACTCTATATCAGAGGGTTGGTCAAGTTACACATAATCCCAGTATCCATCATCTCAGATAGAGGTACCCAGTTTACCTCTTATTTTTAGAAAGCATTCCAAAAGGGTCTTGGTACCCGAGTTTACCTCAGTATAGCCTTCCACCCACAGACAGATTGTCAAGCAGAAAGGACCATTTAGAATATAGAAGATATGCTAAGAGCCCACTTTGTCGATTTTAAGGGTAGTTGGAATGACCACTTTCCTTTGATAGAATTCGTATACAATATCAGCTATTACTCTAGTATTTATGTGGCTCCATTTGAGGCTCTCTATGGTAGGAGATGTAGATTTCCAATTGGTTGGTTTGAGTAGGTGAGGCCACAGTAGTAGGGCCTGACTTAGTGTTTGATGCCTTAGAGAAGGTATAGATGATCAGAGAAAGGCTTAGGGCTGCCCAGAGCCAACAAAAATATTATGCAAATGTGAGGAGAAAGGATCTTGAATTTGAGATCAGTGATTTTGTGTTATTTAAAATATCTCCCATGAAAGGGGTAAAATGGTTTGGCAAGAAGGGAAAACTCAGTCCCCAATATGTCAGTCGTTACAGAATTCTCAGTCATTTTGAAAAGGTATCTTACAAGGTTGAGTTGCCTTCAGCTCTAGTTTCAGCGCATCCAGTATTCCATGTCTCCTTGCTAAAGAAATGAATTAGTGGTCCAGCAGTCATAGTTCCCTTAGTGGATGTAAATATTCTGAATAACCTCTCTTTTGAAGAGGTTCCAGTGCAAATCCTTGATTGTCAGATTCGCAGATTGAGGAATAAAGAAGTTTCCTTAGTCAAAGTTCTTTGGCGGAATCAGTCCATTGAGAGAGCTACTTAGGAAGTAGAAGCAGATATTCAGACCAAGCATACTCACCTCTTCACAAATTCAGATTTAGCTTAAGGTAATAGTCTTCTTTAGCTTTGCTCAATTCCATGTTCAGTTATAGTTATAATCTTGGTATTCCTTACCGTTGCATATTCAGTCATGCATTTATGAATCTGTTTAGACATGTACTCATGTATCAGATATGCATGTTAGTATGAAAAAATTTAGTTTTTTAGTAGCCTCAGTTATGTATTTCATGCATTAGATATGCATGTTCAGTGTGTAAACTCAGTCTCTTATTATTTCTCAGCTTAATAAGTCTCATTCGAGGATGAATGTTTCCAAGGGGGAGATATTGTAATACCTCATATTCCCTTAGCTTATTTTAACTCTCAATACATGATTTATTCTCTATAAATTTTTCTAAATACCAAGTAATTATCAGTTAGAGCTTACCATTGCATAGGAAATTTAGTAAGCTTTCCAACGATATAAAATTAGCCCAAATTCGATTCCCAGGTGAAGAGTTATGGCCATTTTTGTAAAGCAATGTGCCAATTGGCATTTCACCATGTCGCGGAGGCTAGCCAAATGGCAATCATCAAATTCAAGTGTTGCTCCATGATATTGGCGCATCACGCCATAGACCTAGTTCATAATTGTCAATTTTCAGTGAGGCAACGGGATTCCACCCCGCCACGCCAAGGGTCAAATTCCCATGCAGTGAAGAACTGTAATACCACCGCATCGTGGAAAGTTTCTAGGTTACAGCTGATAAATTCTAGTGACACGGCTCAATAGCGCCACGTCGCGCCAGCATGCCAAATCAAGATTTTTCAGTTAATTTCGAGGTTTAATTATAAGGGCTTTTAAGTACTTTTGTCTTACATCAGTCAACCTAAACATAGGATTAAAGCCCTAAATACCCTATTATATCATTATTTCCTCACTTTCTCTCAAGAATTAAAAACATCCTCTCTCAAGATACAAAACCCTAGCTTTAAGAAATCAAGAACAAACTCAAGAATTTCTCCAAGAACCTTCAAGAATTAACATTCCAAGGTACGTAAGGAGTTCATCTATGGGTTCGTTTCACCCATAGAGTCCAAGAATCCATTTATAAAACCATGAGATTATTGATTTATGAATTACATGCTTGAAATTAGATTGTATTCATGTTCATGACACTAATTGAGTATCAATCCATGATTATTTGTGGTTTCCATGAAATTGAAATAATATGTATATTGAATTGTATAATTTCCATGTTATAATCCTTGAATTTGCAAATTTGGGCATTGTAGTTAAAATGTTTATATGATATCCATGATTATGTGCATTGAGTTGTGCTCCCCAAGTGTTTAATAGAATGTCCATACGAATTAAATGGTGAAGTCATGACATTCTTCTATATGTACAAGCTTATGCTCTACTTGTTTTTGATAAGATGTCTCTATGAACGAATTATGGACAAATGTACATTATTATGTTTCTCAAAATCATGCTATGCTCTATTTTTCATGCTATCAAGTCCTGGGGGTATTTAATACCCAAAAACCTAGTTGTGTACTTAGAGCTACAGTAGTTATAGAATAGTATCAGTCATGTCTCTATCAGTAGAACTTAGTCAGTTACAAAACTCAGTAGTACTCAGTCAGTGACAGAATATAGTAAAACATAGTATCAGTCCAGTCTAGTTCAGTATAATTAGTTCAGGGTCTATTCAGTTAGGAGTAGGATTTAGCACTGAGTGAACCCAAGGATGGGGGCTCACCTACCAGTAGAAAGTGTGATCCTTAGAAGCATTCCTTGCATTCTAGAAATACATAGTCATCGTAGGTTGAGACATCAACCTTCCAATTGAGGGTTGATGAGGTATTTTAACCTGCCAGTTGAGGGTTCCGCCGTTCTCATTAGAGTACCTTCCAGATGAGGGTAAGTCTTCAGTGTCTTTACCCATGGCACGGTACTGACACCCTTCCAGTTGGGGCTACATGTTGGACCCCAAAGCTATTCAGAAAAGGGGCATGTTGGTTAAATGATTACTTCCCACAGTCTCAGTTTCAGTCTTAGTATAGAACTCAGTTCAGTTATACAGAATCAGGACTGTCAGATACAATCAATCAGTTTCAGTAACTTAGTTATCTATAATCTTAAATATCAGTTACTTAGTTATCAGAACTCAGAACTCATCTTTAGTAAAAGCTCAATTATAACATACACGTATATGCACAGTATTGCATACTCAGTATTTACTGCAGTTTCAATTATCCATGTGCTCTCATATTCAGTTACTTTATATCATTCAGTCAGCTATTGTTCAGGCATATGAACCCTTGCTTTCATCCTTACCTCATTTAGCATACCTATACATTCCACGTACTGACGCATACTCTTTCTTTGTGCTATAATGTCTCAAATATTAAGTTCAGATGCTTAAGTTCCTGACCGTGCATAGAAAGATCCAGTTATCACCAGCAGTTTAAGTAGTGAGTCCTCATCTATCGAGGTCATGCTTTTATTTCAAGATTTTAGTTTATTAGTAGTTCAGTAGTCGGAGTTAGTTGGGGGCTTGTCCCATCTACTCCATATTTAGACAATTCAGTTAGAGGCTTTTCAGACTAGACTTTCAGACAGTATTCAGCTTTTTAGATAATTATTACAGTTGATATTCTTGTTCAGTATTTCAGATTTTGAACCTTATGTCATTATAACCTATTTTTTGCATTAATTACAGTGTGATTATTCAGTGCTCAAAACAGATATCCGTCATGGGTTAACTTGTGGTCCTTCGAGATCGTAAGCTCCATGTAGCATTTGGGGTACAAACTCGAGGCATTACAATTGCGATCGTGCTTACTGTGATTGTAGTAAGTCCATTACGATCACAGTGTATTGACTAGCTTAACTTGGTGCCATTGCGAGCATCAGGTGCGATCGTGATAAACAAGGGCTAGATCCTATCCTGCTTCAGCTTGTCAAGCTCTTGCAGTTCATTTCCCTTTTTGATCTTTTTCAGCTCAAGTTTGCTTCTTTTCATCTTAGCACTTGTACACCTGCAAAATATGGGAATTAGTACGTTTAACCCAAATTTGTCTCGCTTTTACATTTAAATCATAGTAGTGTGCACAAAAATTTATTGCAAATGAGTGGTAAATTCAGCCCTCATCAACACCCCCAATTAAATCCTTTCTTGTTCTCAAGCAACACTACCTCTAACCATGAGACAATACATATTTATGCCTAATTAGATGACCCAATGATCATATTGACTTCTAGCTTTATTACTACCACAAGTAGATTTTCAAACATGGGCAAAGCTATTCTCCCAACACCCCTCATCATAAAAGCAATAATTATGGATGCAAAGGACTTCAAAGAGTAACCATGAAATAACAACCAATACTCTAGAAGTAACTAACTTTTGACCAAAACTAAGCTATACTCCATTTTTCTTAGTTCTCGAGAGATGACAAAATCATCTACCTCAACTAGTTCATATGCCTCTTCATAAGAAAAAAAATTCCACACACCAAGCTACCACGTATGGAATAAGGAAATTAAGTGCAAAAACTCTCTCACTCAAAAAGGAACTCTCTATGTTAACAAGTGTCATACCACAGGCTTGCCCGTATTTTTAATCACCACTATAAAGAAAGTAAATGGTTGGAGATCTCAAAGGACTTTTTGTGCTTTTAACATAGGTTTGGGTTAAGGTAGGATATCGTTTGGGAGCAAAACAGATACACCCTTCCTTAAACATCTACATCACAATATTTAATTCGCCTTTTTGATAATGGGCCACTCTTTTTTGGTTTCTATTTTTTCATATGCATACTTTTTTCTTCCATTGTTCACCCATTTTTCTTCTATTTCTTTTTCTTGCAATTTCATGCAATTCTTTCCTTTGTTGAACCAATTTTTTTCTAGTCATTTATTTTCAATGCTTAGGCACTTAGGCATTTCACTAAAAACTTTGTGGTCCCACACTTACTTCTATCAATCTTCCCACCCCCAACTTAGGATTTTAGGCTCAAGTTGCGTTTTCAATTTTAAGGAGGGTATGGTTCAAAAGAGGGATACCGAGAATGATTCACGGCTTGTAATGTGTTTGCCAAAGAAAGGTTCAAAGGCATAAAATGGGAAACTAGGGATTACAATTATGCATGTGTAGGCTTTTTAGGCTAAGTGGGCTTTCAATGTTCCAAAGATAGATTAAGATTATTTCTCCAACAAAATACAATCAAAATTATCTTTGAAAGACTAATGGGGCAAGTTTTAGATGTCATAAGTTATAAATGAGATATAGACAAATTAACTCACCACACATGGCATGCGAACTTGTAAAGGAGGCTCAATTATCCCTCCTGCTAGAGACAAAAATAGAGTATCTACCAATTTTCACAAGTCAAAAATTTGGAGTCACAAAAGAGAAAAAGAATTGTTACAAAGCCGCTCACATCCATGCCCTTGATTTTCAAAAACTTTTGGATGGAGAGGGGTGTTTGGTTTGAAGTTGCACCTTGAATAATTTTCTAACTATGGAAACAACCCAAGCCTTAGTATCACATTTTGGCTTCATATGGGCAAACCAACCAAATGGCTACTCAGACTTCACCAATGGTATGAGTATGATTCAAATTCAGAATACCACAGGTACATAGGCTTCCCTTGCATTGTGATCTTGATGCCACGGGTACTCAGACTTTCCCTGCATCCATGGTTCAAAACCTAGGTACGATGCTTTCCCCTTAAGAATGATGTTACTCAATCCATCATAGGGAAAGGATTATCCAATATTATTATTAAAAGAAATAGACAACTATAAACGAAAAAAATTAATTCACAAAATTTTCATGCTTTGAGTGAACTAAGTTTGAGTATTGCTAACCAATGAATACACACTAGGGTAGGGCCACACCCCCAACTATAAGGTTTGTAGTGACCTCACTACATAACACAAAAACATAAGAAGGGTTAAAGGGCTCCCTAAAACTATAGTGATAACCAAGGTGCAAGCTGGAGACACTGCCATGATCGGGATCCTTAGGCTGCGATCACGGTACCTGAGGAGTTTTGCTTCCCTATTTTGCCCTATTTTCTGCAAGGTTTCCATATTTGACAAAGTTGGTTTCCCCTATTTTTGGCTTCCAATCATGTCCAAAGTACCTATAAGACATCAAAATTATGTGACTTATTCAAAAATAAATCATGTAAACATAAAAATGATGGCTTGGCTCCCTCAAGCACTTGATTTAACGTCACAGTACGATGCATCTTTGATCCTCATTTGTGTCTCCACTTGGAGGATTTAAACTTTTTTCCCCTCCTTTAGTCATTTAATCTCCAAGGCTCTTGGGAAAAAAGTAATGACACAGTGATGTATGCTCAATTGTGCCACTTTGAAGACTTGAACCGTTTGTCCAATTTTGCATCAAACTTTTGTGTGGGTTAGTTAGGTAACAGTGAGTGCATTAGAAAGCCACTACTTAGACATCGTTCTTTAAGCTTCTTTTCCTTCAAAATTAGGGCTTTAGCATGCCTATTTGGAAGGTCAAACTCCAAAATATAAAGAAATTGATCCTTTTCTCCAATATTCATCACGTGCTTGGGTGGATTAACTTTCATCAAATCCACCAAGAATAATGTTGAAAAATTAATAGAATGACGCCTTTCCCTTAATTTTGGAGTTGCATTCCATTGGTCATCTTCACTCCAAAAGGGACTAGAGTCTTCTTAAGGTATTTCCTTGGCTTCTTCTTCCAACTCTAGTACCATTTCTTCCTTTTTGGCATCATCTCTCTTGTTTGGTTTGGTTGGTTGGGAAAACAGTGAGGGTTTTTTAATATCAAGCTCATTTAGAAGAATGGGCATAGTTGTGGTGTTTGAATTATTAACTTCCGTGCCCACGTCTTCTATTTTCAATATTTCCTCTCTAAATGCCTTATTGGATTGGAGTATAAGGGTTGTTTCCTTCTCCACCATTGTTGTTAACTCCAAGATACGTTGAAGCATTGCTTTAATGCCAATATTTCTCGTGATTTATTCTTTTCTTTCTTCATCATAATACCTATCAAATCCTTAAGAAGAACTATCATTTGGGTTATCATAATAAGGGGAGGGGGCATTTGCACAATCACTCCAATTTCGTAAATCATCCTTCGTTGATTTTACCCATTCCAAGATATATTGAAGCATTGCTTCAACACCAATAGTTTTTGTACTTTATTATTCCCTTTCTTTCTCATAAGACCTATTAAATTCATGAGAAGAACTAGCAACCCAGTTAGTACAATGGGGGAGGGGGTATTTAGATAATCACTCTAATATTTATCTTGACCACGACGTAGAGAATAACCATACTCCCTATAAGATTGAGATGGTGCACTCATCTCTTTCCAGGGAGAAATCTACAAACTTGGAAATAGTGGGGTCCACCACAATATGGACATAGATCATCAAGGTAAGATTTCCAACCACCAAACACACACTTATTCCGCAATGCCTTATTAACTACTAAATAAATAAATAAGAACCTAACTAAAGAAAGCAACAAAATAAAATCACAAACAATTATTTACAAGTTTGAATCAACACAAGTAAACTAAAATTCCAAACAAACTCAATACGCCAAATTTTTTCCTGACAACGGCGCCATTTTTGATAACGCTCATCTTACACGTCAACTTGAGTGGAAGGTGGTCGGTGTCAATATAATTACCCAACAAGAGTCGAGGTCAAATCCATGTGGAACAATGTGAATGACAAATGAGTAGGTTCAAAATAAAAGTTACTTGCTAAGTTCAAACCTATGACACAAGATAGTTCTGGGGTTTTCAATGTTTACTAATGTGAGATTAATTATTGGGCTTCTAAGGGACTAATTTGAGACTAAGAATAATTAGAGCATAATCAATTAAAATGGATATTGGGATTATGCTTTCCTAGGGGTGAACCATGCATGGGAACATGATGATTTGATGCAAATTCTAATCATTGATGATGTGGTAGGCTAGGTTTAAGGTCTTTGAGGGTAGTTTTTCAACAAAACCACAAATATATCACTCACTGACTCTTTCGAGAACCTAATGAGTGTGTCAATTAAGGCCACCCACTAGTTCAATTAGGCACCCCAATTTCTAGGATGGTACCTAAGGGATAGTCAACCTCATAATTGCACTTTTGTCTAAGATAGGAAAAATTAGCAAACTATACCCATTAATTATCTACTATTACCTTGGTTCCCACATTCATCTTTCAAGGATGATATGGGTTCCAAAAGTTTACCCAAACCCCTCTTTCAAGGATGGTTTAATCTTTCAAGAGTTTGGGATTTTCACCTATCAAACCTATTTTGGCTGTTTGGGGCTTTCACCCACAAATCCCAACTAGTTAACCCAAGTAATAGTAAAAACTATCATCAACAAACTAAAATCTGTACAAATACATCACAACCCATACACATTTGAACCCTAACCAAACATGACCTTTAGAGGTAGATCTATCACATCATAAGGATAATGAAATCAAATATATCAAGATGTCCATCAAAGTTGTTCATAAGAAAAATAAAGAGAGGACTAACCATACTTTAGACTCAAATGAATCTTCAATAGATAAAGTTAAATCTACACTTTAGAGTTCCTCTAATTACTTCTTGCCTCAAACTAGTACAACTTTAACTTCAAGTTCTAAGAAATTACAAAAAGCCTAAACAAAGGATGGGAAGTAGGGTTGTAGAATGATGGGTTCCCCTACAATGAATAGATTTTGAGCCTTAAATGGGATTTGGGGTTGGTTAGTCATAATGACATTTCTTCCCTTGGGCCATTTTTTGCTCTCATACGATTGCAAAAGATTGATTGTGATCGCTCTTACTTCGGTCATGGTAAGTCCATGGCATCGCAGTTAGTTGACTAGCTTTAATAGGCACGATTATGGGCGTTAGCCCACGATTCTGATAACTGAGGGCTAGATCCTGATCCTGCTTCAACTTGTCTAGCTCTTGCAATTCAATTCTTTTTTTGATCATTTTCAGCTCAAGTTTGGTTCTTTTATTCTCAGCACTTGTAAACCTGCAAAATATGGAAATTAATACATTTAACCCCAAATATGTCTCACTTTTAAATTCAAATCATAATAGTGTACACAATTATTTAGTGAAAATGAGTGATAAATTCACCCCTCATCACCTATTCAAATGCAACTAGTTTGATCTTCGCAAGAAAATAGGGATGCAAGAAGATAAAAATTTTATGAGCATCTGTGTTAAAAGATTTTGGTATGAACATGATACCTTTTTGCTATCTACTTAAGCAAAGCAAGTATTTTATATTGATGACCAAAAACTGGGGAATATTGGTGAATTATGCTTAAATTTTAAGCTAGAGACATATATGATATTCTAGAGAAGGAAAACTTAGAGGTAGAAAATAATGAGTTGCCTGTTGTAAATCCTGAAGTGTATCAAGATACATCACTTGACCAAAAATTAATTTTTAATGATACAGTTGATATGTGAGTCAACTACATAGAGATGATGTTGAATCGATTATCATCGATACAAATGTAATTGAATTGGGAGATCAAACAGAATATGAAGTTAAATTTGATTATAATGGAGAAGATTCTGACCAAGAGTATGACACTATTGTTGAGTACATCAGTGACTATGAAGAAAATGAAGGAAAAATAGTACTACTAACAATAAAGTTGATAGCACAGATGACAACGACGACATTGACTTGTGATGTAACCTCATAATAAGTAAGTTTAGTTATGTATATGTTAATATATAACTGTCCTAAATTATTTATATCTTGTTTAGTTGATTTTAGGGGGATGAATTTCATAAGTTATTTGCAGACATGCCTATTGAGCTAAATCTCCATAAAGACGAAAAAGAAAATGAAATATTGGTCTTTTACTTGTTACAAGCCTACTGATAGTAAATGATTAGATTGATTTCCTTGCCCTGGAAAAAAATGTCTTCTTGTTCTTACCTTTGAACCCATCTCCGTAAGTAGCACCATTATGGCTAAGTGAATTCTAAATTCTGATTACATGCGTGGTTTAATTTTAAAAATTGAACAAAGAAAGCTAAAGAAAAGTGACAAGTTAGTGAGCTTTGTTCACCACTTGGATTGACAAAACAGAGTAGTCTTCAAAGTGGTTCCTAAAATAAAATCCAACTTAATTTTAAAGTATGATATTTGAACTATATTATGACTAGTAAGACCGAAGGCTTTGATCTTCCTCTGGAATTACACCTATAAGAATGGAGTTTGTTTGTATTTTGTCCTTTTCGACCTATCACATTTTATGCTGAATCTTGCGCTTATTTCATCTAATCATGTTCCTTGTAGGATCCATTTCATTTATTCATTAATTTTTTATTGGTTGGTGGGAAATATTCACATTAGCTACAGTTGTGATATTGATATGATAGAAATGAAGTACCACTCAAACTTTTAGATTTTTCATTTTCTTGGTGCCATCAATGATATTACTTAATTCATCAAAAGATGAAGTACCACTAAAAATAATATTTGTATGTTTGCTGATATGCAGATCCCTCTAAGGAAAAGTGCAGCATCATACTAGTTCAACCAATTTATTTCATCTAAAATTTTGTCTCCTACACTTAGCTTTTCACTCATCAATGAGAAAACTTTGTTGGTTCAATATTTTTTTCAATATTTGTACTCTTTTATGATAGTTTCATTTACTTATTTTAGTTCACATTTTGTTGTGATTTGTTCTTCCAAAATTTAGTTGATTCTTATGAATAATTTAGACAAAAGCCATTAAAAGACAAACAGACAACGTAGTAAATGAACATACCAAAAATAAATAGATAGACAAATAATTGATAATAGAAGGAAAAGTCAATGAAACCAGGATAAGCACAATCAAAGTTTATTATATAAAGATGTGTCAGTTAATCATGATAAATGGTATGTAGCAAATTTTGGTGTATCTTTTCCATTGTTCCATGTATTAACTTATGATGTTGTTCTTTCCTATTTATTTCTAACATTCCAGTTTGCATGACACCTTTATTATTCAGCCTATATTTGATTGAAGAAAAGATATCTCAAGATACATTTGAAACTTGCTTGTCTGGTGGTTAAAAAAATGGAACAAACATTGATATGCCGAGGCTTCAAAGGAAGAATATTTTCAAAACATGGATGATAATACCAAGAGTAATTCAGATATCACTAATGTGGTTCTACCTAAGCAATTGCATGAATAGGATGAACCCCATTGTGGTGATACATCTTATTTTATGGCAGAAAATAATGATGGGGAGGAAGAATAGAATTCTAATAAAATGTTTGAATGTTAGGTATATGAGGCTGAAGAATGTAATTCTGATATTGCATAAAAACAAGAGTTGATTGGAGAACCTCTAAGTGTCGAACTAGAATCTTAACTAGACTTTGATGAGGTGTATTTAATCAGGCAATTCAGCAGTTTGATGGAGGATATGGTGCAAGATAGCATAAGTGTCTAACTAAAATACAAGTTAGCATAGGGAAAAATCCAAAACCAAAATACCTTTCCGATCCTCATCATTCTTTTGCTTTACCAAAATGATCAACAAAGCATCTTTTTGCATAGTTGTATTCCATTTGACTTCAAATTTTTTGTTATAGGGCTTGACTGTTAACTTTTTATATGTATTTATTTTTGGTATGTGATTGAACTTATGACATCACTATTTTTAAACTACTATTCAGTTACCTCTAGTTTTGATTTTGTTTTAAAGGGCTAATGATAACCAATACAAAAAAAGAAAGTTTTCTTGTCCCTTGATATTAGGAATTGATTTGGTTCTATTAAAATGTGTAGATGTGTTTCTTACTTCTTTTCCTTTACATATTTCCCAATAAATGCATGGCAAATTCCAATTTACTGCATCTGCAGGTATTAAGAAATCTGACTCTGGATTGGCTGCACTAAGTCAATGGGATTTAGTTTCTAATAAGCAGGTGATACGGGAGGAGCAACCTCTTCAGGTGTGGTTTTTTGTAAATAAAAATGATAATGTCTTTTTTTATAAGATACTTTAAAGATATAACTAGATATTTAGAGCAGGTGGCTAGGTGTACAAATATAATTAGCCCCAATATTAAAGATGCAAAATATGTTATAAATATCAAGAAAATTGCTAAGGTATGTTATCGTAGCTTTTTCATATGGTATTGGCAATATCAATTTCTGTGTGTGTTTGGAAGTAATTTTTCATATAAGTCTCCACAAACTGATTCAAAGTTAATAGGTATGTGCTTAACCAGTATTGAGTAGAATATTTTGGTTAACAGCAACACATAAGTAAGATGTTTGACGTGTCTTGATTTGGAGATCTATCTATAATTTTCCTTTTATTTTGAGAACCTACACTAATTTAACAAGATATCTTACCATGTTTTTCTTTAGCTTGGTGTTTGCTCTCTTTAGTTTGCTTTAATTTTTGGGTAAACGATGTATTCCATAAGACAAGTTTTATTGTACAGTTGGTTGTATTTATTTTGCACTGGATTATGATCACCCTGGTTGACTATGCTTCTTTTATACATGCAATTTGTTGTTGGATTGGGTGATCGGGTAAATTCTTCTTCTTCTCTTTCAGAATCTCTGATGATTTACTGTGTGGTTTTTTCCTAAAAGAGTGTTGATTTTCTTTAGCGAGTTTGTTAATTACTTTTTCCTGGAGATGGTAAAAGAAAGAAACGCTTATCTTTATTGGTTTAGCAGGAATTTTATCTTTTTAATTGGTGGATCCACATTCTCTATTAGAAGTAAATTGTTGCTTATTGGTAATTTGAAGCTTGATTAGTGCACATCTTGCAAAACTATTAGTTAGTGGAATGAATCCTCATAACTTACCTTCTTTTCCAGCTAAATATGCCAAGTGTAGATATTATTTAACTTTTAGGTGGGCTATCTATAAAAGTATTAAGTACTCTTCTCTTAAAAGTCTTTTATAAGATTATTAAGTCTTGCTTGACTATTTAGTATTGCGGTGTTAATAGGAATAAATATCAAATTCAGATTCCATTGCCCCTGAAAATTGATCAAGGTTTCACAATGATAATTGTCAAGGAAAAACCTGATGTTACAAATAATGATGTAGGAGGATATGTAAGGAGCAAAGTGAGAAGATCTGAGAGGTGATGATGAGTGCTTATTTTTCTATTGTGTTTTAGATTTTTGTTTTCCCCTTTGGTTGGTTGATAAATTAAGTTGTGCTCCTTTTCTTGCTCAATTAACAAAACGTTGTTGAGCTTCCCATGCTTCACCTTGAAAAATGATTCAAACTTGGAATTGATCCCCCTAAGGGTGTTCTGTTCTATGGTCCTCCTAGTACTGGGAAAACATTGCTTTCTCGATTAGTTACAAATTGTACAGATGCATGATTTATTCATGTTATTTGTAGTGAGCATGTTTAAAAATATGTTGGTGAGGGGGCTAGAATAATTCGTGAACTGTTCCAGGTTAGAAGTATTCTAATTTCCAACTCCAACTGGTCTACTGAGAGTATTGACCTGCACCTCTACCATGTTCCCACTTAAACATCGGACTTTGTATCTATTACAGGTTTCAAACTCTTAAGCTTCACCACCTCACGTCCTTACTATTGAACCAAAATCCCAATGCCAAAAAATACACTCCTAATGTTGAACTCATTTAGGTTTAACTTTAGCAGTGATTCATTTGATATGATAGATGACACACTTCAGGAGGGCCTGCATTGTGTTTTTTGAAGAAGTAAATGCCGTGGAGGTGCATGATTTGATGATGGAGTCGGGGGAGACAATGAATTTTAATGGACCATGCTTTAAATTGTGAACCAACTAGATGTTTTTGATGCTCGAGGGAATATTTAAGTTCTCATAGAAACCAATAGGTTAGTCTGCCTATATGTTGCAGTTATTTTTTCCATCAACATGCAAATTTACTTTTTCTTGTTTAGTTGCTTATGTTATTTAAAGTTTTGGTGATTAAAATTTAAAGCTATTTTTAGCCATATATTCATGTTTGGTAGTGTAAAATACAGCTAAAAGCTTGTTGTCATCTTGTTCAAGTTATAGATCCATCTTATTATTTTTCCATACCTAATACACTTCATCCATCTTTATTATTGGACGATTAGATCAGAAAGTACAAGCAGAGCAGAGCACACTCCCAAGCTAGGATATCCTGGTACCATCTTCATTATCTGATGATAGCATTTGATAAGCCTGTCCAGTCTCTTGCTTCACACTCTAGTATCTTGCTTTCTTTGTAGAAAGATGGAAAACTAGAGAAACTTTTATTAATTACAAAACACAACTTTAAGAGGATATGAAGATGATTTAGTTTTAAGACAATGAGAATCACATTGCTGTGGTGCTTGCAACAAATGACCTTGAATATAATTATCTCGGATCCATCTGTTACACTGACACAATGGTGTTGAATAATTACATAGAAAAAATTGTTATCTTTGCTATATATCATATCATTTAATAAACAACAAGGATCTAGAATATTAAAATGAGAAGCTCATCATATTATCTATCATGTAAATGCCAAACTTTCATTTTTTATTAGCTTACTTTTCCTTTTGTGTACTTTATGTTTCATGGTTTACTATGCTGCTCCTATTTCGGTTTTTCCCATGGATTTAGTGTATTCTAGGATGGAAAGAGTGGTTGCAGGGACTCCCTCAAAATAGGGGAAAATGTTGAATCCAAGGTTTCTCTTGCATTTTAGTGTTTCGATTGAAACTTGAGGAATTATCTAAGATGGGATTGATTTTGTTCTCTTTTCAAGCTTGAAACAAACCCTGAGAACCCAATCAGACGATGAATGCAGGTACTTCCATAGCTTGGTACCAATAATTTAATTATCTTAATTGTTTGCTCAAGTCATGTGTATTCATTTTCACTAGTATGGTATACCATTTCCAATTTTACTATTGATCCACCAATATCTCAAATAATACAGTTTATACAAGAAAAACAAGAGGCAGAAAAAAATATTTTTTTTTTTGTTAACTTGAACTACATGTTGATGGCTTTAAGTTTCTCCACTCTTTGTATGGAGATCTTATTGTCTTGTTGCAATCTTCTTTCAAGATTTACTTTACTATTCTTAATCACCATAATGGGAAAAATATCTACAGCAGAAATAGTTTTCAGGATGCAGCAAGATGTACTATGAAAGGACCACATGGCTTGCATTTCCACTAATTCCAACACCAGTGGCTTCTTTCTTTTTGTTATATCAGCAAGAAAAGCTGCATTGAGTGCTGCCACAACATTATTTGGGTTGAGCTCTGGTTTTTTATTTCCAGCAACAGAGTCAATACTCTTTGAATTATTCGGCCCTGGCAGTGCAGAAATCAATCACAATGTTCTGATCACCAACATTCCTCTGGGATCACTGCTCTATGGACTTCTTACAACTCTAGTCTATATAGAAAAATCGGGAAAATCAAACCAAGAAATTCCACATATACTAAAAAACAATTCCAACATTGTCTAGCTTTTCTACAATGCATAAAAGGTTGCCAAGAGTTTTCTCTAGTCTCAGAGAATTAGTGAAGGACCATACAATACAAAAACACACCCAAAATCCTAGAGGTGAAATTTGGGAAGTGTAGTGTATATGCAGACCTTGCCCTTACAAGGTAAAGTGGTTAAATCTGATAGACCTTCGGCTCAAGTAAAAGCAACCCAGAACTCTTAATAATATTCTGCTAGACTAGTAAATACACTTGTTAGAGCATACTGAGGCTATGGTTTTTCTTCGTGTAGTCACATAATGTCATGTGTTACGAGTGATGATTCATGGTACACTATTAAATTGTATCCCATGACTAATTAATCAAATAAATAAAACACACCCGATGAGTATTATTATGATGTGTGTTCAACACACTTTAGCTCATTTTACCTATCAACATAGTTGCATCTGAATTAGCTTTAAGTGTTGGTGGGAAAATCATTGGTAAATACCAAAGTTCTATTTTAGCAAAAAATATTGGGGCTAAATTGTGTTCTTGAGAATGGATTTATGGGCATCAAGGTACACCATATCAATATCATAATCTCATTTTGCTTATGAACTTTCTAATAGTTTGGCAATTTTATTTTTTTATAGCTTGTGGTGATTCCGATGAAGAGGAAATTGAAATACATATGAAAAAAATTTACAGTAAAATTACACTATTCAACTTCCAAATCTAAGTCATAATTGTTTTTTGTGATAAAATTTCATTATGATTAATTACACGTTAAACGGTGACGATAATACCATCGTTACTAAATGTTTGAATTATTAGTTACAAAAGCTATTGTCATAATTTAATATAAAATTTTGTGTCTAAAACATACAGTGATAGATCCAAACTTTAATTAGTTGATCATATTTAACTTCGGTCTACGTAAAATATTTTTCATATGTACAAGATTAATACATTGACTTTACACATTCCGACAAATTCATTCAATAAGTTCACTTCAACCTTCACACAATTAGATCAAGTCTTATTTTCTATAGCTATATCAATCAATATACAATGCATTTTATATAATCATAACCAAAAATAGATAAAGATTAATTTATATTTGGCTACGAATTTTTTTCGTAGAAAAAAATGATTAAATTATTCAGCTACAAATTTTAAATCATCACTACTTAGAGATGGCATATTTTGTGATAAAATTATGTTGTCACTGAATCACAGATTGATTAGAGATAATAAAATGAGCTTCAGTAATTATTTATAGTATTAGTGACAAAAATTGAGGTCACAATTAAATATCAAAATTTTTAGCTAAAACTTACATTATTTAACTATGAACTCTAACTTGTCACTATTACAACAACTTACTTATTATGATGAATTTTTTTTGGTTTCTAAAATTGTAACTAATTTAAGACAAATAATAGTTTGTCACAAATTGAATGCATTATTAGTGACAAAAAAAAAGTTTCACTAAAAACTTAAAATTCATCATTAATGGTACTTAATAAATGACACCAAAATACTTTTTGGTGGAAAACTTTTGAGGACAAAACTTTGCTATAAATTTCATGTATCGTCACTAAAAGTATGTGCTTCATGTATTTGGGTTCCAAATATAACTTTTGTCATAAAAAGTGAATAATTAGTGATGAATTCTATCTTGTAGCTAATAATTTCATAGCTATATATCAATTTTGTTGTAGTGTGACAATGCATAACCTTTAAGTTGGAGGTGGGGGTGTACCACAATCAAGGGTTTTTCTTGCCATATTTCTTTTCCTGTCTAATGTGCTATCATAAAAGAACTGGCATATTTAGGTCTTTGTATTTTGTTTGTGTTGTTTTATTTATTTTTTTTATGTTTAACTACGAGAAAAAAAGAGTAATCTAAGGGCAATTGACGTATTTTGTTCGTTTTTAAATGTTTTGAGAAAAATGAAAAAGTTGTTTTGAACTGTGTGATCTGTTTATATGCATGATTACTGTGATAGCTAGCTTTTGCATGAACTGGATAGGTAGTAGCTAGTAATATAACCTTGTACTCTCTGTGTGTGAGAGTCTTACCTATTTTCCTTTCTGCATATTATTCAGAACTTGTCTGATTAGTTTTCCTAGGTTGTAGGATAGTTGGTTAGGATGTGATCATAGGTCGTTCTTGCATTTAGTCCACTCTTAACCTAAATGACCATCCAAGTTTGAATAAGTATCACTTGATCCCTGTTTTGAGCTTATATTGACCTATTTTCTTATTTTCACCATTCATTTTTCCAGTTTAATTATAATAAACCTGTTTTGGCCTTGGTCCCTCCTTAGACATTGTGTATCTTATCTTAGAAAATTCACCTAAGTTGAAGGTGGTTGTCATAGAGGTGCCTAGATAGAATTGGGTATGAATAAGGATTTGAATAAGAGAAAAGAAAGTAGGGTTGGAAGTGGTAAAAAAACAAAAAATAGAAAAAGAATAAAATAAAAAGAGAGAAAAAAAGAAAAAGAAAAGGAATGAATAAAAAAATAACACCCAACCTGAATAAGCAAAAAAAGAGAAATAAAGAAAAATTGTGGTTGAGAAGTGGACCCCAAAATTAATTGTAGTGTCAAGGATGGTTAGTCAGTAATTCCCAAATACACCTTACCAACCCCTAAGCCTACATTACAAGACGAATAAACTCTTATAGTGATCCTAGTCCGACTGTCCAAAAAATTAAGGCAAAGAAAATAATGGTAAATCTATGGTATTCTATGCACATTGACTGAAACTTTTTTTGTGAGAGTGAGTGTCTCGTTATTGTCCATTTATTGACATGCATAAGTGTACTGTGAGAGTGGGACTTCTTTGTTGTGACGGTACATGGATTGTGTTGCTAGTTTCTTGTTATTTTTTCGGATGGTGTAATTTGTACATATTCTTGATTGTTTGTTATTAATATAATGCCATAGCTTGATTTTTTTGTTTCACATTATTGTGCTACATGTATCCACACAATAGTTTTGAAAAGTTGAACATAGAAAGGGGTGAAAATTTTGAGCTGAAATTGAGCCAACTATCATAGGTATCTTAGGTTTCTCTTGGTTAATCATCGTGTTGTGTTTATTTCCTGAGGACATGCAAACATTTTAAGTTGAGAATGTTGATGTGAGATGGTTTCATAGAACTTTCGATGCTTAAAACTACAAAAATATGCAAGTATTTAGGTTATTTTTTTAGATATGATGTGTATTTATGTGTATGTTACAGGAAAACAAGGTTGGAAGTGAAGTAGAATAAAATGAGAAGGAAAACCTCTGAAAGTGAAGCACAATTTTGACAACGACTTATTTCCAAATGTCACAAGTTATTAGGAGGACTCTTGCCATGACAGTGAGGAAGCCCAGACTTGGCTCCCTTGACAATGAGTTCACAATACGAGTCGTTATGAGGGACCCATTGTTATAACAGTTAAGGACCAAATTTTAGGTCCTTAAGTAACGACTTGTGGTCAGAACTTACGAGTAGTTACCCAAGTCGTGATGACTATTCTTGATTTTTCCTGCATGTTTTAATTCAGTTGTTTTTTGTCTTTTGCTCCCTTCAAAATCTTTTCCATGACTTAAAAACACTCAAAGGGCCTTTTTTCCTTTAGTTATAAAGATTAAAATTACTCTTTTCTTCTTTAACTCCCAAGGCAAGAGATACTGGGGTTTTACAAGAAAATATAACACTCAAGCTCCAAACATCAAATTCCTTCCAATTTCCTCTATATTTCAGGCATTTTTCTCATCCTTAACGTGAATTTTATATTGTAAAATTTATTTAACCATTATTTATGTGATATAATTGATGGGTTTGAAATTGGATTGAGGGCTTTTGATTGTTATCCCTTGAATTGCTCCCATGTTTTAATGGATCATTCATGCTTTAATTTATGATTTTTGAGGCTGAATGGGTGCATTTTTATGAGGATTGGAATGGGAAACATGGGTTTCCCCAAATTAATAAAAATTTTGTCTTAAAAATGGCATTAACCTCTACCTACCTTTATGACTTTGGTTTTGAATATGGAATTTGCATAATTTGACTTATTTAAGAAACATTGCATTGTATTAAAGGACAATGGATGATAAAATTGGTTTTTAGAATGCCCTTCGTGGCAATGGTTTGGATTTTAGATGGAACTTGGGAGCCTGATTGTTACGTGGATTGGGTTGGCATAATTATATAAGCTTGCAAGCATATTGGTAAGTCGATACCATATTGTAAAATACCTTAATAAAGACTCCTTGGTTGATTGTTGGGTTTATGTGTAACCTATTTTTATTTGGTCTTAAAGGGAATTGTGTAGCTTACCATAAAGGTGTAGTCTCGAAGGGACCAATACTGGAAACTATATTTGTGGACATGGGGGTGTATGTGATCGTGTTCTTGGTGCACACTTTATATTTTGGATGGTTATCGCGTTGGTGTCTTTAGAATTTTCTCGGTTTTCTTGGTTTATGCAGCTAACATACACCGAGGCCCTTTCAGCAAGGGGAGTTGGACCTACATAGCCCGTGGGTGCTTTTAGGATGGAGTGAGCTACATAGTTCAGGTTAATATTTTAAACTCTCATGTTCATGTCCTTTATTCCTACCCCGACATTATAAATATGTATGTATAAATGTTGTGTATGTGGTTTTGACTAGTTTTTAGAAAAAAGGATTATTTTATATTTTTTCCCTGAGTTACATACCAGTGCTCACTCCACTTATCATTCTTGGATGCTGCATTATTTTATGATATAGGGTACGAGGGATTTTCTATTGCTCTTATGCAATGTTAGATGGCATGGTACATTGATTGACTTATTGTGAAGTGGTGAGACTCCATCTTTCCGAAAGCCCATCCTAATATATCTTATTTTAGTGATGAGCAACTAACAATAAGGATCAGGTCCCTGGGTCATCATTGTACGATAAAGCTATCATAAGGTCTGCAGAGTTTTCTCTTCTAATGTAACAAACTGCGCAAGTGAGATGTGTACTTTTTTAGGACACTTGGCCCAATCATATTTCTACCATAATCATTACTCCACTATCAAAGAAAAAGAATGTTTTTCAATTGGTGAGTTTTCACAATTTGATTATTTAAGAGTGAAAGAGGTGAAAACTCAGTTCTGCTACTTTGCTCAAGTATTGCTCAAATTCTTGTTTTGCTCTATGTACTGAAAGAGTGAGTGTTCTTGATTTGGGTCCTGATTTGTAAATGAATTACTCAAAGTTATAAGAGTAATGTTTTCTTTGTTTTTTTTAGAGTGATTAGTAGAGTTACCTAAGTTCAATATTGTATAGTAATCAATATTAAAGTGAGTGTTTGGCAGAGTTGTCAAGTTAGGCTTGCAGTAGAGTTATTGCAAGCAGGAGGAGCCTAGAGTTAGGTTCATATTGGTGTCTGTAATCAAGAGGTCGATTATAGTGGATTATTGGGATATTGTAAGGGCAAGACATGGTTTTTCCTACCTTGAGCAAGGAGGTTTGCACGTTAAATTACTGTGTTCTTTACTTTCCTGTAACGTTTTATTTTTTCTAGTGCTTATCTATTTGATTGCCTGTGACTGACTCTAAGGGACCTGATCCCTTACTTTGTGGTGCAACCCTCCCACATTCCATCAATTAGTATCAGAGCCAGAACATTCTAAAAGGTTAACACCTAGAGTGATTTGGTTGTCATGGTTGCTCCACCTATTCTAGAAGAAGGGTAATCTACCACTAGACCACCTAGATTTAATGAGTAGTACTATGGGCAGTAGAAAACTAGGATGATTGACTTTATTATGGTTGAGGATAGTGAGCTTATGGACATTATTTTTAATGGTCCTTATGTGCCAGTAAGAGAGGTCAAGAAAGAAGGCATAACTAGAATGGTTGTAAAAAGTAGGAGAGAATATGATGATAAAGATAGAGCAAAAGTTGAGAAGAATTATAAGGCCAAGAAACTGCTAGTTTATGGTATAGGGTCTGATGAATAAAATGGGATTTTGGCATGTGAAAATGCTAAAGAAATCTGGGATTTCTTAGACTGGTCATGAAGGAATCACTGATGTGAAGGATTCAAAAATTAATATGCTGACTACTCAGTTTGAAACATTTACCATGAAATAAGGAGAAACTATCGAAGATATGATACAAGATTCACTACAATCAGCAATGAGTTGCAGTATTTAGGAGAAGTGATTCCTTTGTACAAGAAGGTGAGAAATATTCTGGGGGTTCTACCTAAATCCTGGAAAAGCAAAGTGGATGCTAGCACTGAGGCAAGTAACCTTCAAACTATTACTATGGATGAGCTTATTGGTAATCTGAAGACACATAAACTCAAGAAACCACAAGTCTAAGAGAAGAAGGAAGTAAAATGATAAAAATCTTTGGCATTGAAGGATTTTAGGTCAGGTTCAAGTGAACAAGACACTGATGCTACCTATTTGGAAAAAATAATTGTTAAAGCAATGAAGAAAAGTAGCCAGTTTCAAAGAAGAGAAAGCAACAACAACAAGGGAGGCTCTGTTGAAGTTTGTCATAAATATGGAAGTCTCAAATATTTCATGAAGGACTGTCCAATGCACAAAATAGATTACCAAGAATACCTCAAGACTGTAGGTGACAAAGGTAAGGGCAGGGATTAGGTGCCTGTAAAATCAAGAAGAAAGACTGTAGCTGATTTTGCAGTTAAGCAGGCCTTAGCTATCTGGGACATTCTTCAAGTAAATTAGAAGAAGATGAGAAGCATGAAGATATTTCCATGCTAACAGTGGAGGAAGAGAAAGTGACCTTTAATTTTTTGTTTTCTCTTATGGAAAACATTGAAGATGAAGAAGAAAATTTGGTAACACTTTCTGACATTAAAGAAAACTTGGAAAATTACTTAGCTAGAAAGATAAAAAAAACTTGCTAATCTGTTGATTGATTCTATGTGTGAAATGAATGCTAAAAAAATGCTTTAGAAGTAAAGGTAGATAGTCAAGATCTTGAGTTGATTTCTGTAACTCTCCAGATATTCGAAACTAAAGAATATGTTAAAAAGCTGAAATATGAAAATCTGAGTTTAGTTAGTCAACTGGAGAAAGTTAATAATACTACTGATAAAGGAAAGGAAAATGTTGTAGAAGAGAAAGTAGAAGATCAGGAGCTTGAAGTAATACCTTTGCCTCTCTAGATGTCTGAAACTAAGGAACAGGTTACAAAGTTGAAATTTAAAAATTTATGTTTGGTAAGTCCACTAGAAAAAATAGATGCTTTTGATTGTAAGAGGAAGAAAGAAGCCTCAAAGCTCCAAATTGAGCTTGAAGAAAAAATGAGGGATTCTCAAAAGTATCTCATGAATTCAATCCATAATAATGATGAATTAGAAAGAGACCTGGTCCGTTTAAGAAGAACTCAACAAGTCTCTACAAAGGACCAAATCCTCACAAATTCCTTCTAATTTAACTAGTTAAGGTGTTAGAATTATTAAGGGACTTGGGTATCAGTACAAAGCTCAATCATCTGAGTCTCAAGGCAAGGTTGTTCAGGATGCTAGAAACAGAGCTCACAAACCTCTATGCACTCAGTGTGGTAGAGATGGTCATATAAAAGAAAACTGTCAAAGTTGGATGAGAGCTAGAATGAACATTGTTAGGTATATTCAACAAGGAAATACTTAACATAAGGGTTCTAGACTTTTGTAGAATGTGAAGAAGCTCTTATTACCTAGATGGGAAAATACAGATTTAATTACACCTCTGTCCTCCTACTGGGAACTCAAACTCAAGTGGGTTCCCAAATCTAACAAGTTATTTTGTTTGTAGGAGGGAGAAAGGGATTACAATCAGAATAGGTTTATTAATAATAGTTATTCGAAGCATGACTAGAAAGTCTTGTTGTATTCTCTCTTTCAAGGCACTTCAAAGTAGAGGTGTCTCATGTAGAAATGGTAGAAAAGATCAAAAAGTGTATGGATGATAGGAAATGATTAATGACGATCCAATATCTCAATTACAAACCCCTGCTTCAGCTGAAGAAATATTAAGAATGGTCCAGTTAAGCTCTTTAGGGACCTGGTCCTTGTAAAACTCATCTCAGAAGGTCTAACTAGAGAGGCAGATGCTCTCTTGACATTATGAATTCATCTTTTGGAAACTGGAGTTCAACAAGAGATTAAGTTAGAAATCCCATGGTCTTCTCAGCATTTCTGTCCTAAAAGTGAGCTAAAAATATGAAAAAGGGTCTGAAAGATGTTGGCTGGTTCAAGGTAATACAAAAGGAACCTTGGAAATTTAAAGGATGCTAAGTTGGGATTTTTTCTTCAGATATATTTTCAAAACAATCTCTAGAATGAAGTGGTGTATTAAAATAAAATAGTTAAAGCAGGGACTGATCAAATTGATCTGACCTACTAAATGATTCAGTTTCTCTTCCTAAATTTGCTATGATCAGGAGATAGGTATCCTTGGTAAAGTAGGAAAATTTTGGTATAACTCAGTACTATACTTTAGCAGGTATACACTCGTGGGAACAACCTTGGAAGAGAACAAATATGACTTGCACAATATTAAGGATTCACTCAAGAAGGGGAGGGATCTGGTCCCATCTCTCAAGGTTAGTACCAAAATAATATGCTTTAATAATCATGAAATTCATTATAAAAAGTCACACGTCATGTCTTATCTGATCGAAAGCCATCAATTCCTAAACAATGTGAAAAGTCACCCAAATAAAGTCACATACTTAATTTCAAAAAGGTACTTTTAATGACAACGGTCACCTCACTCAAATCACCAAATCAAATTTATCTTCTTAGATTTTTTTCCAAAAATTAACTCAATTCATCTTTTCCAATTATCCTTCATTTTTTAATTAAACTGGTCCTTTACACTATCACTCATAAAATCTTCTAATGGCAAACATTCCCTCTTTCTCAACCTCTGGAAAAGATCCTGAAGTCGATAAAGCCCCTGAATGGGAATCAGAACAATCCCAAATTGAGCCTTTTGATCCCCTAACACACACAATCATAGAAGACTTCTCCTTAAGTCCTCAATAAGAACCTATATCAACTCTTCTTACCAAGTCCTCTCTAGAAAATCCTCAACCTTTAATTAGGCCTATCCATATTGAAACATCTTCAACTATCGAAGATTCTATTGAATCAACTTTGATAGAGGATCCAAATCAAGGGTTTGGTTAACCGATTAAGTAAGATACCTCAATCTAAAATTCCTCTTTTCCTAGAAGAATCCAAATTACTAGTAAACCCTCAAATCCTTATTTCTTCTGAGGAACCAAAAATACTAAATTCCTAAAAACCCCTCAAGTACCTAGTTCCCCTACTCCCTCTGATTCAAACCCTATTTTTACTCAATTATGTGATGAGAAAAAAATACCTGTAAAGAGGTTTGATCTTTCTAATAGTATAGACTGGGTAGCTGAGAATTTGTTTTTGCTTGTATATTATCGAAAGAAAAGCTCAGTTAGCACTGATATACAAGCAGTTGGTAAGAAGAATAATATGACTAAGGATAAGGAGATTGTAAGAATGAGAATGAACCACCTTTGAGGTGGCCTACAAAAATTAAAGAGGTAGTAAAGGAAAGGAGAAAGTGATCTATTCTGGTGTAAAAATTGCTAGATCGTATTCTCCCAGAGGTTCTGAAAAAAAGCTATTAGATGATGCTATGAAGGCTATCAAGTCTTATACTACTAAGAGAAGAAGGCTCAATAAAGCTGCTTTAGTGAAGGAGGAGAATATTAAAGTTGTATAGGTAAGAAAGGATGAGAACATTGATCGTGATGTTTCTGTGGCAATAGAGAAAAGAAGACACGAAATTCATGTCTTAAGAAGGACCAGATCCTCCCTTTTAAAGTCTGGAAGCCCTATAGGAATAAAGTAGAAACATATTGTTGTGAAAACAAAAAGTATTTGAGGGACCTAGTCTTGAAAAGAGAAAAACTATTGAAAAAAAAGAGCCAAGTAGTGATTTCAAGAGAATATGAAAAGAAGAAGAAAATAAGGTTGGGTAAAGAGAGAAAAGATATAGGATTTTAAAACACAAAATGTATTATTTAGGAGAGTGTTTGATCCGAGGATTTATGAGAAGCTAGGAATGGTTGAATTGGTAGAATATGTGAAACACCAAGGATGGTTACACCTCTTGGAGAAACCAACTCCCATAGGGAATTCTATTACACTATAGAATTCTCAAATAATGGTTTGAGCTTAACTGCCAAAGTGCAAGAAAAATAAATCAAACTGGATGAAAAGTCACTAGGGAAAATCCTATATATGACTATAATAGGGGTGAGGATTGTTGTAAAGAAACAACCTTCAACTGAGTTCATAATGAATGCTTCTAAGTTAGAGAAACATAAATAGCAGGTGTGAGGAAGAAATTTCTCACAAGTGAGTTTCAGTAAGTATTTGAATTAATAAACAAGGTTTTTTTGCCTATATTAGAGAAAAAGACCATTGCCTCTGCTATTGATTTGTTCCTAAATGAGTGTTTATGCAAGTTTGAGCTAATAAGTCTCCCCACTCTTATGGTTGAGCTCATGAAAAAAGTGATTGTTGAGAAAGAAGGAAGACATGGGATGTCGTATGAGTATTTTTTAATATAGTTTTTGAATACTTTAGAGTGGTTGGGACTAAAAGAATGCATAGAACAGTCAAATAAAAGTTTAGTCTGACAACATTGGTGGAAAATAAATGCATTGATGAAAAGGTGGGAACTGTGTCGCAAGTGTGAGTACTTTTGTCTACTCAGGAGAATTTAAGCAAGGAAATAGAGGAGATAAGGATCCAATTTTCCATAAAAGATACTGAGATAGTGCATTTAAAGATGAATAATTAAAATATATCCTTAGAGGGACCTAATTCCACAGAAGAATTTGCAGCTGAAAATACCAAGCTCCTGACTAAGCTTGCAGAATTCACTCAGGAGGTTTATGGTCTAAATACCAAAGTTAAATACCTCACTAAACAATTGCTAAATTCTCATGCTATAGAGAGTTCTAGAATGGAGTTGTTGCTGAAATCTTTCTCTCTTAAGCCCCCTTCTTCCTATGTCCTACCATTCCCATGTCACTTTTCATCTCTGTGTGTCAGTGTCTAGTCCTTATTACTAGTGTCGATTTTGATGAATCTTATCTTTTATGCTTGTTATAGTATAATATATTAGTACTAATATCTCTTAACAATGAACGAATCTTTTGCTTATGTGTTTCATCTGTCTCTTATTTATCTTTAAAGTTGTTCCTTATGTTAGTACTACCCAATGGTCATTAGTTAACTACCGAGTGGTCATGAATTAACTAACTTGTGCTTAACTTATCTTTATTGTACTGTTATTACTTTTCAATGATGCTAAAAGGGGATATACTAAATTTATATGGTAGTAATAGGTGTGTGTATACATGATATATAAGGCACCAGGTACTAAGCAAGTATAATATGTCAAATTCAACCAGGTGATAGGTGATATGTTAAGAATGCTCAAATGGTGAAGTTATAAAGGCATATTTATAAAGGAAAGAATGCTTAAAGGAACATTCAATGATGGCGAAGTATATTGACAAACGGAATATTGAAACATAGTGAATGAGTTGAGTTTTTTATGTCAATAGACAACAAGGGACTATGTCCCTAAGTTGTAGTGACAAGGAGAAGCAAAGTGCATAATGATAGGGTGAACATTCTGGGCTTTGTTAGCATCAAAAAGGGGGAAAAGGCTATATCTTGTTTTAAAAATGAGCAGCTTACAACAAGAGACCAGGTCTCTACGTCTTTATTTAAAAATACAGCTGTCACAAGGTTTGTGCTATTTTGTCTTCTAGTGTAACAAACTGCGTAGGGGAGACGTGTACCTTCTTAATTGGTGAGTTTTCATAATATGATTATTAAACGTTTAAAGAGGTGAAAATTCAATTTTTATACTTTGCTTAAGTGTAGTGCAAGTTCATGTTTTTCTCTATGTACTAAAAAGAGTGAGTGTTCTTGAGTTATAGGAGTAATGTTTTCTTTGCTTTTTTGAGAGTGCTTAGGTAGAGTTACCTAAGTTCAATATTGGCTAGATTTAATCAATATTGAAGTGAGTTCTTGGCAAAGTTGTTAAGTTAGGCTTGCAGTAGATCTATTGAAAGCAAGAGGAGCCTAGAGTTAGGTTCATATTAGTGTTTGTAATCAAGAGGTTTATCATAGTGGATGTTGGGAGATTGTGAGGGAATGCCGTGGTTTTTCCTCTCTTGAGCAAGGAGGTTTCCATGTTAAATCATTGTGTTCTTTACTTTCATGTAAGGTTTTAGTTTTTCCAGTGCTTAACTGTTTGATTGCCTGTGACAAACTCTAAGTGACCTGGTCCTTCACTATGTTGTGCAACCCTCCCATGTTCCATCACTTCCATTTCATTAGGTTTCTTTTCATATTTTGGGAATTGTGAACTCTTTTTGTCATGATCAGGGGCATGTCCCAACCAAGTTTGGTATTTTTGGTTTTCGAGGATTTTGTGGACACTATTGGGATGATTCAGTGTCTTGTTTAGAATGTTATATTTTATTTTATTGATCTATCTTATTTACTATTTTTATGGCTTCTGTTGTTTGTTATATTGTGCTCTGTAGGTTTTACTAAGGGGGTGGTTGCCGACCCATGGTGGTGTTGAGATACCCGTCATGATTAAGCACTGATTCTGGTCGTGACACCTCTGAGGCACTTCCTGTAGGTGCTACAACTCTAAGAGATTGATTTTTCTGAACAGACTTTTCTATAATCCTATGCCTGGGACACTCTCTAGATCAATGCTTGATCTCTCTGCGATGGTGACGAGCCCTAATGAACTAACCTAGCGAGAAACATAAGTTGTCCCCAATTGGTACAGTCAAAATATGCCCTTGGAACTCTTTCATGTATTGTACTTGGTGACCCAGAACGACTGCTATGACCAAAAGACCTAGATTGAATACCCCATAATGCTTGACTAGAAATTTTCCACTGTGAACACCACAACCTATCCGAGAGTCACTTATAAGCTAAGGCGCAACCTCAACTGACGTGTTAAACTGCAAGTGATACCCTTATATCAAATACCACTAAAACTATACTACTGACATGGCCTCTTTTCATTACCTCCATACAACTCAAGACATGGGTTAGTATTGAGATTAATTTGAGTTCAAAACCTTTACTTTGTATTTCAATGCTTTTATTTGGAAATTAGATAAAAAAAAGGGTCTCGGGGTTAATTTATTAAAAATAATAGGTGTGTTGGGGGTTAATTTATTAAAAATATTTTTTTTCAAAAATCTAACATCTCTATTGATTCCATAATATGAAAAATATCTTAGTAGATTATATGGTTTGTTTTTGTCAGGTCCTGAATGAATTTTGAGGTTCCAATCAGAAACGTGGCAAATTCTAAGTTTGTCGGTGCAAGGCATTAGATAGTGCAACCGATTAAACGGCCAATTGGTCTTAAAGCATAAGAAAGGGTCTCTTTAGCAGTCTCCAAAGTCCCGTAAATGGGAAATTCATTATATCGTTGAAAATACACTTTAATCATGATTTGTAAATGGTATTTTGAGGTCTTTACCGATTAAGATTTAAAATGTATTTTTTTTATTTTGACCTCATTTTAACCCATATTTGCATAGGTTTTCAACAGTATACTCCTATAACCTTAGGGAATGTATTTCTAAAATATAATTTCAGTTCTACCCCTTTTATTTTCAAACTCATTTTTTAAACCCATTTTGGATTCAGCTCAAATATGGGTAATATGAGTATCTTTAGCTTTTTTTAATGAATATATTCTATATTTGGATATTGTATTTAATTTTAAGGCATTTTGTAAGTAGAAAGCTACTTGTTGAAGAACTTTATACCTAGGCTTCATCATTTCAAAGTAGGTTATGGCTTAACTTTTTTCACCCGGTGCCTAGCTCAGCTGGAGAGGCCATGCCTGATCTGAGAAGTGCTAATTCGGTTCGAATTGAGATGGGTAGTAAATAAATAAGTAAAGAATGCCATGATTTGGGAAAAATAACAATGGTTGTATATTTTGAGGTTATTATGATTGTTCTGTGCGTGTGTGGGATCTTGTATTCCGTTGTTACTGATTTGTAGTACTTGATATTGCATATCGCCCATGTGGGGCCATTTATCTGACATAATTGGCCTTATTTCTGCTTTAAATATCTTAATTATCTATAATGCTTGTGTGGGGCTTTAATTGTTATATTAGGCTTTTTGTGCATTGGTTGCCTTTATCATGATTGAAATGCCTGAGTTATGAGTTGATATGATCTAAGTGATGTCTTACATATATATTTATTCTGATAGTACCTGATTAGAGTTGATAATTACGAATTGTGGATATGTTGAGTTTATTTTTTATCTTACTTATATATGTAGATGGATTGGATATCTTTATATTGAGTTGATTGTGAGCATTACATCTTTATTTGATACATATACATTCATGAGATACTGATACCATTGTGGAAAACTATTTTTGAAAGAAACTGAGACAATGTTATAAAAGCCCTCTTCATGAACATGAGCTTGAGAGATGGGTTGACATAAAAGATATAGTATATGTGTTGCAAAACCCCTATGAGTTCTATCATGGGAGATGGGAGCTTGGTAGTTATATTGACAGGAGCTGAACTAGGGCCTTGTCCTAATGGGCATCCCAAGTCCAACTAGGACCGGGGACTAGCCCTGTTAGCCAACCCAACCGCCAAATGCATACCTGGACTCAGATGAATTTTGAACATATAACAAGATAGTGTACTCGTACCAATCCAGACTCTAGGATAGGTCCATACCCATGACCAACCTAAGTGAGTCCAACCATCAAATAACCAACAAATAACCACTACCAAAACCAAAACAATAACCAACTATGAGTCCATAGCATAAAAAGATGGAACAATCATAAATTTAATCCAATGGTATCAACCCCAATACTAATGCCAATACTAAGGATGACGCTAATACCGACACCACCCATTCTAACCCATAGTAGTTCCACAATCCCTCTAACCAAATGTAAAACAATATCAGATTGGGACATGCCCCTAACCATAGCCAAAATCAATGTCTATAAAATGACCAAAGTATATAAATACATCCATGACATAAAATAGAGCCTTACGGAATATGAAGGCTTACCACTTTAATCCAACCGAGCTGATCCCAAATCCAATCAGAAGTAGGAGGAGTAGAATGGTTGGTTCCAACACAGCGTAGGGGTAAAACTGCCTGAAGACGGGTTAGTAGGTGAATGCTGGCAAGTACTCAGGATATGGATAAAACAATGCCAACCTTTAAAACCAAGTAAACCAACCATACATATATATATATATATATATGTATAAATATATATATATATATATATATATATATGTATAACTGCCTAAAGATGGGTAAATAGGTGAATGCT
>JAPEIP010000008.1:147701851-147722957 GCA_026120095.1 Capsicum chinense
ATATATATATATAGAGAGAGAGAGAGAGATGGATGGTTGTGAATGCATATGGTTGATTTACTTGGTTTTAAAGGTTGGAATGATTTTATCCTTATAACACCCTGCTAGGAAAAGAGAAACAATTTTATCATGCCCTTAAAACCATTAACCTGGGTATGTGTAGCTTAACCATCGTAGAACCATCCATGGGTTATATAGGTCCAGTGTAACCCCCTAAACAGGTCCCGATAGGTATTATCGCACGAACCAGAGATAACATAGGAGTAGGGGATTACTGAGTACCCTTTGCTCTCCATGATACATATGTACAAGTGTATCAAAAGATTCCACTATACCTTATAAGTATCATATATGGTCGCCATGACTAATCCACATGTTGGCAAACATGAGTTTTCAGTGTCTGTCCATAGGACTCACACCTTTTATCTGTCACACCCCGCCATTATTGCCCATTTAAAGCCATTGCCACACAACTAAACCACCATTCCGTTGATTATTAACCAAGGCTATAAGTAGTGATATCGTTATACTGACTATAGATTGAATCCAATGTCCTTAGACAATCTTTTACTGAAGAAAGGATTCCCATGTACCCATAGATTGCATTATTAAGTTGACTTGAGGGAATCCCATGTACCCCACTAGTGATCATTATTATGCTTGGTTGAGGGGTTCCCTTGTACCCCTTAAGGCTTTCAATTAGACCAACCATAACCACCTAGACCTTACCATTTAACTATTCCAAACCTTTTAAACCATTTATACCGTTTAGAGTTCCATTACCAAGTTATAATATGCAATAGTTCAATGAAAGTTCAACAATTTAACCAAAACATTATCATAAGAATTTTATCATACATGTTAGGGGAATAGTATTTCCAAAGACAAAACCATGTACCAATTAGCCATTACCATGCAACCAAATGTCAAAACCACCATTAAAACATGAAAATCCATAATTAAAACATGGGAAAACCATAGCTAAGAAAACTCAAAACTATTCAACATTCATGCCATGTAAGAAATTCATTAAACATGAATTTAGTTGTAAATAACAATGAGGGAGGAGTAACATGCCATATATTAAGTAGAAGATGAGAAAAAATCACTCTTATGAGGCTCAATTGACCACCTTAAAGGAAACCCTAGATTTTGCTTAACCGATGATCCTTAAGACAGTTTCTAAGTGTTTAAGATTAGAATATTAGGGTAAATGATGTTCCAAGAGTGATATAAGTTGTAAGGTCATAATAGGTTAAAAATGGAAATTTCCAGATTACCCCCAACTTAAACTGTATTAATTTCCTGTATGAGGGTACGACCACTCCCCCATTCGTACCCTAAGTTATGAGTGGTACCCACCAATCGTACTCCAAGTAGAATCTCAACCCCCAAACTGACCAACTCACGACTCCAAAGTCCCACTCGTACCTAATCATACAAATGGTACCCATAAATCGTACCCTAGGTAAAATCAAGAGGGGTTGATACTGCCTAGCATACTAGTTGGATTATACCACTCGTACCATGTATCACGACTCATGGTGATCCACTCATACTCAGATCTAAGTTAAGTTATTAAGTTTGATATTAAGTGATGGAAAACCCAACTATACGACCCATCACCCACTATACGAGTCGTACCCACCTAAGTCATACCCATTCTAGAAACTCAACCACCTAACACCACCCAAGACTGGATAATATACGATTGGGTCACTTGACTCGTACCCTACCATACGATTAGTACCCAAACTCGTATAATGTCTAGAAGCCTAAAACCCAGGAAAAGTTTCTAAGGACCAAAATCCAGGATATTTCAGTCTCCCCTACTAGGATCATTCATCCACAAATGACGGACAAGGTAGTATAAGAATGAGTTCCACCCCAACATAACCATTCAAACCTTTAACTAAGTTAGAAAATAAAGATGCAAAGAAATCAATCTTCCTTTAACCAAGTTATAAAACAAAGATGCGATCAATAACAGATACTTTCTGCATAAATATCCAGAGCAAAAAATAAGTGTAGATACTTGGACTTCATGTCCTCTTGTGCTTCCTAAGTATCTTCTTCAACCTTATGGTTCTGCCATAGAACCTTAATTGAAGCTACATCCTTGGTCTATAATCGATGAACCTGCAGATCCAAGATCTCAATTACGATCTCTACATAAGATAGAAAATATGAGATACCCAATCCTTCTAAAGGAAAAATTGATGAAGGATTACCTATACACTTTATCAACATAGAGACATGCAATACTGGATGAATGGAGATCAAACTAGCAGGAAACTCTAATTCATATGCCGCATTACCAACCCTCCTCAAAACTACATAGAGACAAATATACCAGGGAGTGAGATTTCCCTTTTTCCTAAACCGCATCACTCCTTTCATGGGAGACACCTTTAGGAATACCCTATCCCTAACCTCAAACTCTAAGTCCTACTGCCTTATATTAGAATAGGACTTTTTTTAAATATAGGCAGCCTTAAGCCTACCTCGAATCACCTTTACCCTCTCTATAGCCTAAAAAACCAAATTTGAGCCAAACATATCTGCCTCACTAAGATCAAACCACCTAATAGCAGATCTACACCTCTTACCATACAATTCCTCAAAATGGGCCATCCCAAAGCTAGAATGATAGCTATTTGTTGTAGGCAAACTCTACAAGAGGTAGATGCTCAACCCAATTACCATCATAATCAATCACAAATGCCTGAAGCATATATTCTAATATCTGAGTAGTTTTTTATACTTTTGCATCCATCTTTGTATGAAAATCAATATTTAGACTAACTGCAGTTATATCCTTGTGGCTGCGGAGGATGATCAATCTAGACTGGCCGTGATCGCGGCCCTCAGACCACAATTATTGTAACTGAGCCTAATTATGTGCAGGGTCTTCAACTTTTCACTTTTCTTCTTATTTTGGTTCCTTTTCAACTCAAAACCATATCTATCTATCTCATCACCTATGTACCAACAAAATGTGGAAATTAGTGTTTTCAACTAACGAACTTGTCTAATTCACATCCTCAAATGATAGTAGTATGCATGAATTTTGGATGTAAATAAGTGGTAAATTCACTACTCATAAACACCCCTAACTTAACCTTTGCTTATCCTCAAGAAACACTATCTCTTACTCTATGAGATAATGCAAATTTAAGCCCATTTATACAACCCAATGATCATAATAACCTCAAACTTGATTGCTACCACAAGTAGCTCTTCAAATATGGGCAAAGCTATTCTCACGACACCCTTTGTTGTTAAATACAATCTCAAAGATGCAAAAGACTTTAAAGAAAAATAATGTAAAAATCACTAACACTCTAAAAGTGAATCTGTATTGACCTCAACTCCACTATACTGCTTTTGCCTCATTATTTAGAAGATGACAAAATCACCTACCTCAATTTGCTTACATGCCTCCTCATAGGAAAGACAATCCCATGCACACCAAATTATCAAATATGCAACAAGGGATATAAGTGAAAAACTCTCTCTCACAATGACTCTCAATGCTAATAGGTACCATACCATAGGCTTGCCCTTATTTTCCATTGCCACTACAATGAAACACTTGCTTGATAAACTCGAACGGCTTTTCACGTTTATAACATAGGTTAGTGGAAGGGTTGGATATCATTTAGGAACAAAGTGGCTATACCCTTCTTGAACATCTTTAACATACTATTCCATCAAACTTTTGACCATGGACCCCTTCTTTTGTTTTCACATGCCTATTTTAGCCATCTTCATTTACCAAACTTTTTGAAAGTATCTTTCATTTGATTATTTATTTTGTAATCTGTGCCTCATTCTTCTTTTCATTATTCCTTTTTTTTCAATTTTTATTGCTTAGCTTATAGGCATCCACTTACCTTACCTTAGCCCAAGGTCATCTCTTCCAAACTTACCACCCCTAACTTAGGCATTTGGCCTTAATTTTCTTTTTCAAAAACTTTGAATGGATCAAGGCTTGTAACATGGTTGACAAAGAAAGGATTAAAGGCTAAAATTGGGTGACTAGGGGTAGTATCCTAAACATGGGTAGGCTATTTAGGCTAAAGTAGGTTCCTATGTTCATAAAGATGGCCTAGGATCATTTCACCAACTAAGCATAGTAAAAATAAGCCTTAAGATACTAACGGGGAAAGTTATAGATGGTATAAGTATGTACGTGATTTAGAAAAGTATGCTCACCGCACATGGCTTGCAAACTCCTCAAAGAAGCTCAATTGCCCTTCCCACTAGAGGCCAAAATGGAGTATCTTCCAATTTTCGTTAGCTAAAATTTTGGAGTCAGAAAAAGAGGTAAAGCATTTTTATAAGGTCTCTCACATCCGTGCCCTTAGTTTTTTTAAAAATATCTTTGGACAGAGGGTGGTGTTTGCTTCACATTTGCACTATGCACAGTTTGCTATTTAAGGCATCAAACCAAGCCAACGTATGACATTTCAGCTTTCATATGGGAAAATATGGTTACTCAAACTTCAGCATTGATATTAATATGATCCCACATCCAAAATACTGCATGTCCTTAGATCTCTCTTCCATTTATAGGTTCGACGCCACAGGTATTCAAACGTCCCCTGCATCCATGGATGAAAACCCAACCATGATGATTTTTCCTTAATAATTTCGTCACTCAATATATCATAGGGAATAACTCATCCGATGTCACCATAAAAAAAAGATAAAGTAAAAATCTAAAAATGAAACGAATAACTAATCCATGAAATTTGGGACCATAAGAGTGCCCAAATATTACAACCCAGAAAAATAAAAATCATCCAAAATAACAGAAAAACATCTAAAAATATCTCAATAATATAGGTCCTAATGAATAAATATGGAGAAAGGCACCTCAACTAAATAGCTTGTAGTGTCCTCACTATATAAATAATAAAGCATAAAGAGAGATAAGGGTACTGTCTGAAACCACATCAAGAGCTGCTCTCACCCTAGGCCTTTGCATCATCTCCAATATCATTAGAGCCTCATCATCACTCTCCATTCTGGAAGAAGGTAGTTTTTCTAAGGGTTTTAGGACCTTATACAAGCCCTTCACCCCCTTTTACATCTTGCTAAAGAACTTATCCCTCTTTTTCCCCTTTTTTTATCTTCTCATGTGTATCCCGGAGCTCTGTGAGACTCTGCCAAGGATGAATAGGCACTCTCAATCCTGGAAATAGTGGTACCCTACTTCTACTGCTCCTCTAAATACTTCTTATAATATAATCGGGCAACATATGAATGGTGGGTGGTGGAGGTCTCTCCCGGCCCTAGAGGTAATCTCGAGACAAACTCCCTAATAAATCTTAAATCAATAGCGATCTCCTCAAAGAGACCAGTTGTGGATGGCCTATAAGACTCTAGCTCATCACATGTCGACTTACCCAAGTCGATCTTACTCTTTTTAATTTTTCCTAGTGTACCCTCACCGTAAATTTTGAGAGGATAAATGAGGGTGCCATGGCACACCCAAGTATATCCAGGGTATACCTCAACCCTAGCTCTCTTTCAAAGATCAGTAATTAGAAAATGGAATAAGAGATGCATACCACCATGAATCTTGAGGAACTTCATGTCTGAGACCACAAGCTGACCAATATTTAAAAGAATATTGCCAAGTATAAAAGAAACCTTTTGAGCCTCCAAGTCTGGTACTGCTGTCATGTAGATACAGGGTAAGACTTGGCTACAAATGATGTTCAACCAAATTCGGGCCTCAACAGTGAAATTATTCATTGATATGTTCCTCTTGGTAGCCGTCTAAGAGACCTCTTGCCCATACATAACTTCTCTGCCATCTAGCTACCCGACTCATACCCCTTTACTTCAAATTGAGCTACATCCATATTTGGGAGCCCATATATGTCATTTTTATGTTTAGAACCAAAGTTTACCTCCTTCTCTCGAATCCTGATGACCGGGTCCAAGAAAGACACCATGCTAATATTAGTGTAGAACTCCTTACCCATTGCTCATTTTCCTTTCCAACATACGGGGGAAAACATCTCCACCTGGTGGCAATCAATCTATCATGAAATGCCAGAAGCTTTTCCCACACCTTGTCCAAATAAATACCCCTCTTCAAAAGCTGTGTAGTTTTTGAAAGATGACTATAGTATAGATTGTGGCACTCTGAGGCCATGAAATGAACTTAATATTAGTCTCACATGAAGTAAACCTTAAAACCATGAGAACAACACAAAACCATTCATCAATAATATTTTATGCACATACTATGCTATGTTGTCCAATAAATCTCCTAGGATTTTTACTTGGTGGTGTTTGGACAAGAATTGAAAGTGCAGGTTTTTTTTCCTAGGCCAATATTCATCCTCAGATATGGTAATTGCGGTCAACTTAGCCGCAATCGCGGTGCTACGATCGCAATCCAGTGATCGCGATTGCGGTATCTGAGGCCAGATCAGGCTAGATTTTAAACAATGCAAAATTCGAAATTCTAAGCCAAAAAATGTTCCAACATAGGATTTAACATAGATATTATTAAACAATATTAGGAAATAATTGATCAATCCCTTAGAATGTGAAAACAACTAGTTATGAGTTTGTTTAGGCATTTGATCAAGCACTTGGTGTGCACACTATATTTCTCTCAATTTTGAACAAAATTTGGGTATTCAAGACTTCCTCACATGTGTGAAAGCCATTTACAACAACGAACCACCGCACAAGTATAAATAATTAACAATTTAGCAATGAAAAGCACAAGTTTCGGTCTCCCCTAATTCATGTGTTCTATGGCTTATATACAATAACTTAAGCACAAATTCAAAGCACTTACCAGAGTAATGATGTAAAATAAATTCTAAGATGCCCCAAAATATGATCAAGAGTGGGTACAATTTGAGAGAAAAGTTGATAAGGGAGTGTGATAGAAATGGGGTATTTGGATAGTTATTTAAATAGAATTGACCACGATTGCAGTCCGAGGTATGCAATTTTAAACAAGTGTTGACCATGATCATGGAGACACAAGGCCCGTGATTGAGGTAACTGAGGGCATGTCCGCACCTCTATTTTCCCCTGTTCAACTTATTACTTCATTTTGACACACTTTCTCCTGTTCAGTCTAACATACAAATATTTCACACTTCACCTTCTCAAACTTATTAGTACACTCGAAGTGCCACAAATGCATGGATTAATCAAAAGTCAAAATTAAAATCTATGCTACTAAATAAAAAACAAAGGATACGAGCCACTTTATTGGCATTTATGGGTTGGTTCCCACATAGTGCCTTAGTTATCATCATGGCACGGCGTCTTTCATCTTTTTCAAGTTAGATATCAAAGGGACCCATTATGAACCTCCTCATTCTCAACATCTATAACCACCACCAAGTGGGGTTTCGTGGTTTGTTTCTTCATTTTGCATACCCAAAAGGACACTTCACCATCATGAACTCTCAACCTCATTTTCCCAAGCTACAAATCGACAATGGCTCTTCCGGTAGAAAGAAAAGGTCGACTAAGGCTAATAGGCATCTCTTGGTCCATCTCACAATTAGCACTACAAAGGACATCGGAAGAATGAATCTATCAACTTTCACCAACACGTCGAACAAAACACCAATCGGTTTCTAGATAGGCTGGTTCACCATTAAAAGCCTCATCAACTTTGGAGTAGGGGTTCCTAAGACAAGCTTCTAGTATATTGTATAGGGAATAATATATATACTTGCACTAAGGTCACATAAATCTTTTTCAAACATATGTATCCCAATAGTGAATGGAATGGTAAAGGCCCCGAAATCCTCTTTCCTTTTCGTTATCACACTAGCCATGATAGAGCTACACCCATGTGTGACTTCAATGGTGTCACCTCAACAACATTTTTCTTTAACATTAATTTTTTCATAAGCTTTGCATACCCCGTAATCTCTTGGATTACCTCAAGTAGCGAGATAATAATAGAGAGGTTGCTATGCTTAGAAAGAAATGATTTAAATTTAGCATTGTCCTTCTTATTTTTGAGCCTTTGAGGGACAGAAGGGGGAACCTTAATGGTAGGAATCGGGTCACTTTGCATTTCATTATTCTCAACTACCTTTGAGTCTCCCTCTTTATCACCCACTTCTTCATTTAACACCGGTTCTTTTTCGTTCCCCTCTTGAGACTTTGAAGCACCCTATTTGAATCATTGACCAACTTATTCTTTAAATTCTTGTTTGTTTAATATTGGTTACTTTTTTAAACTCCACCACAAGATCAATGAGTGTTTTACCACTCCTAGTGACAATAGCTACTACTTGGGCATAATTTTTGGATTCACAATGGTGTAACTAGGAACGCCCCCTTTTGTCTAGCATTGTATTGGGTGGAAATTTGGCCTATTCGAATTTCCAGTTGTCTAATTGAAGAAGAGTAGGGCACAACCATTTGGTTGATTTGCAAAAATTTGCCTTACAATTCATGGACAATCTTGTCTGTTCCCTTCACTTTCATCAAAATTCTTGCCAAGATATCTTTGGTTTTGTATTTGTCGAGGTCAATAAGGTTCGCATCTTTGTTCTTAGCCAGGTTATGAAGGGGCACATAATGACCATAATCTCGGTCTTTATCCCTCCTATTATGGTCATAGTCACAATCTATCTAGCCTTGGTTCCCATCTTGCCTTTGATGGGTCGGGTGGGAACCCCCCCATATAGTTAGCCAAATACCAAATATCTTCTTTAGTCCTCTTAGATTCTTTAAAATCATAGGGAATTCCATGACATTCACTATTTTTGTGGGTGCACCCATCAGTTTTGCCATGTTTTTATCCCCCTCTTTATCTCTTTTATTTTTCTCTTTATCAACAAAGGAGGTAGTAGAGGATCCATTTGGTTCCTCAATATCACGGGTGTGCCACCCCCAATTTTTCTTGGTCACTTTCTCAAGCAAATTTGTAGCCACATGATAAGTCAACTTCATAAGAGAGTCCCCCGCCGCATTGTCTACCACAATTTTGTTGATTTGATCTAAGGCTCGATAGAAGATTTTGAGAAGCATCACCTATGGGACCTTATGGTTGGGACATTGCATTAGCTTCCCGTTGAATCTTTCCCACACCTTATAAAGAGGTTCTTCGGTAAATTGATGAAAGTAGTTCATTACATAAAAGTTGATGATTTCATTATGCAACTGTAGCATCTTGGATAGGGAAGGGAACAGTGAGTTCATCCCATGAAGTAATTAACCCGGTTGGAAGGGATCAAATCCATAATACCGCTTCTCCCATTAGAGAAAATGGAAAGAGACGCAACCTTATAGACTTTTGGGAGATGTGTACAATATCAAAGGGTGTATAAACTTTTACAAAGTTATTCAAATACAAGTTGGGGTCCTCATAAGCTTGCCTCCAAAAAGCCCCTTCATTTGTAGTGTACACAACATGATGCTTGTAATGTGAAATACCCCATTCCCATAAGTAGGTGGATACAGATGGCACTTGTATGCCCAATGTCATTGAGTTGCTCCTCGTTATCAAGAGGACCTTTGAAAGACCCAACATTACTTTCATTTTCACTCATAGATTTGTGAATACTATGGAGATCACTAAAAAGGGAACAGAAAAAAAAACAAACATAAATACACGCCACCATGGGTATACCCTGAATAAAATCAACATCGCATAAGTGAAAACTAAATTTCAATCTTCGAGAATGGCGCCACATTAATTGTGCTCACCTTTACCATATAAATTGGTAGAGGACGATCATTGTCAATAGCTCAACTTATGTTAAGGTAGAATCCACGAGGATTGAAATTAGCTTACTAGTCCTATGGATGTTAATAGTTACTAAAAAGATACTCGTAATATAAACAAAGAAAAATACATGATTAAAAATGTGGGGTTGATTTGGAATAAGGATTTATCAATATCTGTTCAAGTTAACCAACTAAAAGCAACAAATGTGATTGAAAATTCAAGATAAGAAAGATCTTGGGATTATGTCTACCTAAGTGCAAGTTAGGCATGGGTGCATAATGATTTGGTGCAAATTCTAGTTATTACCAAAATGGTAGGCTAGGTTAAAGGTCCTTAAGACTAGTTTATCAACAAAACCTCAAGAATATCACCCATTGACCCTAATATCATAATTGGGCATCCTTATTTCTAGTGAAAATATAGAAAAATACATCCATTATTGTCCTCTATTGTTTTGTCACCCATATACCTCTTTCAAGGTGATAGGGGTTCCAAAAGTTCACCCACATCTCTCTTTCAAGGATGATGTGAGCTTTCAAGAATTTGAGGTTTTCACCCACAAGTCCATTTTAGGTATTTGGGTTTTTCACTCAACAAACTTTTCTCATTGATATCTTCAAATCATAGTAGTGTGCACGAATTTTGGATGTAAATGAGTGGTAAATTCACCCCTCATCAGTTAGCCCATGTTAGTGTTTGTTTGATAGTTCGTCTTCATGGAGTACTAATTTATATTATTTCAAATAAAGGCTTATTGTTCACTTTTAGTTTCTTGCAAACTTTTCTAAAAGAGTTGGGTACCCAAGTTGACTTTAGCATAACTGTTTACCTCCAAACTAATGATTAGTCAAAGTAAACTATTTAGGATTTTGAGGATATGATTTGTTCATGTATTATTAACTTTAAAGGTAAGTAGTGGTTACATTTGGCTTTACCAGAGTTTGTTTTTAATAATGGTTAAACTTCAAGTATTGAGATGACACCTTTTGAGGTACTATATGGTAGGTGTTGTCGATATGTTATGGGATGGTTTGAGACTATAGAGGTTATACCACGTGGTACCAACTTTCTTGGAAAGTCTTCGGACAGTGTTCAAATAATTTAGGATAGGCTCCAGAAAGCCCACAGTAGGTAAAAAATATTAAGTGGATGGTATGATTTATCCCTTGAAGTTTGGGATTGGTGATTGATTAATTCCTCATTTGTTACCTATATAGAGCATGACAAGGTTTGGGAAGAGGGAAAAGCTTAGCTTGAGGTATATTGGACAATTTGAGATCCTTCGAACAGTTGGGGAGGTTGCTTATAAGCTAGCATTACCTCTAAACTTTTCAGCCAATCATCCAATTTTTTATGTATCCATGCTTTAGTTCTACATTCCTGATGAGTCTCAAGTACTTCATTGGGATTTATTTCAGTTAGATGAGAGGCTGACCTTGGTAGAAGAGCCAGTATCTATTTTAGACAATAATGTTAGACAATTGCATTCTAGAGATATTCTTATAGTTAAGGTTCAGTGGATACACCATTACATTGAGAAGTATGCTTGGGAGGTAAAGTCCAGTATCCATAATAGCTATCCTCAACTCCTTACTGATTCAGTTATTTCCTTGCCTTTTAGTTTGAGGACAAACTAGATTCTTAGGGTGGATATTGTAACGAAGTAATTTATGGAATCTTGATTCAATTTGTTTTGACCATTTTGTCCTTCATCATAGTTGATACATGTTAATTTTCAGATGTGGGGATGATTGACATAACTTTTAATGCGATTGAGAATGATTTTGGTGAGCTTGTGGTTTTTAAAGGCTTTAAAATCCATATAGTTACCTTTGGTCAACATTTGTTGTTTTTGGTGTCGGGTGGTAATTGGGACAATTTCAATAGATTTGAAATGAAAATATGTGTGAGAAATGGGATTTATTGGGTTTGAAATCTTTATTTTGTATTTTGATACTTCATTTTGAAATAGTTAAAAAGGGGTTCCAGGTTGCTTTGGTGATGATCAATCAAGTGGTGCCTGGTCGATTTAGCGGTGATGGCTTTAGTGGTTATTTAGCCGCTAAAGTGGCAAATATTGTATATAACCCTTTTTTCTCATTTTTGTTTTACCTTTTTTGGACTTCTAAGTTTCGAGAAATGCAATTTTTGAGGGTTTCTTCATTATTTTTCATGTGGGTAACATCTAAACTCATATCCATTCTTTTCCATTGATTACATTTTCGATAACACATTTCTATCATGCATTTGCAGAAAGAATTTGAGTTGTTTTATAGATAAAACTTAAAAAGCATTTTATTCAATTTGGACCTCATTTTAAACCCATTTTGCGTGACTTTTCAACTGTAGAATCCTATAACCTTAAGTAAGGTATTTCTAAAAACAAATTTCAATTTTACCCTTTTCATTTTCAAATCCGCTTTGGACCCAACTCAAATATGGATAATATGTATTTCTTTAGCTTTCTCTTAATACATATATGCTATATTTAAATATTCTAGTTGATTATGAGACTGTTCATAAAGGGAAAACTCTTCATTAAAGAACTTTAGGCTGGGATTTCATCATTTTGAGGTAGGTTATGATTTAACTTCATTCAAATTGAGTGGGTAGTTAATAAATAAGTAAAGCATGCGATGGGTTGGGGAAAATAATTACGGGATCTATATTTAGAGAATATTATTACTGTTGTATGCCTGTATTAGAGATTTTATTATGTTGTTGTTGACTTATGATACATGATATTGCATGTTACTTATGTGGGCGCTTTATTTGACATCCTAGGTTTTATCTGTGCGTTTAAATGCCTTTATTCTAGATATAATGCCCATATGGGGACTTGAATTATTATTTTAGGCCTTTTTGAGCATTGATTGTCTTTATCATGATAGAAATGCTTGAGTTACTAGTTGATATGATCTAAATTTTGTCTTACATACCTATTTATTCCTATGGTGCCTAATTAGAGTTGATAATCATGAATTGTCGACATATTGAGTTGATTTATGGGCTCACTTATATACATGTTAGATGGATTGGACAACTACATACTGAATTGATTGTGAGCGTTAAGTCCTTATTCCATACATATACATTAAATGAGATACTAGTACCATTGAGGAATATTGTCTTTGAAAGAAAAAGTGACATTTTGATAAAATCCTATTCGTGAACATGAGTTGGAGAGGTGGGTTGAGATTTGAGATATAAAATATAATATATGGTTTGCAAACCCCCTATGCATCCTCTCTTGGGAGCTGCGAGTTCGAAAGGTGTATACACAAAGTCATGTGATGACTTTCACTATTCTTTCCATCATCATTGCACTACATTGTATAGAATACTCGTATGGCGATTAATTTGTGCGAAGATTCAGATTTTTGAGGTACTAATTTACCCAGAGTTCGGCGCTGATTCGGACCACATCTATCCCTACTTGTCTTTATTTATGATTTAAAAGTGGATATGTATTTTCAATTTTCTAATATTGTACTAGATGCTCTTGTATCGTGTCACCAAATTTTGGGATACACGACATTTCTTTCAGATTTTCACTATTATCATACCTGTATTGGTCTAACTTTATTTTACAAGTCTTGCCTTGTTTTATGCTATTGTTGATTTTAATTTTTTCTTTATCAATTGGGTGATTGACTCACTTATCAATGCTGATCCGCGTTAAGTGCCATCATTATCCATTTTTGGGTCGTGATTAAAGATAATTCAAATATTGCTTGATTTCTTAGAAGATCACACTTTCTAGATTATGATATAAGGTTCTTCGAAAATTCACTTTTGTTTAAAAATACATATTATTTATATACTTGTGGGACCCATATATTCATTTTATCTCAAAGTGCAACACCTCATAAGAAAAAAAATTCAAAAAGAGAGCAATAATATAAGAGAAATATTCTATTTTAATACTAATAAATTATTAATACCAGATGAGTCAAGCCATATTCTGCATGACCCAATTTTGAACTTTAAAATCATTTTAGCAGTACATTATTATTTATTATTTCTCCCATTAGTTTTTATTTTCTCATTATACTATAAACAAATATCCATTTTATTTAAATACTTTTGAAGTTGTTAATTGTTGTAATTTAAAATACTTCTTACATAATTTTCAAATATGATATGTTACTCTCTGTATTTTAATTTATGTGACATACATAGAATTTCAAGAACCAGTCAAAATTTTTATATATTTTTTAAAAATACTTTAAATTATTAATTATTATAATTTATAATATTTTTATGTAATTTTTATTTTTAACTATATAACTACTAAAAAAGAAAAAGACAAACAAATTTATATTTGCAAATATAAATGTACATTAGTTTTAGGCCAAACACATCGACAGGGCCCTCAACTTGGCACCATCTTTCACTTTGGTACCTCAAGTAGACCATGTTCATTTTAAACACCTTAAGTAGATTAAAGTGTCTTACTTTGGTAATTTTTGCACTGATTAAAAATAACCCTAGGCGCGTGTGGCTCAATCGACCCATGTGGATTTTATAAGCCAGTTATAACCTGCCATGCAGGAAATAACTTTCCACATCAACGTTGAGTACTTAAGGGGGTAAGATCCCCAAAAGTCTCATTTCCCAAATTCAGTGAAACCCGGTGAAATCTCTAGTAATTCTTTTTCTTCACTTTTGATTAGATTTTTTGTTTATTCATAGTGAAATCTAGCTAATAATAGTATTTTTTGTAGGTACAATGCATGCAATGTAGATTAATTTTAATCAACGAAATTGAAGGGATTTTGTTTAAAATAACTAAATTGAAGAAATTTGAGGTACGACTAAACTTGTTCTTTATGTTTTTATCTTTTCCTTACTGTTTGGACCTTTTACCCCGACAAATTATAGTGTTTTATTGTATTTTTGTTTTTAGGGTTTTTTTAGGGATTTTAGTGATAAAGTTAGGGTTTTTTGTTGGCTTTTTAGGGATTTCACTAATTTAGGTGTTATTTTCCAGATTTTACTGATAAAGACAGGGATATGTTGGTACTTTTCTATTCAAGGGCATTTTGGTTATTTTTTTTGTTGAGAATCTTCTGGGGACTGTTAAGGAAATATAATGGACAACTATATTTTGACTTATTTTCATCATTGGGGGGCTGTTGTTAACGGCCCTAAGCTTAGTAATAAAGGTGAGGTAGTTGTCTTTGCTGTTGCTATTGATAAAGATCACTATAGTATTATGGGTCTTCTTTCCTACTCCAAAGATCTCGGGTATTCAAATATTAAGGTGTTCTATTGTCAACATATAGATGGTGAAGAGTTAGTTCTAATTAGTTCTTATAGTGAGTTATTAGACTTTGTGATGAACTTAAAAGATGGTGATGAGCTTAATGTGTTTTCTCTTTAAGGAATTGGATAATTTCTTGAGGTTGTATCACAGTCTTCTTTTCTTTTATAAGGGCCACCCGAGTGTATTGATGAAGATAATATAGGCAGTGATAGTTATGAGCATAGGGGTCTTGATGGATATCTGAATGGTAATGAATTAGATATGCCTAGTACTGATTCAGATGTTGAATCCCTGATAGGATGGTTTAGACTTTGATGAAGAGCTGAGAGCCTTTAGGGCTTAAGTAAAAGCAAAAAGGATCTAAAAAGAAAAGAAAAAGCAAGAGAAGAAATACTTGTAGGTGAAAATAGTATTGACAAAGGTTTTCAGAATATTTTTAGAAATAAGAAAGAAATATATGTGGGTAGATTAGGAAGTGATGAAGAGTTCATTGATAGTTCAGATTATGATAGTATTGATAGTACTTATTTGGTAGATGAGGATGTTGTTGTGGGTGTTGACTTACTAAGGAGAAGAAGAAGTAGTAAAATCAGATTTGATAATGATTGTGTTGTTGTTTTTGTTGAACTTGGGATGATTTTTAATGGTCCTAAGGAATTTAGAAAAGCATTGGGGAGGTATACAGTAGAAAATAGAGTTCAGATTATTTTAAAACCTAATGAGGCTCATAGACTAAGGGCTAAGTGCAAATTCAAGCCAAAATGCAGTTGATTGTGTTATGGTGCAATTGACAGAGATTCTGGTGATTTCATGATTAAAAACTATAATCCAGTGCATAAGTGCACAACATCAAACAAGAACAAGATGTGTACAACTAAATTTGTTGCTAACAAATTTAGAGATGAAATAATTGAACAACTATCTTTGAGGATTTGGGAAATACAAGAACTATACATATTAAAATTAGGACTCTATGTAGGTACAACAATTTGTTATAAGTCCAGATTACAGTATCTAAGAGAGTCCAGGGGGGACTGAAACTTGGAGTTTGCAAGATTATGTGATTATACTGAGATGATAAAACAAATCAATCCTAGTAGTTCTGTTTGGCTGAGAATGAATACAGAAACTATCCCTGGTAAAAACTTATTTGTGTATTTGTATGTGTGTCTTGATGAATTGAAGAAAGGGTGGATGAAAGGATGTAGAAGAATTATAGAGTTTGATGGATGTTTCTTAAAGGGTGCTTATAAGGGTGAACTTCTAGTAGCAGTTAGGAAGAATGGTAATAATGAGGTATTTCTTATAGCCTGGGTTGTTGTGGACAAGGAAATCGAGCATAGTTGGAGTTTTTTCATTAAGTATTTGAAAGAGGATCTGCAGTTAGGTACTGGAGCAGGTCTCCTTGTGATGGATGATATGCCAAAGGTCATATTTAAGTTTTTTTAACTGTCAATAATTGAAATACTTAATTTCTTTGTCTAGTACTTTAACTGTTTTTTATATATAGGGCTTTCTTGCTGCTGTTTTGGACTTGCTACCAAATGCTAAAGTTAGAAGACGTGCTAGACACATCTGGTCCAATTGGAGTCAATAGTGGAAGGGAGAAGAGAGGAGAAAATAGTTCTAGAAATGCTCAAAGGAAAGCTTTAAAGTGATGTTCAAAGAGGAACTTGATTACATGAGCCAACTTGGTATGCAAGGTAAGGATATTGTTGGTGATTTGTTGCATTATCCTAGGTAGTCATGGGTTAGAGAATTCTTTAAAGAAGAATTTATGTGTGATATTGTTGAAAATAATATATTGAGACCTTTAACTCATGGATCTTAGTTCAAAGATACAAATCTATCATTACCATTTTGAAGGATATTAGGAGAAAAATCATGAGTAGAATAGTAGATATGATTAGGTTTTCCAATACTTGGATATGTGATATTTCACCTATTGCTAGACTTATAGTGGAGGAGAATAAGGATATGGATAGGTCTTTCAAGGTTCTTTGGAATGCTGATGTTGAATTTGAGATTAGAGAAGGGGAGTATAGGCATATAGTGGACTTGAGTAGTAGGATTTGTACTTGTAGAACTTGGAAATTAAGAGGCATTCCCAGCCAATATGCTATTGTTGCTTTGTATCATGTTGAACAAGATTCTAGACCTTATGTGGAGTAATGGTATAAAAAGAAAACCTTCACAAAGGATTATAGTAACTTTATACAACCAATCTCTAATATGAAAATATGGCCTGAGACAAACAATCCATAGATTGAGCCTCCTAAGCCTAAGAAAATGCCTAGCAGACCTACAAGAAATAGAAGAAGAGGAAAAGATGAATCAAGGAAGAAATATGGAAAACTATCCAAACAAGGGGTGAAAATAACATGTTCTAAGTATCATCAACAAGACCATAACAGAAGATATTGTAGGTACAACTATGACTTTTAATTTAATTTTAGAAGTTGATTTCATATTGATTTTACTTTTGTGTATGTATTTATAGATTCCTAATCCAAATGAACAAGTACATAGCCAAGGGTTCTGGCCTAGTGATCAAAGCTCGTAGGCAAGTTGCCATCCTAAAAGCTCAAGCCAACCTATACCTTCAACCTTAAAAAAATCAGCAAAATGTAGCTCAAGTAAGCTTGCACCAACAAGTCAAGTGAAGCTATATCTTCAACAATAGTTTATGGTGATACAAGCAGAGTTTAAAGCTTGAAGGTAGCTACAACATCTAACTTTTGTGGTGATACAAGGATCCCTATTATAGAAGAAATCAACAGCCAACTACCTCCTAAAAATAGAGAAATTGTTGGGTATAAGAGAAGTAGAGTTGAAACAACAATGGATGCTGATTGTGGTGGATCTAAAAGGTCAATGAATGCTGGATTTGGAATCTACACAAGTCCAAGGGGAACCCAAATACTTAATTTAAGTTAGATCAAACATTGATTTTTTAACAAGAAAGTACATATATTAATTATAGTTCCTTTTTTTTTTCGTCAAAAAACAGCCTAGGACAACAAGCTAAAGGATACTACAAATTGGTACAACTTACAAGGATTCAAGTTCTACATGTGTTGATCTTGGTTATAAGCCAAAAGGCTTGAAATAGAAAAACAAAGATGCTTTCACCACCAATAAATTGCAGAAAATGGCAACAAAAAGAAGAAGTAGTATATTTTGATGGTGTTTTGTGATTTTGTTGTGTAACGCATGGTAACAAATAATTTGATAATTTAAATCTGCTAGTGTGTAGTAGTAAACAAGGTCATTAGTTCTTTTGTTTAAATCTGGCCTTAAATTTTCTAGTGTACAACAGTAAACAATTAGTTGTTTAAAGCATGTTTTATATGTACATTACTGTGACTTTGAGCTCAAAATGGAGCATACTAATGAAGTTATTGTTTGTGTAGCTTTGTTAAGTTGTTGGTGTTGCTTTGAGCTGTAATAAGCTGGTGTCACTTATTTTCTTTGACACCTTGTTTTACTATAAATGTATGATCAAAATTAGATGATAAATAAACATTTTATTTCATCAAATGTAAGAAATATTACAAGGCCAACATTACATCAACAAAGTACACCTTACAAGTCCTAATGTACATCACTACTATCCACCTAAATTGTCATAAAAAATAAGCGATTTAGGCCATTTTTCAATATCAATATTAGTAGAATGACTTCAATGCCAAACTTCAGTAATTAGGTTTGAATATCCATATTCCCGACAACACCAAACTAGTAGCAATGACACCAATAATATATAATCTTCTTGCTTGATTTTGTTTCTCTTTAAACACCTTGACTTTTTTCAACAAACCCCAAATTACCCTATTTACTTGTGAAGGGTGTCGTTCTTCATACCAATAGAAGTAATTACAGCCGCCTAATTTATACAAAATCAATTACAAAATCGATTACAAAATCATGATTAATTAACTACTTTAATTAAGAAGTCAAAAATATTACCTTTGAACTTTTACAAGTAAAAAATCAATGACCTAGATTTTGTTGAGTCTAAGAAGTTTTTAGTAATGCTTCATGACTACATTTACAATAGCGATAATGTTTTTTAGGAAATGCTATGAACAACGAGCTCGACATTATCCAATTCTATTCGAGACAATACAGAAAAAAATTAAACTTTTGAGAAATTAACGAATAAATATTCCATTCAAAATAAAATTTAAAATTAATTTAAATAAGGAAGTTGAAGAAGAATGAAGAAATTTGAAAAATTAGGGTTATTTTTTTATGGTGGAATGAAGAAGAATTAGGGTTATTCCATTCCTAGTATTGCATGTTCAATATGATCAATAGTTATAGTTTTGCATGTACACTCATCCAGTTACTTCATGATGTTCATTCAGTCAGTTATCATCTCATGTATATGAACCCATGTATATCATCCTTTCCTCACTTAGCATGCTAGTACATTCCATGTACTAACTTATACTCTCTTTTGCACTATGATGTCTCATACCATAAGTTTAGATGAAGGGGTTCCTGACTATACTTAGCAGCTCAGGATATCAGTGGCAGAATCAGGAGTGAGTATTCATCCATCAAGGATATTATTTTATTTTAGAATTTTAGTAAATTTAGTATGTTCAGTAGTTGGAGTTAGTTAGGGAATTGTCCCATCAACTCCACATTCAGATAGTTAGAGGTTTTCAGACTAGATTACTTTAGACAGATGTTTAGTATTTTCAGTATTATTATCAATATTCGGTATTTGTTTTAGTTTATGAACCTTATGGCATTTTCAGCCTAACTTTCACATATGTTTTCATATTATCATTCAGTTTCACAACAGGTACCAATCATGGGTTAGCTTGTGGTCTTTCGTGATTGTAAGCACCGTGTGACACCTAGGGTGTAGTCTTGAGGCGTTACCAAACTTGGTATCGGAGCCTAAGGTTCTAAATAAACCTAGGCAGTTTGAAATTAACGTCAAGTAAAGTCTTGTGCATAGGTCTATAGTGTGCCACACTTCTGGACAAGAGGCTACAAGATGTTCTTAGGTAAAGTCCACTTCTTTCAGTGTTCATATTATACGAATGAGCATGAGATTAAGTTGAACTCTCTATAAAATTCTATTATTCCATCCATTTGAAGAACATGCCTTCCAGAAAGACTAACAGAAAAAGAACTGGAAACCAGCTAGTAGCTCTGCCCATTCGAAAAGGTCCCCTGAATGAGCATGTTTCTTATGTAGAGTTTAGAGAAACTTTCACCACTATAGCTCATTCTGTAGCAGCCCATATGAATATCCAGCTACTATTAAGGATAACCCAGTGGCCAATACTACTACAGCTAGAATTTAGGACTTCTCCCAAATAAACCCTCCTATATTTTTAGGGTCTAAGTCTGAAGATGACCCATAGGAATTCCACGACATAATTCAGAAAGTGACTGACATTATGGGTGTGACGCCTAATGAGAGTGTAGAGTTGGGTGTTTACCAGTTGTAGGATGTAACTCATGTTTGGTTTAAGTAGTAGAAAGGGGATAGAGGCACAGATGCAGGTCCTATAGAATGGGAGAATTTTGCTATAATATTTTTAGATAGATTATTCCTCTTAGAGAGAAGGCAAGATAAAGTGTTGTAGTTATCAACTTAAAGTAGGGAAATATAAGTGTGAGAGAGTATTCCCTAAAGTTTACTCAGTTATCTAGGTATGCTCTTCATGTAGTAGCTGATAGCAGGTCTAAGATAAGTAAATTTGTATTCAGAGTATCTGATAAAATGGTCAAGGAGTGTAGGACCACAATATTGATTAAGAAGATGGAATTATCTAGTTTGATGATCAACGCTTATTAGATTAAAGAGGACAAGGTTAAAGAGAGAGAAGCAAAACAAGAGGGTAAGAATAGGTAGTTTCATTTTTTCTCAGCTGAGGTCAGAGGGTGGTGACTGTTCTCAGGTCAGTTAGAAGTTTTCAAACCCAGCTCCATCTTTATCTAGTATGTCAGTACCAATGTTTATGAGTTATAGTCGAGATAGGGCACCAGGCTTCAAAATCCAGGGTAGTATGAGTAGTGGTCGTACCCATCTGCTTTGTGAAGAGTATGGTAGAAATCATAAAGGTGTAAGT
>JAPEIP010000008.1:147723057-147766717 GCA_026120095.1 Capsicum chinense
CCAATAATATATAATCTTCTTGCTTGATTTTGTTTCTCTTTAAACACCTTGACTTTTTTCAACAAACCCCAAATTACCCTATTTACTTGTGAAGGGTGTCGTTCTTCATACCAATAGAAGTAATTACAGCCGCCTAATTTATACAAAATCAATTACAAAATCGATTACAAAATCATGATTAATTAACTACTTTAATTAAGAAGTCAAAAATATTACCTTTGAACTTTTACAAGTAAAAAATCAATGACCTAGATTTTGTTGAGTCTAAGAAGTTTTTAGTAATGCTTCATGACTACATTTACAATAGCGATAATGTTTTTTAGGAAATGCTATGAACAACGAGCTCGACATTATCCAATTCTATTCGAGACAATACAGAAAAAAATTAAACTTTTGAGAAATTAACGAATAAATATTCCATTCAAAATAAAATTTAAAATTAATTTAAATAAGGAAGTTGAAGAAGAATGAAGAAATTTGAAAAATTAGGGTTATTTTTTTATGGTGGAATGAAGAAGAATTAGGGTTATTCCATTCCTAGTATTGCATGTTCAATATGATCAATAGTTATAGTTTTGCATGTACACTCATCCAGTTACTTCATGATGTTCATTCAGTCAGTTATCATCTCATGTATATGAACCCATGTATATCATCCTTTCCTCACTTAGCATGCTAGTACATTCCATGTACTAACTTATACTCTCTTTTGCACTATGATGTCTCATACCATAAGTTTAGATGAAGGGGTTCCTGACTATACTTAGCAGCTCAGGATATCAGTGGCAGAATCAGGAGTGAGTATTCATCCATCAAGGATATTATTTTATTTTAGAATTTTAGTAAATTTAGTATGTTCAGTAGTTGGAGTTAGTTAGGGAATTGTCCCATCAACTCCACATTCAGATAGTTAGAGGTTTTCAGACTAGATTACTTTAGACAGATGTTTAGTATTTTCAGTATTATTATCAATATTCGGTATTTGTTTTAGTTTATGAACCTTATGGCATTTTCAGCCTAACTTTCACATATGTTTTCATATTATCATTCAGTTTCACAACAGGTACCAATCATGGGTTAGCTTGTGGTCTTTCGTGATTGTAAGCACCGTGTGACACCTAGGGTGTAGTCTTGAGGCGTTACCAAACTTGGTATCGGAGCCTAAGGTTCTAAATAAACCTAGGCAGTTTGAAATTAACGTCAAGTAAAGTCTTGTGCATAGGTCTATAGTGTGCCACACTTCTGGACAAGAGGCTACAAGATGTTCTTAGGTAAAGTCCACTTCTTTCAGTGTTCATATTATACGAATGAGCATGAGATTAAGTTGAACTCTCTATAAAATTCTATTATTCCATCCATTTGAAGAACATGCCTTCCAGAAAGACTAACAGAAAAAGAACTGGAAACCAGCTAGTAGCTCTGCCCATTCGAAAAGGTCCCCTGAATGAGCATGTTTCTTATGTAGAGTTTAGAGAAACTTTCACCACTATAGCTCATTCTGTAGCAGCCCATATGAATATCCAGCTACTATTAAGGATAACCCAGTGGCCAATACTACTACAGCTAGAATTTAGGACTTCTCCCAAATAAACCCTCCTATATTTTTAGGGTCTAAGTCTGAAGATGACCCATAGGAATTCCACGACATAATTCAGAAAGTGACTGACATTATGGGTGTGACGCCTAATGAGAGTGTAGAGTTGGGTGTTTACCAGTTGTAGGATGTAACTCATGTTTGGTTTAAGTAGTAGAAAGGGGATAGAGGCACAGATGCAGGTCCTATAGAATGGGAGAATTTTGCTATAATATTTTTAGATAGATTATTCCTCTTAGAGAGAAGGCAAGATAAAGTGTTGTAGTTATCAACTTAAAGTAGGGAAATATAAGTGTGAGAGAGTATTCCCTAAAGTTTACTCAGTTATCTAGGTATGCTCTTCATGTAGTAGCTGATAGCAGGTCTAAGATAAGTAAATTTGTATTCAGAGTATCTGATAAAATGGTCAAGGAGTGTAGGACCACAATATTGATTAAGAAGATGGAATTATCTAGTTTGATGATCAACGCTTATTAGATTAAAGAGGACAAGGTTAAAGAGAGAGAAGCAAAACAAGAGGGTAAGAATAGGTAGTTTCATTTTTTCTCAGCTGAGGTCAGAGGGTGGTGACTGTTCTCAGGTCAGTTAGAAGTTTTCAAACCCAGCTCCATCTTTATCTAGTATGTCAGTACCAATGTTTATGAGTTATAGTCGAGATAGGGCACCAGGCTTCAAAATCCAGGGTAGTATGAGTAGTGGTCGTACCCATCTGCTTTGTGAAGAGTATGGTAGAAATCATAAAGGTGTAAGTAGAGTGAGTAGTGACGTGTGTTTTGGATATGGTGAGACAGGGAATAGAGTCAGAGAATGTCCTAAGGCTGGTCCACGGAGTTAGCACAGTCATCCTTCAGTCCCATACGGTGCCCGACTCAGTAGGGTGCCACCTACAGTGCCACTTGTGGTTAATGTCAGAACAAACTTTATGCACTCCATCCCCCACACGATGAAGAAATTTCTCCTGATGTAGTTATGGGTACATTATAGGCATCTCATAATCTTATGTATGTTTTACTCGATCCAGAGCTTTACAACATTGTTGTCGGCCCAAACATTTGCAAAGCCCTTTTTAGTATCTACTTCAGTGAGAATACCCATCATAGCTAGGTGGTACACAAAAATTACCCGGTTATAGTACCCCAGCAACCCACTTCAGGTGATTTCAAAAATAGAGTCGTACAATTTTAGTATCTCGATGAACCAGTCATTGAATGAAGGGGTAGTACCTCAGTGCTTAGGAGTCATACATGTTGTTAGATTCTTTCTCAAAATCCTATGATAGAATATGATCTATAATTTGAAGTATGAAACTAAGAATTTAGCAACGGTAGTAGAGTTGGGATGGTGTTATCTTAATTTAACCAGTTTATATATTCCATAAGACTAGCCATGTGAAAGGTGAATTAGTAGGCTTGAAGCAGTGTATACAAAAATTTATGTTTGTTGATTCAAACAATGTGTTGTGGATGTGTTATTTGTAGGATATGATAAAAGTAGTATGGCTACTAAAAAATTGGGGATATCCATGTTATGTGTTAAAATCTAAGCTTGAATCTTTGAGGGTTGAGCTAATATGGAAAGATGCGTTGAAAATTCTAAGTTAGTCAATATTAAGTTGTTACATGATGATTGTTGGAGCTATAGAGAGCTAAGAGTTGTATCTTAGAAGAAAGTAGTAGCAACAAGTTTTACATTATTAGCCATAGTCATTTAAGGTGAGTTTACCAACTATGTGTATTATTATCCCCCAGATTTTTGAGTAAGATGGTGGTAGTTCAATTTAGAGTTGTTGATAAGTGATTCACAAACATAAAATAATGGCTTTAAGCTAAGGAGGAGATAATAGGGCAAGTAACCAAGTAAGGCTCTTAGATTCTAGCAATGATGCTAGTGTGTTTTTGAACTACACTAGGGAGGGAGATTCCCAATACATTCTTATTTCAGTATTTGTACTTCAGTTATTATGATATCTACTCATGCCTTACATATCAGCTCTATGCTCATAGCTCATATTCAAGCACTTTTCATAGAACCATGTACGATTCCAGTCCCTCTTATGGGGAGTTCCAATTTTCTCAGCAGTGCAAATCATGTTCGATGAATTCAAAAATTCCAAACTCAGGTCATACAACTCATGACTCATGTGCTCATGATTTACAATATGTTCAGTTCCAGTACTCATGCAACACTCTTAATGATTAGTGAAATTCCGATTATGTCATGTATATTTTCAGTTTAGGTCTTTTGATGACTCCATGATGTTGATATTCTATTCATTAGATTTACTATTTTACATACTCTGTTTCAACTGCATATCATTATCATATCATTCATGAATTCATGAAATAATTCAGTCATGTGTCATGTCTCCAGAATTCAGTCATGCTTCAGTTATACATGTTGGTGTCAGTACAGTTCCTTAGTTTCTCTCATTTAAGTCACTATCATTTGGGGATGAATGTTCCCAAGGGGGAGATATTGTAAGATCCTATAAAGTCCTAGTCCTTTGAGTCCTTTATAGCATGCCAAAAGAGGTCCCAGATTAGACAATTTTTGCTAAGTGTTGGAACTTAGTCTCATTTTTGTCCTTGATATTTTAATGGCATCATTTATGATCTTTTTGGCCTTAAAATGTCAATTTTTAAATTAATTCATGATCAGTGATGTCAATAGGTCATATTGGGTGAGTTTTGGAAATTTCGAACATCGTTTGAGTGATGTTTGAATGGCCAAAATAGCAAGCCAACATAATCTTGATGCGTTGCATTGGCTATCGTATTGTACACATTGACGCGATGCATTGATGATCGTGTTGACACCATAGATGCGATGCATCACCTATCGTGTCACTGGGCCAATTTTGCCATTAACTTATGAGTTTCAAAGGGCATTTAGGTCCTTTTTCCCTTACCCAATTCAGCAAAAGACTGGTAAGAAATTTTAAGGTTAGCAAAGTCAAAATCCCTGAAGATTAAATTTCACTAGAGTTCCTAGACTATCATCGTATAACTCATAAGGGGACTATACGAGTCGTAGCCATTGAAGCCTGAAGACAGATATGCCAACAGGGAACGAGTCGTAGCCAGACATAACGACTAATTGTAAGAGGTGTTACCACTGCCTATATAATTTTCCTATTTTATTTTGATTAGGTATTCCTTGTTTTTTGGAGATATTATAAATACCCTAGGGTTATTCCTTTATTATGGTAAGCACTTTTGATAATTTTCATCATACTTTTACATACTTTGATCATTGATACTATTGTTCTTGAGTTTTTGGTTTCGTATTCAATTGGAGATTTTGGATTTTACTCTTTCATAATTTTGAAATTTGTTACATGTTTTCTTCATTGATTGTCATGGATTGTTGTATAAGTATGAGTGGCTAATTTCCTTGACTAGGGTTGTGGGAACCCTGGTGGTTTAGCTACATAAGGGTAGTAGGAGATTCATCTATTTCATTGTAGCTGGGTGTATTGAAATCTTCTTAATATTAATCATACCCCAAACTACTATAGAGGCTTAGAAATTTCCTGTATTCGAAAACGTCCTAGCAAAGGAGTTTGAAATTGGGAAAAGTAAGTTATGATAGTAATTCGTGGCTATCAACCCTTGTGTAATTAACTTAAGACTCAATAAGTGAGAGTTGTACTGAAGTTAAAGACAAGAGATAGTAAGGCATCACTCTGAGACTTATAAGGTGAAGGGTGATATTTATCAGCACATTCACAGGACAATTGATAATACATATCTTATCAACTTTGCACGCAGAGCAGTAGGTTAGGTGGATCAAACACGAGAAACTTATGGAGTTTTGAAGCTAGGAGGAACACTGACCTAGTTTTTATCTCTATTATTTACAAACGCAAGCATTCAATTTTGGTTGCTTGTTACTATTGACTATAGTATCCCCTATTTATTTTTCTGCACTACTCGTGAATTTTGTCAAGTTTGAGATATTGTTCCATGTATTCCTTGTGGGTTCGACCCCAACCTTGTTTGGGTTAATATATTTGACATCAACCGTGACATACTTCTTTGGAGATTAGTTTTGGGCAATATCAACCCAGAAGGTAGAATTGCATGTTACTGTGATCAAATAGTTGGAGCAATAATTCGGACAAATGTCAGCAACCTTGAATTAGAGGCATCTAGGTACCCTTCAAAGATATATATTGCAAAATCCTAAGAACGACGGTCACTATCTTGCCATCACCACTCAATGTGAAAAGGCAACTATTGACCCCTATACCCATCGTTGATGAGTTAAAAAATTATAACATTGATGTAGATGAGGCATCTGAAGTGTAGTCAAAGAAGGTGGTGACTAATGTTAAGTCATCACAACAGTCGACAGGTGTTGAGAAAGAAGTTTCTAAGGTTAAAGGTAAAGGAAAGGCAAGTGAGCAGGTGTTGAAGATTATTCCACATCCTCCCCCACCTTTTCCTCAGCATTTAAAAAAGAAACAGGAGAAAGGGTAGTACTAAAAAAATTTTCTATAATGAAGGAATCATCTATTAATATTTCTCTTATGGAGGTATTAGAGAAGATGCCAAGTTACGCAAATTTTAAGAAGGACTTGGTCACTAAGAAGCGTACGGGGAGCTTTGAGCCCGCAGATAATGTGCATCATTGTAGTGTTATGGCTACCCCGATCATTAGTGGAGAAAAAGGAGGACCCTGGATCATTTACTATTTCATATACCATTTGTTCCTTCTACTTCTCTCAAGCATTATTTGATTTGGGAGCTAGCATCAATCTCATTCCATGGTGGTATACAGGAAGTCGGGGTTGAGGGCACCTAAACATACATCCATGAAGCTGTTAATTGTCGATCATACTGTTGAGAAGCCCATTAGTATTTTGTGTGAAGTATTGTTGAAGGTTGTATCCTTTATATTTTTGGCTGACTTCATGATCTTAGATTGTGAGGTAGACTTTAAAGTCCTTATTATCTTGGAAAGGCCTTTCCTAGCTATGGGTAGGGCTCTGGTTATCATAGAGATAGGGAAGATGAAGTTCAGACTCAATGATGAGTAAGTCACATTTAATGTTTCTCAATCTATGTGGTAGCCGAAGGATATAAGGGTGGTATCTGTGATTAAGACTATTGATAATGATAAAATAACTGCGACCATTTAAGAAAGACTTGGGGTTGAGGCTTTAGCATCAGTCATCATGAATTTTGATAGCAACGACATCGATAAGTAAGACAAGATGATGAGTGCATTGTATGGTAGAAGTTCTTACAGTTATGTTCTAAAGAATCTTTATCTTGATTTGAAGAGTAGAACGACTCCTCAAACTCGACCATCCATTGAAAAGCCATCGGTCTTTAAGTTAAAGGCCCTCCTATCATACTTGTGATATGTATTTTTGGGGCCCAAAAGTACCTTATGAATCCTTATTGCGGCTAATTTGTTAGAGATATAGGTTGAGGCATTACTTTCAGTGTTATAGAGATTCAAAAGGGCTATGGGATAGACCTTTGCAGATATTATGGGGATCCCATTAGGTGTTTGTACATATAAAATGAAGCTTGAGCCAAATTGCATTCCCAGTATTGAGCTTCAACGTCGTTTGAATCCTCCTAGGCAGGAGGTTTTGAAGAATAAAATTATTAAATGGTTATATGCTAGAATAGTTTACCCTATTGAGGACAACAAGTAGGTACAATTTGATCTAAAGAAGAGTGATCGATTACTGGATGGCGAGTATGCATGAACTACAAAATGCTAAACACTTAGACTCAAAATGACCATTTCCCCATGCATTTTATGGATTGGATACTTGACAGGTTAGCAAAAACAAGTTGATTTATTTTCTATATGGGTACTTGGGTTACAATCAGATTTTGATTGCTCTCAAGGACAAGGAAAAAACTATCCTTACCTGCCTTTATGGGACTTTTCCATTCAAGAGGATGTCATTTAGATTATGTAATGCTCCCGCTACTTTTTAAAGATGTTATGACATGGTGGAGGATATGATAGAGGTCTTCATGCATGATTTTTCAGTAGTTGGGGACGTTTTTGATGACCGTTTGGCCCATTTGGATAACGCACTCCAGAGGTGTGAGGAGTGCGACCTGATGTTGAATTAGGAAAAGTACCATTTTATGTTAAGAAAGGTATTTCTCATGGGTGTAAAATCTCAAAATAGGGTATTGAGGTGGATAGAGCGAAGATTAAGGTGATTGAAAATTTATTTGCTCCTTTCTTAGATAAAGGTATCCGATGTTTTTTGGGTTATACTGGCTTCTATAGGAGGTTGACCAAGGACTTTCTAAAATTTCTAACCTTATTTGCATGCTTTTAGATAAGGAGGTGAAATTTATTTTTCATGATGCTTGTCTCAAGGCCTTTGAGTTCCTTAAAGAGGGGTTGATTACGACTCCTGTTATTGTATCCCCAGATTGGTCTTTACCATTTTAGGTGATGTGCGATGTTAGTAGAGTGGCCCTAGGTGTTGTCCTTGGCTAGAGGTGTGAAAAGATCCTTCACCCAATATACTATGCCATCAAGGAATTAAACCCCACACAAAAACTATACAGTTACTGAGCAGGGGTTGCTTACAGTGGTTTTTGCCTTTGAAAAGTTCCAGCATTACTTGATTGTGACCAAGATCATAGTCCATACCGATCATGCAACATTGAGGTATCTTATGTCAGAAAACTCCCAAGCCGAGATTGATATATTGGGTCCTCTTGCTGTAAGAATTCGACTTTGAGGTAAGAGATCAAAAGGGCATTAAAAACCAGGTTATGGATTAATTGTCTCGCCTTGAGGATAAGGCAATGCAGAAATTAGGGGATGAGCTTGACATGGATGATACGTTTCTAGATGAGCGGGTCTTGGCACCATTTTAAGATACCTACTTTGTTCAGTCAACCTAAGATACCTACTGAGTAGAATTGGACCATACTTACCCCTACTGTGTCCTTTCAATGCAGATCTAGATACGAGTGCACCACATCACAGCTGAGTTTGGGCAGTGATTTGATATTTTTGAGGTATTGTCCTCTTTATGCTTCTAGAGTTGACATTCAACCCCATCCTATCTAGTTATGTCTTATTTTGTATTCAGAAACAAACTTGTGTTCCTTTTTGGATTATCAATTGTATTTTCAGACTTTGAGTTGTATATAGATTATTCTTTCACAGTGACACCAAATTTTGAGATAGCTTATGTATTGTTTTGATATTTAGATTTTCGCTATGTTTATGTATGTATGGTTTGACTTAGTTCGACTTAGTTCGCTATGACTTGCTTGTCAGGAGGTATCCGCAATAAGTGCCATCATGACTCTTGTTTTTGGATTGTGACATTATTAAACTATGATATTAATTGCAAGTTGTAGCAATTTTTTTAAAAACATAGTAATAATTTGTTTTTAAATAAAATAAACAAGATAAAGTTATATATTTAGCTATGTCTTAAATCGTTGTGTAAATCCATTCTCTCTCATATTAATAACCGTGTAGTGTTAAATTATGGAAAAAAAATTCTCACTTGTATTCCTTCTTCATCCAGAATTGGCTTCACCTTCTTCGTCTCAAAACTAACATAGTGAATCCACATTAATATAAACCATGACTAGTACTAATTACTTTGTTTACTGCAACGAAAATTTTTTTGATATCAAACAATTATGAATTAGCTTATTTTCAATATGTACCGTGATAGTTTTCAATTTTATAAATTTTATACCTGTTACATATGCTAAAAAAAGTTATGTGACAAGCAAGATCATTTTTCTTATCAGTTGTCACATACATAAAACTCATTTCATACAATTGTGAAATATACGAAATTTTATCGATACTAATTTAAATATCAATTTTATAGATTGAGAACTCGAAAAAATATACCATAATTAAGCATGAAATGAGTATATAAATTGGCTCTAACGAAATTCATTAAACTAATTCATGGATGACATATTCTGTAACACTTTCATACACTTAAAACTGTTATAAAATTAAATCACTTTTATGTAAAATCTTATATACCAATTCTATAAATTGAGACGCTAAAAATTAAAAATCATTTAAAATATGTCTTTGATATATATAAACTGATTTCAACTTAATTATTTAAGATAATACATAAATACTAGATTGTATATATTTTTCACATATTAAAACAAAATTATTAAAATGTAATATTTGTTGGCATCAATTTTCATATGGTAATTCTACCAATAATATCATCACAAATTTAAGATCCACGAATTAAAATTGAAGATATTGTACTATAATCTGTAATTATAGAGAGATTGGGTAAGAAGGAAGTATGGAGAGAAGGAAAATATTTGTTTTCCTTTTTAAATTGAATATAAATAAAATTGAAGAAATAGGAAAAAACATGCTCATTAATAGGTTCCATATTTTTATTCAACATAATTACTAACTTCTATTAAAATGAAAGATTTTTTTAACAAAATATATATATATTTTTTTGGTTTTAAATTTGTTATTAATTGAAATCTAAGAAGTATTGCTATGACTTATAATATATAATCTAAGGATGTATATTTCAATTTTTTTTCCTTTCTGGTGTGTAGCTAAACTTGTAACATTTCCTTTTGTTTTCCTTTTTCTAGGCCTAAAGGGCCTTAATTACAAATGTTTTCGGCACTCACATTTATAAGTTGTTCTAGTTAGATTCACCTCCTTCAAGAGTAATTAAAATTCTTTCTCCATCTCATTTTATCGTTATTTTCTTTTTTGTCCGTCTCAAAAATAATATTATCTTTTTTATTTAATAACTATTTAAAGACACAATTCACTTTTATCTTTGCTGATCCCACTTAATTAGATATATAAATAGTATATTTTTAATAAAAGATAATTTCATAAAAATCATCAATCCTTTTTTTATTTTTTAAACTCTATGCTTATTCAAACTATGTCACATAAAATAGGAGTAAAATATTTCAGACACTTCTAGCAGGATGTTGCTCAAATTGTAGAGCGTGCACTTTGCATGCGAGAGGCAAGAGGTCCGATCCCAACATCTCTCCATTGTCCAGTGTGATAAATTAAGTAGCTCTTTACCTCTAAATTCAAAGGTCGTTTCCCCGTGAAATTGAATTAACCCTCCCACCCCTCACGTACTTTGGTTGTAGTTCACTTTTCTTTGCATCAATCTAAAAAGAGGGTCGGTATACCCGAATTGTATGAAATAACGAACGACATTTTCAACTTTTTTTCTCAAACGAGAATAAACAATGAGTACAAAAAGTTGTACTATCAAACTAATGGTACTTGCCTGCTAATTCTAGTAGATATTATGGGTTGGTGAAACATCACCAATCAAGTTAAGTGAAAAATAAATTAGACTTCTAGAGTGACCAAATTCTTTATCAATTTCAAGTTTTCATATGCTTTCTTCTCAAGCAATTTGAGAAAATGAGTTTTTCGTAGCTGCTATAAAAGTAATGTCAACATTAAATGTCCACCAACATGAATTGTGGTGCAGTGAATAGGGTTGCTCCATCCTTAACCAGAGATCGAGAGTTTGACCCTGGGTATGGAGAAAACTTTATTGGGAGCTCTGCCAACTTAATGGGCCTTGCAACGCGCAATCAACATTAGTCGGGGCTCTAATGCGGGTACTGGACACCGGATGGGAAACCAAAAAACATTAAACGACCGAAAACCCATCTTTTACCTTGTGTTCATGAATTTCTCCACATAGGATTATTGTTAATTAACTTATCTTTCAGTCAATATGTACTTTTCAATATCTGATATGAACCTTTTAAAAATGTTCTTTGATCTTCTTGCTTATGCTTACTTCACCCATCGATACATATGGGATGGACGCTAACATGATATTGTTGAATAAGTGATTCAAAAAAGAACAAAAGTTACTGTAGCTTTGTTTTAGTATTTTGCTGTTTTTTGACTTAGTCTAAGATAGTTGTTGTTTGGTCCTTAAGTTTTTCTGTTTAGTTGAATGCACTACTAAATTGGTACCCTTTATTTTCTGCATTTATATTTGAATCATAAGCCTATATATAAATCATTATCTGTGATGAATGTGGAGTGAAAAACAGTCTTGAAATTCCACAAAAACACTACCATTTTATTTCCCTGCTAGTTTCTTCTTTCCTTTCTAATATATTCTTCTTGAGTGAGCTTAAGATATTTTTTCTAGAACATTTGTGGTTTTAGAGCTAGGTTTAGATTCAAGTGATCTTTTAACAGAAAAAAATCATGACTTCCAATGAAAATTCTTTAAACATATCTCAGTCTATCATCCCTATTTTTATAGGACAAAGTTATTCGTCTTGGAGCATTAAGAAGAAGACTTTTTTAAGTCAAAAAATCTATGGGGCTTGATTGAGACTGGACATATAGATCTGCACGAAGAGTAACGGCTGAAGGAAAACAAAAAAGAAGAACACCAAGGCATTATTTGTACTTCAACAGGTAGTCCATAAGTTGACGTTTTCCCAAATTACAACAGCCACTACTTCGAGGCAAGCATGAAAAGTTTTGCAAACTGAATTTCAAGGCTCCTCAAAGGTAATAGTTGTAAAACTCCAAACTCTTCCGCATGAGTTTGAAGCTTTAGTAATGAAAGTAAATGAATTTGAGCAAGATTTCTTGTCTAGAGCAATGGCTATTATTAGTCAAATGAGATCATACGGAGACCAAATAACCAATCAAACTGTTGTTGAAAATTTTTAAATAGTGTAACTCCTACTTTTGATCATGTTATGGCTACAATTTAGGAGCTTAAAGATTTATTTAAATTTTCATACGATGAATTAATGGTTTCTTTACAAGCCCGTGATGCAAGAATAAATAGATCAACAGAAAAGTAGGAAGCAAAAACATTTCAATCTAAGATGGAGGCACCTAATTCAAGAGATCATATAAGGAAGTGTGACCGAAAGAGGACGAGGCGAAGGTGCATTTTGAGAAAATAACCAAGGTTGAGGCCGAGGCAAAGACTTTGAGCAAAGGCACTTTAATTATCATATAGGTAATAAAAATAGCAAATAATGTTATCGTTGTAAGCGGTTTAGGCATGTGAAAGCATATTTCTAATACAAGAAGAAACAAGTGAATTATGCTGAGACAATTAATAAAAAAAGTAAGTTATTCAGAGCATGATGCTAATATAATTGTAAGTGATATGTAGTCTATAGATAGAATCTGCTCCTACCATATGCCAGGCATGAAGTCAATCTTCAAAAGAACTTGATGATACATAAAAATCAACTATCAAACTTAGTAACAACAACGGCCTCCAAACGGAAGGAAGAAAACAGTAGTAATCAAATGCAACCATGGTAAAGTAATGTTTCTTTATGATGTTCTATTTATTCCTAGTTTGGCACATAATTTATTGAGTGTTGGACAATTAATGATGACTGTATATTAACTTTAGTTTGATTATGAAGAATGTGTTACTATAGCTAAGAAAATCATACCAAACGATGGTTAGTGTGCTCATGGCTTGAAATAGAATATTTCCACTAAAAGTTTCAAATATGAAGAAGTTTTCTTTGGTTATTAGTGGAAAAATTGACTCTGAATTGTGGTATTTGAGGTATGTATATCTCAATTTCCAGGGGATGAAGTTGCTACGCAAAAAAGGTTTGGTCATTGGATTACGAAAAATAATTTTTTTTTAATTTATGTGAAGGCTGCATTTAAAAGCAAAGTAGAAAGTCATTTCCTGTTGGAAAGGCTAGGAGAGCTTTTAGTTGCCTAGAATTAATTCATGCAGATTTGTATAGTGCAATGAATACTCATAGTTTGGTGAAAGTTGATATTTCTTACTTATCACAGATGATTTAAGTCAAATGAGTTGGGTGTATTTTCTGAAATGTAAATTAGAAGATTTTGAGAATTTTAGAAAATACAAGGCTTTAGTGGAGAATCGTTGTGGGTTGCACATAAAATATCACGATCCGATCTACAGGTCATGATGGCACCTACAAAATTTTTCAAGTAGGTAAGCCAATACTATAACCCGGAGCTAACACAATTGGTTAATTTGGTATGAAATGCAAATATGGGTCAAATTCAATGAACACAAGTTATAAATAAACTGTGTTCTAATGTAGATAAATAGATAAACACGAATACCAACACCATGACCTGGTATAGTCAGTACAAAAACATCCAGTATCAATAATACAACCCAACGGTCTAAAGGTAGCTAATACATCTGTCTCAAAATAAAAGACTGAATATCAATAAGACAGAAGAAAATAGGCGACACAAAGTCCAAGAGCTCACGCTATCTCTAGGATGTCAACACCTCACGAACTCGAGTCAGCGATGACAACTAGTACTCGGATCAGCACCAAAAAGGTACAAAACTGTAGTATGAGTATCAAAACAATCGGTACTCAGTAGGCATCATCACCCGACTGAGCTAAGTCATGATATAAAGATGATATAATGCAAGATCATCAAAACTAAGTCGAGGTATACAATCGAACATGAATCATCTCTATCATCACTGTACAGAATAAGTAATTAAATTAGAACAGTAGTAAAGCATAAGGAATCAACACATTTCAATACTGTCGTGAATAAGTAATAGACAATGGAACCATAACGCATCGTACGTATAACCACAAGCGAATACAAGTACAAAGTTTTCTCCCATACGTCAACTGGTGCATAAATAAAGAACTCATCATAACATCATATACTATTGGAGAGTACACCCAAGAGAAAAAAATAATAAGGTATTTGACCAAAAACATATCCAAGTCTCATCATTATTCAATCGTGTTCCACGTTTATCATCAATCGAACATTTAACCGAACTTTTGTTAGTTACCAACATTGATCATATAACTATATTCCATACTATTACCATTATTAGTCACTTATCATCCATATCCATTAACCTCTATTTATTAGCTAAACAAGGGTCATTAACTAATCCATCAAATTCGTAGCCATCATATAATTATAGGTATTTATTAGATAACTATTCACCATATAGCCATTTTAATAGCCAATGTTCCTTAACTAACCATTATTTACCACTAACATTGCTCACTAAGTGAAGCCTCATTTTACAACTAGTTTTTCGCTTACCATCTAGTCTTGATTAATCATTTAAATAATATCCATCATGAATCTTTATTTTTCAGTGATCATTAACTACTTTGCTTTACATACATTTAACACTAGTGGGCTACATCTTGCATTGTAATGTCTCAATACGTCCAAATTACACACATGGATATATATAAGCATAATACTTCCATACATAGGGCTAGCCGGACACAAACTGGTAGATGTATGCATAGGAAAATCAAGTAACCATCCAATGTCCTTGTTGGGTATATCATCATAGTCACCCTCCGTCCTTGTCGGGTATCGTCATCATCATCACAATATCCTTCAGCCTTACCGAGTATTAATATCATCATCATAACATCCTCCGGCCTTGTCGGGTAACAATATGATCATCATAATTTCCTTTGGCCATTCTAGGTATAAATATATCATTATATCCAATTTAATATGGATAATAAAGAGTAAGCCCTACTAGGACTAAAGTAAAGAACATACCCCACAAGGGATAAAGTAAAGAACAAGCCCCACAACGGCTATAGTACGGAACAAGTCCCATGAGGGCTAAAGTAAAAAAACATAAAAGGAGAAGCAAGAAGACCATACCTCTATATTTCCTTGCTCATCATCAATGTCATGTTATCGGTAAGTGTATGTATATATGTAACATGAGTATTTTAAGTTATAAGACAATAAACTAGCCCATTAGATCATGAGCATAACCATAAGCATTATCATGAGTAATGGCCCACAAGTAACCTATTCATTGTCCCACCATTAGCATAAAGAAAGTTCATCACTAACTTGAGCAATAACAAATCCATGGCTTATTTAATAGCATGGACATGGGTTCCTTTGATTGAATAAAATATAGCTCATTATGGAATCATCAATAATTCTAGTAAATTAGACCAAGAACATTAGTTCTAATGGAATTACCCGAATTTACCACCAATGTTATCCAACATGATTCCAAGGGGGCATTTCCTAGGCATTTGATAAACGTCTAAGGTCTTCACGGGAACTATATCAATCCATGATTAAGGTTGGTCAAGAACTGAATTCTAATTCCCCAAAATACTTTATAAGTCCAACTTCTACTCGGGACTAGGCTAAGGTATCTAAATCAACTCTTAGATATATAGAAATCCATTGTAATCCTAAGGTAAAGGTCTTTCCCAAGAACTACACTTAACTCAGTCATAGTAACTAAGTACTTTAATTAATGTAAGCAACTGGGTTATTATACCCACAACTTGAGTGACAAGGTCACTCCGATCTAACTAGAGTAACTAAGGAATCCTCATGCTAATTATGAGACATGAAGTCTCATTTCACCATGGTTTAAGCCTACAATATAAGCATTCCAACCTATGAGTTCAAGTGACCAAAATAATAAAACTATTCCCAAGCCTTACCATTTATCAATCCAACACCTAAACCCCTCCTATTCTAATAAAATATCACAGTTATACTATAACATAGCCCAATATAACAAAGAATAAGCCTAACCTACCTTAAATCTAAAGAAAACTCACAAACTGCTAAACCTTTGCTTTTCCCCTCTGAGCAGTTTCTTCAAGGTGCCAAGCTATCAAAAACACATTCTACACATCATTTTGAGAATATAGATACCTATGTTGTACCATTGTTTTATGGCTCAAAAAATGACACCAAAAATTTAAAGTGGGTCCCGCTTACGGGAAACACATTTTCGAGGCCAACCTAGCATAATATCAATCTCATGAGATCAAAACCCCCATGAATGGGTGTAAACTAAGCAAACATTTGGTTAAAATCAAGCCTTACGTGATTTGGCGCTTTGTCAAATAATCAACAATTTCAAGCATGAAATTAAAGGATTCTTACCTTAAATCCAATGTTAATCACAAAATATATATGTTAATAACACTTCGAAGTCACACACAAGACTCAATTTAAGGTTAGCACACAATTTTAGGGTTTCTAGGTCTCAAAATTGAGTGAGAAATGCCTAAATATGGCCTAAGAGGTCCTTAAATAACCACATTAGGTAAAGAGATGTTGCTATCACACTTCTTGGACTGTAATCGCCATGGTGCAATCGCCATATATTTATTGCGATCATGCTGGTCCTTGTATGATTGTAATGCACTAGCACCATCGAAACATGGAAATTTTTCCAAGTTTCCAACAATACCTTGGGATTCATTCAGAATTCGATATATGCAAATAAACTATGTAACCACACTAAATTTGATGTTTTGGACAGATTGACGAACTTGTATTTTCCATATGAGGTCATTTCGACCAAATATGGGTCCCACATCCAACTTTCAATTTTCTAACTTTCCGACCAATAGGTCGAAATGAGCCCGAGTGCATTGAGACCTAAACCAATGGTCTATGTAGCCTAAAATTGATATTCCGGAGCTACTGGAAAAGTCAAAATTTACATCCAAGATCATTTTACTAAAATTTTTGCCTAGCGGCAATTCAAAACCAATAATGACTTCTAAATAAGGAATTGGCTCTAAAAATAAGGTGAACTACCCGGTAACTGAACTATCAGTTCCACCAAGCTATAAATGGCTTAGGGAAACTATGCAAAATCTCTAATGGCAAAAATAAGAGGAAATATGGAAAATAATCTGAAGGGTCATTACAATATCTACTCCTAAAGGAACTTTCGTCCCCGAAAGTTAAAGATGGGGAAGTACCTGAAGTCTCACATTACTAGCTAAAATAAGCACAAGCTCCTCCATAAAGGACAAATACTTATCTAACTGTACTAAGTCCCATCTATGTATATAAGTTGGATCAGGAAAATACTACCACAACATTGAGACATAGAAAACCAAAGGAACGACAACAAAATTTAGAGGTAAATCTAACTCATAAGGTACCTCTCCAACTGTGCGAATATCATGATTTAAACCAAGGCCTATTCGTGACGAGTATCTCAAGTCCATCGAGGATCGTAGATCACAGCTTTGCACTTAATACAACAACACGACATCCCCATTGTTGGATGAATTCCAAACATATAACAAGATAGAACAAGGTAATATTAATGAATAAAAAGAAGTCTACGACCGATAACCAGTAACCGGCCAAACAACCAACAAACATCACCAAAGTCCACAGTAATCCAATAAAGCCTTAAAACAAGAGAACCAATAAAAACAATCTTAGTTGGGACATCTCCTAGGCTTTGAGAGATGACAATGACAATGATAATGTTAATGATAATGAAAACTCTTTATTCTAATATATGATAATAACGGATGAAATATCTAAGTCTTCCGTAGAATGGAAGCTCACTACTTCACCACAAAGAACAGACAAACCGAGCTAATCCACCTAATCTACATATAAAAAGTAGAGTTATCTCCAGTACCTGCATTGCGTGGGGACACAACTTCTGGAGAAAGTTAGCGGTTAGAGTGCTAGCATGTAACTCAGGGATAGGGGATAATAGGCGTCCGCATTGACAATCACGATTTCTAGTATTGGTCCTCAGAGCCTCCACTTTCATAACTCAGCTACACAAACCTCATTAAAGCCCAATAAAAACAATTATCACGCATTCCCATTGATTGAATCATGAAACACATCTAAACATACATTATTGGTAACGTCATACCAACTACACTTGTAAGGTAATATTAAATTGCCAAAACAATTTCATAAATAGGGGAATTCATACCTTGTATCAATTATACATTAGCTTGGGGAAACACCCAACCCCATAAGGTTCAATTTCAAAATCATTATACTTCATTGATTTCACTTTGTGCAATAGGTCAAGAGTAGTTCAATATGCATACTTTTCGTATTAAAAAACCAGTTTCACAATATGGGGTTAAGGTCTTAACCACTTGAAAAGTCATAAGTTTTGGGAAATCACAATCCCTCAATTTATTCACTATACACATACATCAAATTGATTTTAAAACCACCATTTAAACATAACCCATGCTGGGACAAACATGAAACATCTTATAAAAAAGAGTTATTCAAAACCCTTAACCCATGTTTAAAAAAAACACCAATACAATAAGAAAAACACTTTAAAATACATGCTTTTAACAAATTTGCAATTAGAGAAGAGTAACTTACCTATAATATCCAAGTTTATGAAGAGAATTTCACCCTAGAGCCCTTGGATGACCTACTTTTTGGAAACCCTAAGTATCTTTCTTGAGAGATTTGAGACAGTTTTGAGATTGTTTGATTATGTTATGAATGAGAAATAAACCCTCTTATGTTCTTTATGAACGTGGTATTTTAATTCGGTGGGAAGGAAATTGACCAAAGTTCCCTTAATTTAAAAGATGAAATTTAGTAGTCAAAGACTACGGGTCACTATATGATTCATAAATTCTTATTGCGACTCGTTACCACGAGTTGTAGTCAAGATAGTTTCCAGAGCACCCACACACTGTTGACCCTATGACTCAACTACTATGACTCGTAGTGTCCAGTCGTAGTCAACACATCACCCAATTGGGGTAAACACTGGACATCCTATTATTTGGCACCCTACGACTCGTAACGAGTACTTACGACTTGAAACGAGTACTTACGACTCCTAGTGACCCACTTATACTCAGAGCAGAAATTAGTCACATATTTACTGCTTAGGTTATGATTTTAGTCGAACGACTCGTCAAGACTCCCTATAACTCATTGGTTAAGTCGTAGTCAAGGCTGTGAGGATAAAATTTTTGAAATCTTCAAGGACCAAAATCATAGGTTATTACATACTACGTCCTTGGGATCATTCATCCTCGAATGATATGACAAAGCATTTATTTGCCCAATTTGACTCCAAAAAAATCACACATTGCCTTTAACACAAATAGAAAACAAAGATACTTGGGAAATTACAATTTTCTTTAACAAAGCCAGAAAATAAAATCTTATGGAATATACATACGTCAAGCGCAATTTTTTAAAATAGGGAACAAGAATGGATTACTTGGATTCATGTCCTCCTTGGATTCCCAAGTAGGTTCCCCAACCTTTTGGTTTCTCCTTAAAAGAACCTTTATCGAATCCACATCATTTGACTGCATCTAATAGACTTACCGGTCCAAAATCTCAATTAGGACTTCCTTATAGGACAAGGGATCCAAAATGCTCACTATTTTCTAGGGAACAACTGTCGAAGGATCACATATGCACTTTCTCAACATCAAAACATGAATGAATGAATAGAGCTCAAGCTAGAAGGCACCTTCAATTCATCTGCAACATTACCAATGCTTTTCAAAACCAAGTATAGACCAACATAATAGAGACTGAGTTTCCCATTTTTACCAAAATGCTTCACTCCCTTCATGGGAGATACCTTCAAGAACACCCCATCACCAACAATGAAATCCAACTCCCTTTGCCTCACATTCGCATAGGACTTATGGCAGCTTTGGGCGACCTTAAGTCTATCCTGAATCACCTTGATTTTCATCATGGCTTGGTGAACCAATTCAGGGCGAAAGATCTTATTTTCACCAACCTCAAATCACCCAATAGGAGACCTATACCTCCTACAATATAATGCTTCAAACGGGGCCATTCCAATGATAAAGTGATAACTATTGTTGTAGGCAAATTCTATGAGAGATAAGTGACCAGCCCAAATTCAACCAAAATAAAATATATAAGCCTGAAACATATCTTCTAAGGCCTGAATTATTCTTTCCACTTGCCCATCCTTCTGCAGATTAGAAGGGGTACTAGGGGTTACCTTAGCCCCAAACCTCTCTAAAATGACCTCCAGAAGTAAGATGAGAACTGAGTACCTCAATCAGGTATGATTGAAAATGGAGTACCATGTAACTTCACGATCTCCTCAATGAACAACTTAGAATACTTCTCAGAAGAGAAATTAGTCCTCACTGGTAAGAAGTGAGCAGACTTAGTCATCCTATCCACAATGACCCAAATCAAATCAAATTGTTGGAGAGATTGTAAAGACCAATAAAAAATCCAAATTAATTATTTCCCATTTCCAAATCGATAACTCAATCTCTTAAGTTAACCCACCGAGCCTCAAGTAGTCCACTTTCACTTGCTGACACACTATGCACTTACCTACAAAATTGGCCACATCCCACTTTATATTATTCCACTAATAAATTTCCTTAAGATCATGATACATCTCCGTTGAACATGGATGACCATATAAAGCGACTTATGAACTTATGACAAAAATATTTCTCGCTACCCATTAACATTGGGAATACATAATCTGCCTTGGTATCTGAAGACACCATCATTACCATTCTCGAAAACCATCACCTTTTACCTACCGACATCATTCTTAAATTACATCAAGATAGGATCTAACACTTGATTCTCTATTACCTCTGCTCTAAGAGATGACTTTGCTGCCTCTTGAACAATCTCACCACCATCCTCAAAATCCAAGAGAAAGAATCCAAGAATAGCTAAATAGTAAATCACCTTCACCAAATATTGCTTCTTCTCATCCACATAAGATAAACTTCCCATAGATAACCTACTAAAAGCATTAATAACTACGTTAACTTTACCTGGATGATAGTAAGGACTCATGTGATAGTCCTTGATCAACTTAAACCATCTCTTTGCCTAAGATTTAGCTCCTTCTGAGTGGATAGATATTGAAGACTTTTATGGTTAAAAAAATATTAACATGGATCTCACACAAATAGTGTCGCCAGATCTTCAGTGCAAATACCTTAGCTACCAATTCCAAATCATGAGTTGGGTAATTCTTGTCATGAACTTTCAACTATCTAGAAACACAACCAACCACCTTGGCATACTACATTAACACATTAAAAAATCCCACCCAGGATGCATTGGAATAAACAGTAAAACCATCAATGCCCTTAGGCAGAGTCAAGACCAGAGTTGAAGTTAACTTATCCTTCAACTTCATGAAACTACCCTCACAAGCATCAGACCACAACAACTTCGCCTTCTTCTAAGTAACTTAGAAAATGGGGCATAAATAAAAGAAAAACATCCCACAAACCTTCTATAATTACCGGCTAAACACAAAAAGCTCTGAATATTGGTTGGCATCATGGGTCTAGGCCACTTCTTAACTACCATAACCTTTTAAGGATCTACCACTATCCCTTTATTAGAAACAACATGTCCTAGACAAGTCATAACATTCAACCAGAAATCACACTGAGAGAATTTAGTATACAACTACTACTTCTTAAGGGTTTATAATGCCAAGCGGAGGTGATTGGCCTGATCCACCTCGCTCTTAGAATACATAAAAATATCATCAATAAAGACAATGACAAAAATGTCCAGAAACTGATAGAAAACTTGATTCATAAGATCCATAAATATTGTTGGGGCAAGGGTCAAACCAAAAGATATCACCAAAAACTTAAAATGACCATACTAGGTTTGAAAAGAAGTCATAAGGATATCCACCTCCTTAATCTTCAACCGATAATAGCCCGATCGAAGGTCAATCTTAGAAAAAAACTTAGCACCCAAAAGTTGATCGAACAAATCATCAATCCTCGAAAGAGGATACATATTCTTCACAGTCACGTTATTCAATTAGAGGTAATGAATACACATATGAAGGGACCCATCCTTGTAACGCATGAAAAGATACGAGCGCCCCACAGAGACACACTAGGGCGGATAAAACTATTATCCAATAGATCTTTCAACTTCTCCTTGAGTTACTTCAAATCAGCAAGTGCTATTCTATAGAGAGGGATATAAATAGGATGAGTGTCTGGAAGAAGATCAATCCAAAAATAAATATCCCTATCAGGAGGAATACCAGGAAGATTATCAAGGAATACCTCAGGAAATTTACAGACCACAAGGACAGTCTGAAAAGAAGGACCGTCAGATCTAGAATCTTTAATATGCACTAGGTAATAGAGGATGCCTTTAGAAACTAATTTTCGAGCTCTAAGATACGAAATAAACATTCCCTTAGATACTAAGGAACTACCTTTCCACTCGATCACTAGCTCATTTGGGAAATGGAAACTGACCCTTTAAGGTTCGATAGTTAAGAGATGAATAACACAAATACAACAAATCTATCCTCAAAATCACATCAAAGTATAACATGTCCAACTCTATCAAATCTACCAAGGTCTACCTACCATAAGCTGACATTACACAACTCTTATTTACCCTTCTAGCCGCAATGGATTCACCCACCAAGGTGGACATAGAAAAGGGGTCTAGAATACATCAGGTTCTAAAGCAAAATAAATAGCCATATAAAGGGTCACATAAGAGAGAAAAACACGGGATCAAGTAGATAATATACATCACAAGAGAAAATTTTGAGCATACCAGTAACAACATTGGGGGATGCCTCAAAATTTTTGCAAGTTGCTAGAATGTACAGACAGTTCTGATTAGTGTTGGAGCTAGAAACAGAAGCAACACCTTTTGGTATAAAAACTGGTGAAATAGTAACAGGAATCTTATTTTTAGCAAAATTAACTTTAGAAGGGTAATCCCTCTATATATGACCAATCTCTCCAGATTTAAAACATTTGTTCCTCCCTTCTTCATAAACACCATGATGCACCTGACCACAGAATCTTCAAGGAGGATATGATAGAGCTGACTGGGCTCTACTAGCATAAGGCTAGGCTCCTGGTGCTCTAAACTCACTATCATACTGAGAACGATGATCACCTGATGGCTTTACATAAGAAGCACTAGCCGTAGAGTAGGAACCAAAATTTCCTCACTTTTTCTTTGACCACTTTCTACCATCTCTACCACTCCGGTGTTAACCTCCACCTTGATCAAAATATCAAAATTTTGTATTTTGAATTTCACTTATCTCAACCTACTTCTTCTTTTCCATCTCAACCGATTGAATATACACAATCAACCTAGTGATGTCCATGTCCTTATTCAACGGAGTAACTCTACTTTCTAATACCAAACCATAGAATAACCCTAAGCAAATTTCCTTATTCGAGATCTCATAGAGGACACCAACTCCGCAGCATAACGAGATAGCTGGTGAAACTTCAAGGCATACTTTTTCACTGTCATCCTACTTTTCTTTGAATTTACAAATTCCTCAACCTCTACCTTCCTCAACTCCTGAAAAAAATAAGTGATCAAGGAAAGAACTAGAAAAATCATCCCACAAAGTGGGCTTAGAATCATTGCCCCTAAGCTGCTCCTACTCTTCATATCATCGGTATGATATATCCTTCAACTAATAAGCTATGAACTCTACACCTTTCACATCAGTTGCATGAATCACATGAAAGATCTTTTCCATCTCATCAATAAACGTTAGAGGATATTATTCAACCTTAGAATAGGTAAATAAATTATCCAACTCTAATGGTCTCAATGGATAGAGAAATAGAAGCAAGCCGCTCTATCTGGGAGGCCACCAACTGGGTAAGCAAATGAATCAATGGAAAAACTCAGCATTAGTCATACCAGCTTGAAGAGCCTGAGTAGAGATAGAGGGAACCGGTGGAGCTCCATTAGGGAAATCAGAAGCAGCGACCCTAGATTAGATTTGAACAGATGAAGTAGGATGAGCTCTATCCATATTGTCCTCAGATGGTATAGTAGAGTTTCCACGAGTATCAAATTTTTTGGAAAGCATTATCTGTAAAGAAAATATATAGAAATACGAGGAGATTTTAGACCTTAGACTCTACAGCTCAATATAAAATAACAAGAGAGGAAAATATTCCTAAATGCATCATAGCCTCTCCTATATAAGTGTGGCATACTACGCATCTATAAAAGAGAATCTACTTAAAACAACTTTATGAACACCCAATGACGCCAAACCTAGGCTCTGATACCATCTTTGTCATGACCAGAACTAGGTCCTGGCCGTGAGAGTATCTTAAGTTCACCGGGGACCGTAGACACCCCATGCACCTAACAAAATAACAATATATCCCTAATGTCGAATAAATTCTTGACATATAATAAGATAGCGCAAGGTAAGATTAAAGAATGAAAGATAAGTCTATGAACGATAACCAGTAATCGACAAAACAACCAACTAACATTACCCAGGATACAGTAATCCAATAAAATTTTCTAACAAGAGAACAAAGAAAAACCAGCCTTGGTCGGGATATGTCCCCGATTCTGCCAGATGTCAATAGTAATAATAAAGAAAAATGTTAATTCTAATATATTATAGTAACAGATGAAATGTCTAAGTCTTCTGGAGAATGAAAGCTCACCACTTCACCACAATGAACTACTAACTGAGCTGATCCACCTAACTCTGCGCTGGAAAAGCAGAGGTATCTTCAATACCTGCATCACATGGGGTTAAATCATACAGAGATGGTTAGTGGTTCAAGTGCTAGCATATAACTCAGGGATAGTGGGTAAGTAATGGCATCAATATCATTTCAAAACTAGTCCAAAATCTAATATACATAATTATATGCAAATCGATGTATATACTTCACATGCTGGGGTAAGGAACAAGTCTTAGCATACACTTTAAAACTATAGCCTGGATTATGTAGCTCAACTATCATAACATAAAAATGCACCCACGGGCTATATAGACCCAAATCTCCCCGAATTGGTAGGGCCCCAGTGCATGTGGCCGCGTGAACCAGAGAGAATACATATGCACTATAAGGGACTCAAACCTCCCTGCATATCAAGGTGACACAAGCACTAAATCATGTAATATAATGTGGGGTACTTGAACCTCCCAATCATGTGATAATAATAAGGGAGACTCGAAACACCCAGTCATATAGACCTCCGCATCGTCAATTGCAATTTTTAGTGTTTGTCTCTCAGAGCTTCCACTTTCATAATTTCGCTACACAACCCTCATTAAAGCCCAATTAAAATAATTATCCCACATTCCAATTCATTGAACCATGAAACACATTCAAGCATATATTTTTTGGTATCATTATACCAACTACACTTGCAAGGTAATATCAATATGTCAAAATAATTTCATAAATTGAGGAATTCATAGCTTCCCCCTGCCACTAGTTTAATTATACATTAGCTTATGGAATCACACAACTCCATATGGTTCAATTTCAAAACAATTACGCTTCATTGACTTTTCACTTTATGCAATAGTTTAATAGTAGTTCAATATGCATACTTTTCGTATTTAAAAACCAATTTCACAATATGGGACTGATGTCTTAACTACTTTAAAAGTCACAAGCTTGGGAAAATCACAATCCCTTAATTTATTCACTATACCCATGCATCAAATTGATTTTAGAATCACCATTTAAAAATAACCTATGAAGGGGCAAGCATAAAATATCACTTAAATAATAGTTATTCAAAACCTCAACCTATGTTTTAAAACCAACATGAATGCCATATGAACAATGCTTTAAAATATATTCTTTTAACAAATTACCAGTAAGGGAAGATTAACATCTTTGAAATATCCATGTTATGGAGAGAATTCCTCCCTTGAGCCTTTGGATGTCCTTCTTCTTAGAAACCCTAAGTATCTTGCTTAAGAGAGTTTTGAGAGTGTTTCATTACGTTATGAATGAGAAATAACCGATTCATCCAAAAAGTACTAATATATTAGAGGTCTTAGATTGCCCTTCCTCCCAAACCTCATCACACCCTTCATGGGAGATTCATAAAGGAATACACAATCACCAACTCCAAATCATAACGCATGAAGCCTTTGATCTACATATGCTTTCTACCTAATCTAGGCTGCTCTCGACCTATCCTGAATCACTTAACTCTATCCAATGAGTCCTGAATCAAATACATATCATGGGGCCTAAACTGAGAAGTCTCAAACCATTCAATCGGAGAATGACATCTCCTACCATTCAAAACCTCAAAAAGTGCCATCTCAATACTCGAATGGTAACTGTTATTATAGCTAAACTATACCAAGATTAGTTGTTGCTCCCCCTAGACTCTAAAATCCATAACATAGGCTCAGAGCATATTCTCGAGAACCTAAATAGTCCACTTAGACTAACCATCAATCTATGGGTGAAAGGTTGTACTGAAATCCACTTGAGTACCAAAATCCTCCTGAAATGCTCTCCAAAACCTAAAAGTGTACATAGATCTATAGTCTAAAATGATAGAAATAGTACCCCATGCAAATATCCTATCACTTGAACATAGTTATGGGCTAATCTGTTAGCACTGAAGGTTTTCTCAATTGGAATAAAATATGTTGACTTAGCCAAATGATCCATAATAACCCAAATGCCACTAAAATAACTAGAAGTATAAGGCAAACTATTAATTAAGGCCATAGTAATCTGTTCCCCTTTTTACTTAGGAATTGGCAATCTCAGAGTTAAACCACTAGGATGCTGATGCACGTTCTTTACCCATGACAACATAGGAAATAAGATACAAAGTCTGCCACACTTCTTTTCATATAACTCTACCAATAGTATTGCCTTAAATCTCTATACATCTAGGTTGTACCGAGCTATATAGAATACCAAGAGATATGAGCCTTATGCAAAATTGACTGAATTAAGTCATAAATCTAAGAAACACAAATACAACCATCAAACCTCAAGATACCCTCAGAATCAAAGGTGTGCCTCTTGAACTCATTACCCAACACCTGATCATGAAGTAAGCAAAGCTTGTTATCCTCAAACTGATGATTAGGAACCTTATCAAGTAGTGCGGACCTCACCTTAACACTTACCAAAATTATCCTATGATCTGAAATATCAAGAAAAATTAATAAATTGGAAAAGGAATAAATATCCCATGACAAAGGCCTCTATGAAATTAATATGCAAGAAAATCTACTTATACTCACTGCCTTAGGACTCAAAGCATTAGCTACCATATTCGCCTTACTCGAATGATACAAGATGGAGATATCATAGTCTATAAGCAACTCCATCCATCTATGCTATCCAGCATTAAAATCTCATTGGGTCATAAAATTCTGAAGACTTCAATGATCGGTGGAAATCGTATAATGCACACCATAGTGATAATTCCTCCAAATCTTGAGCTCGAAAACTATAGCTACCCACTCCAAATCATGAGTGGGGTAGTTGCGCTCTTCCACCTTGAGCAATCTAGAAGCATAAGAAATAGCATGACCTCACTGAATCAAAACACAACCAACACCAACACCAAAAATTTTAGAAAACATAATGAATCCCTCAGTTTTAGCAGAAAGAGCTAATATGAAAACTGAAGTAGGGAAATCATTGAGCTTTTGAAAGCTCAACTCATACTCCTTGGTATATCAAAAAGAAACCTCCTTCAGATTCAATATGGTTATAGGGACTAAAATATAGCAAAGCCCTCAACGAAGAGTCTATAATAATCGGCCAAACTAATGAAACTATAAACCTCAATTGGAGATGTAGGTCTAGTCCAATCATGAATTACCTCAATCTTGGTTGGTCTACCATAATGCTATCTTTAGACACCACATGGCCAATGAATGTCACCTACTCAAGCCAAAAATTACACTTAAGCAGATGATCTCTCAAAGGCTGGAGCACGATCCTTAAATACTGCCCATGCTCCTAACTACTCTTGAATACATAAGGATGTTATTAATGAACACTATCACAAAGGAGTCAAACTAAGGCCTGAACACTCAGTTCATCAAATCCATGAACATAACTAGGGTATTAGTCAACCCAAAGACATCACTAAGAACTCTTAATGACCATAACGAGTCCTAAAGGCTGTCTTTTAGATATCTTTAGCCCAAAATCCTCAATTGATGGTAACTGGACTTCAGTCAATCTTAGAGAACACCGCTGATCCCTTAACTTCGTCAAATAAATCATTAAAGCAAGGCATAGGATAACAGTTCTTCACCGTGAACTTATTAAGCTACTAATAATTACTGCACATACACATAGTGCCATCTTTTTTCTTCATATATAATATAGAAACTCCCTATGGGGACACACTCGGTCTAATAAAACCCTTTCAAAGAAGATTTTAAATGACAATTTAGCTCTATAACTTGGTAGGAGCTATATGATAAAGTTCCATAGAAATAGATTGGATACCAAGCTTGAGGTCAATAACAGACTTAATCTCATAGATAGGGGGAATAACAAGAAGGTCGATAGGGAACACTTTAATAAACTCACAAATAATAGGAACAAAGTCAAAATATGGACTCTTCACATGAGTATCACAAATATAAGTGAGATAAGAATCCCAGCGCCTCAAAATAATTCTTCTAGTATGAACATAAGAGATGATCCCTATAGGTTCATGGCTATTCTCACCCTGCCACGCTATTGGGGGTACGCCAGGCATGTCTAAGTTAACGATCATAGAAAAACAACCCATAAACGCATGGTTGTAGGATAACTAGTCCATGCCTAAATCACATCAAAGTCTAGCATATCTAGAATAATAAGATCAACACAAGTATTAACATCACTAATTGTCATAACACATGATTTAAATACTTGATCTAGTACTAAAAAATCACCCAGAGGAGTAGATACGTGCAAAGTCACATATAATAAATCACTAGTCAATTCCAACCATTGTTTACAATAAGTAGATATATAAGAATAAGTAATATTGAACCAAATAAAGGAAGAGCTAACTTACGGTATACCAAAATCGTACCTATAACTACAACACTTGAAGTTTCTTTCTTGGGTCTAGAAGGTAACACATATAACTAACAACTTCTACCACTTAGCTGACTACCTGACCGACTTTCTATCATGCCTGCCTAAGAACTTCCTTGAGCACCCTATTAACCACCCCTACGACCATGAGAACTACCTCTACCTAAAGGATGAACTACTCTAATAAGGAAAACACCTTAGGATGAAACAACTATGCCCTATGGCTAGGGAAATCCCATGAATAGTGACCAGGAATTCCACAAGTAAAATAGAAAACATGAGTAGAACTAAAATTAATAAATCTTACTAACCTAAAAGAACTAACACATCTAGATTACCACAAAGATGAACCTCTCAAGGACTGATCACCACCCTTAACAAGGCATCCACTAGAACTAGATTGACCCCTGTCAGTAATCTGAAAAGCCGCCTGGACTGGTTGACTAGTCTGACTCTAAAGCTAAAAAGATGGACAAGGAGAATACCCACCATGAGAACTAACACCTATGAATTGGGAACCACTATGTGATATATGTAGTTTTGATAAAGAGTATCTAACTGCAAGGGACCATGTCTCTGGATGTTCATGGCACAGTACACCTAGCACATATTACTACATAGTTTTATCCTCTTGTATACCAAACTTACTAGTGTTGATTGTACTGATTAGGACAACTAGTAAAATAATATTCCAACCATAATCATTACTCATCTATAAAAGAAAAAATATGCTTTTTCATTAAACAATTTTTGCATGATTCTAAAGAGTGAAGAGAGGCAGAAAAAACTCCATTTCAAGATTGATCAAGCATTGCTTATTTTCTTATCTTTGTAGTATTCTTAATGAGTGAGTGAGTGTTCTTGAGTTCTGATTTATAATTGAACTACTCAAGTTATAAGAGTAGTGTTTTCTCTTATTGAGAGAAGTGCTTAGGTAGAGTTGCCTAAGCTAGTTTTTAATTAAAGTTAATCATTAGAGAGGGTCCTTGATAGAGTTGCCATGATGATCTTATGGTAGAATTATTATAAGTGAAAGGAGACTAGAGTTGGGATAAAATCGAGTTTGTAACAAGAGGTTGACTATATTAAATTTAGAGGTGCTTGTGAGGGCAAGCCATGGTTTTCCCTTCCTTGAGCAAGAGAGGCATCCATGTTAAAACTTATGTGTTGTTTTTTTTCCTCCACTTTCATTAGTTTTCCTATACTTTATTGTTTGATTTCTTATCTTCTACATTGAGGGTCCTGGTCCCTGTGTGGTGAAACCCCCAAGGTTCTAAAAATTAGTATCAGAATGGGTTCACTCTAAAAGGATCACACCTAGAGTGTCTTGGTTAGCATGACTTCTCCACCTAATCTATAAAAAGGGCCATATACTATTAGACCTCCTAGTTTTATTGTACAATACTATAGGTGATGGAAAACAAGAATTTTTTATTTCACTATGGCTAATGATAGTGAATTGATAGACACAATTCTTGATGGTCCTCATGTTCCTATTAGATAAGTCAAAGACGAAGAATTTACAAGAATGGTTGTCAAAAGTAGGAGAGATTTCAATGATAAGGATACAAAGAAAATAGAAAAGAACTATAAGTCTAAGAAATTGTTGGTTTGTGGTATAGGTCCTGAGGAGAATAACATAATTTCTACCTGTTAAAATGTAAAAGAAATTTGGGATCACCTGAGGATTGCTCATGAGGGTACTACTGATGTAAAAGATTCAAAAGTATTCATATTGACTCCTAAGTATGAAACCTTCAACATGAATGAAGGAGAAACTATCCAAGAAATTCACACAAGATTCACTTCTATAACTAATGAGCATCACTACTTAGGAGAAGTAATTCCAGCATATAAGCAAATGAGAAATATTCTTGGTGTTCTTACTAAGTCATGGGAAAGCAAAGTGAATTTTTTAACTGAGGCAAGAAACCTAAAGACCCTCACAATAGATGAGCTGATTGGAAATCTAAAGACTCATGAGCTCAAAAAGCGACAAGATATTGAAAATAAGAAATTCAAAAAGGAAAAATCTCTGGCATTGAAGGCTTCAAAATATGACTCAAGTAAAGAAGAGAATGATGTTGCATATTTGGCAAATAGAATTGTTAGAGCAATGAAAAGGAGTGCTCAGTGCCAAAGAAGAAGAAGCAACTATAGCAAGGGAAGCAATGTTGAGGTGTGTCATAAATTTTAAAGTTCTAAACAATTTTTCAAGAATGTTACAATCCATAAAATGGATTACCATGATCACCTCAACACTGGAGGTGACAAGGGAAGAAACAGGGACCAGGTCTCTGTAAAATTAAGAAGACAGGCTGCAACTAATTTTTCCATCAAACAAGCCTTAGCTGGTTTGGGTGACTCCTTAAGTAATTTTAATGAAGCTAAGAAGTCTACAGATGTTTCCATAATTGCAGTGGTAGATGAGATTTAACATTTGATTACTTGTTTGCTTTTATGGAAAACACTGAAGATGCAGAAAAAATAAGGTAACACTTTCTGACACTAAAGAAAACATTGAAAATTACTCTGCTAGAAAAATATAAAACTTTGCCAATGTGTTGATTGGTTCCATGTGTGAAATCACTAATGAAAAATTCTTTGGAAGAAAAGGTAGAAAGTTAAGAGCTTGAGTTAATATATTTAGAACTCCATATATCTGAAACTAAGGAACTAGTTGCAAAAATGAAATTTGAAAATTCAAACTTAGTTAATCAACTGGAGAAAGCAAATAGTGCCAAGGATAAAGAGAAAAATAATTATCTAGAAGGAAAGATAGAATATCAGGACTTGGAATGATAGCTTTAACTCTACAGATATCTAAAATAGAGCAACATGTTGCAAAGCTCGAATTTGAAAATATAAGCTTGATGAGTCAATTGGAGAAAGTAGATGCTTTAGAGAATAAAGAGAAGAAAGAAGCATCAAACTTTCAAGTTAAGCTTGAAGAAAAATTAGAGGATTCCCAAAAGCATCTTATGTCTGCACACCAGAATAATGAAGAGTTGGAGAGTGACCTAGTCTATCTGAGGAAAGAATTGAAAAATCTCTACAATTGACTACATCCTCTAAAATCTTTTTAACTTTACTAATAAGGGTTCTAAAATGGGAAGGGTCTATCAAGAAAGAACCTAACTTAATGGGTCTCAAGGAAATGCCACTAATAATGTGAAGAACAAGGTCTACACACCTCTATGTACTCATTATGTAAGAGATGGTCACACAAGGGAAAATTGTCAAAGCTGGATTAGAGATAGATTGAATAGTACTAGATATATTCAGCAAGGGAATGCACACTCTATGGGTCTCAATCCTCAGAAAATTATGAAAAGGAACTGCCTACCTAGATGGGAGAAAAGGGATTTGATCACACCATTGTCCTCTTACTGGGAACTCAAACTCAAGTGGGTCCCCAAATTCAACCTGTGATCATAATTCTAAAAAAAAAGATTATAGTCAAAAATGGTTTATTTATAAGTGCTCAAAGTTTAATTTTGGCAGGTATGACTATTATGTCTTAGGAAATTTCAAGTGGAGGTGTTAAATTTTGAAATTGTTAATTTCAAAAAACTTGATAACTAGCAAAATAGAGCTAAAATTCTTAAGGTAAGAAGTGAATGAAGATCCTTATTAGTCAGAAAATCTATTGATCCATAGAAATAGTAAAGTCTTATAAATTTAAGAATCCAGTTAGAATGATGATGGTGAAAGGTAGAAAGGTGAAGATGAGAATGATGTTAATTTAGAATACCATTCACTAATCCCAGCTCAAGAAGAGGATTAACAAGAAATAGTCATGTCAAAATTCTCAGGGACCTGGTCCCAAGGGAATTTATCTCAAAAGAAGGATCTTGAGGCAGTCTAAATAAATCAAAGACTTGAACCTATTTCTTAGAACAACTGGTTAATCTCTTGATAGTTCAAAAAAGGGAGTATGCTGAGGATAAAAAGTTGGAGCAAATAATGATTTAATTGTCTTGACCTAACATGTGAATAAGTGTATCTTCTTACAATTTAGCTATGTTTAGGAAGAAGGTTTACTTGGTAAATTAGGTGTATGTTGGTCTAACTCAGTACCATACCCTTTTAGATATACATCTATGGGAGCAACTTTGGAGGTAGATAGCTGCGATAAGCACAAAGTTGTAGATTCACTCAAACTAGAGAGGTACCTAGTCCCATATCTTAGGTTCGTATCATGTAAATGTAATTTTTGTCTATTCTATCAAGAAAAAGTTATGTCCTTCTTGTCCTTGTGTTAGAAAAATTGTCCAATTCTAAAAGGGAAGGTGAGTCACCCAAAATATAATATTGATCATATCTTGTTCCCCCTAAAAAATCCTTCATTGTGATTATTATTCCCTTAAATCTATCTACATCCACTCGTTCACTCATTAAAAAGGAAAATTCAAATACCAAATAACCCTTCTAAGGAAAAGACCTTCCTGATAGCTGCAACTCCCTCATTTTCATATCTATCAAAGGATTCCAATCTTAGCATATTTAAAAGTTTCTTCCCAAAACTTCCTAAAAAACATCCTTATTTTCTTGCTATTCCAAAGTTTAACTCCTTTATTACTCATCTTTTTAATAAAAAATCATCCCCAAATCTCAAAAATTATTTTGATAGTATTGTAGTGGATAATATGTCGATTGCGGAAAATCTCATCTTTTTATCAATAATCCAAGAAAATAGGATAATTGATCATAAGTAAAACAATGTTAATAAAACACCAAGAATTTCGGAAAGATGGTCTGTAAGTTTTACTGAGAAACAACTAACTCTTGAGGGACCTGGTCCTAAGAAGAAAAAAGCAGCTGAAAGAGAATTTGTGATCACTTATACTAGAAGAAAGAATGGGGATAAAAGTAAATTTGCATTCAAGGAAGTTAGAAATAGGATCTTGAAGAATCAAAAGGTGTTAACTGGAATGGCTTTTGACTCAAATATACTAGCAGAACCTAGTATGGTGGAACTTGTTGAGCTTCTTTGACGTCTAGGTTGGATGCATCTCATGTTAGGACCTATTCCTACTATTTTTGATGAGATAATCAAGGAAATCTATTTTACTTTGTAATTCTTAGAAAATGGGATTAATCTAACTACTCTGGTCCAAGGAAAGAAAATAAAGTTGAATGAGAAAACTCTGGGAAGGATTTTAGAAGTTTCTATGTATGGAGTGAGAACTATCTCTAAGAAAGTTCCTTTAATAGAATTCTTAGCAAACGCATCCAAGATCAAAGGGAAATATATGGTTGCAGTGAATAGGAACTCATTCAAAAACAAGTTTCATTTGATTTTTGACTTTGTGAACAAGGTAATTCTTCCTAGGTAACAAAATAGAAGCATTGCCTCAAGCACAGACCTATATTTCATAGAATACCTTAGTTACTTTGAATCTATTGATCTACCTGCATTGATGATAGAAAATATTCGTAAAGTGGTTTTTTGAAAAAATGGGAAGTATGGCATGTCTTATGGATACTAGTTGAACAAACTACTTAAAAATTATGGCATTGTATGTGATTCTTGAACTCAAGTATCTATGGTTCAAATGTTTGGCACAAAAATACTGGTCAAAATTGAGTGCGTCAAACCAGGTAGCATTAATCAAAGGGAGCTCAACAAGTAAATAGAGCAACTAAAGGGCAATTTAGCTGCTAAGGATGAAGAAATTGGGAAGCTTCAAGAGACAATTAAACATCTCTCCAAAAGAAGCCTATGTGACAATGAAATACTTAGAACTGAGGATGTTGAACTGAAGAAGTAGGTGTGAATCTTAATTGATGAGGTTATTGGGTCAAATGTTTAGATAAAACATCTCAAAAACAACCTGGACCCCTACTTCGTCAAATTCTTCTTCCTAGTACTTCACATGTTAATTCTTCCTGATTCATGTGGCTTTTTGTCCTAAGAATATTTAACTCATGCACTGCAATGATACTTATCATCTACTTATGAATGACTCTTTGCTTTCTGTGTTACATTTGTTACCTCTAACTTGAAAAGTTGTTCTTCATGTTAGTGTTCCCCTATTGGCAATGAGTTAATTAATTTGTTCTTAATTTACTTTTTGTTTGCTGTCTTTACTTTACAATAATGTCAAAAGGGGAAATACTGAGTACATATAGAAAGAGAACAATTACCAGGTGTTCTAGGTAAATGTGAATGGTATGCTGATAGTGGGATTATATAATGTGCTGAATATTGATAAAAGAGGGAAAGCTTATTGTTAGGGGAAGGAAATGATATGCTAAGTGAATAATAAGGTACATTGACAGAGGAAAGGAAACAAGTTCTTGCTGCAAATGACAACAAGGGACCAGGTCCTTATATTGCATGATGATAGGGAGAAACATAATGATAAAAGGAGCATTCATCTTTAGAGTGGTAATCCTGATGATTAAATATGATGGATGTATATTAGTGTTCAAAGTTTTATGGTAGGTTTCTTATCATAAAAAAAGGGAAAATTGTAATATGTAGTTTTGATAATGAGTAGCTAACTGCAAAGGAATACGTCCCTTGATGTTCATGGCACAATACAGCTGGTGTGCCACAAAATTATAGGTGATACTTGTACTAATTAGGATAGTCGGTCCAATAATATTTCAGCCCTAATCATTACTCATATAATAAAGGAAAAGGATGATTCTTCATCAAACAGTTTTTGGACAATTCTAAAGAGCGAAGAGAGGCAACAGAAACTCCATTTCAAGATTGCTCAAGCATTGCTTATTTTCTTATCTTTGTAGTATTTTTAATGAGTGAGTGAGTGTTCTTGAGTTTTGATTTGTAATTGAACTACTCAAGTTATAAGAGTAGTGTTTTCTCTTATTGAGAGAAGTGCTTAGGTAGAGTTGCCTAAGCTAGTTGCTGATTAGAGTTATTAATGGAGAGGGTCCTTGGCAGAGTTCCTTAGATGAGCTTGTAGCAAAGTTATTGCAAGCGAAAAGAGTCTACAGTTTGGTTAAAATTGAGTCTATAATCAATATGTTGATTATAATGGATTGGAAGGTGCTTGTGAGGGCAAGCCATGGTTTCTGACTTCTATGAGAAAGGAGGTTTCCACGTTAAAACTTATATGTAGTTTCTTTCCTACACTGCCCTTAGTTTTCCTATACTTTATTGTTTGATTGCCTATGTTTGACTTTGGGAGACCTAGTCCCTCACTATGTGGTGCAAACCCCAAGGGTTCCAACACTATGGTTCCCACTGAATCTACCTTGGGACCTAGGCCTCTTACCACGACCATGATAGTCACTGAATCTACCCTGGGACCTAGGTCTCTTACCACGACCCTCACGACTCTCATGGTGCATCTCCTTTATCACCATAGCATCATCTAAAACCTAAGCAAAATTACTACCCATTGCAACTAAAATCTGAGTAACTATATGAATGGGGAGTCTCAACCCTCTCACAAAGCAAAAAAATCTTTCATACTCAGTGTCCAAAATAGAAGTCGTATGCCTGGCCAACTTATAGGAAATGACCTCATACTTAGCAAGTATCATGGAGCCCTGCTCCAACCAAGAAAATCAACCCCTCATTCGATCTCTAAGGCTGTGCAGCGTAAAATTCTCCAAAAACATCTCAAAACATTTAGTCCATATAAGGGAGAAAATCCAGGTTGTCTAGAATCCATATAACTTCTTCACCAATGGTGAGCAAACAAATCCAACTAAAATATGGTGTAATAAGACCAAGAGACTTAAAAAGGCTAAACCATGAAACCTATCTTTACAAGTTGTCAAAAATACATATGCATCTTTGCTTGGTGCCCTAAAAAACCTAGGCGGGGCCAATCTCAAGAATCTACCCATCAACTTTGCTCCTTATAAGATACAGAAGGCTGGGTCACAACTGACTGAGAAGTTATCGGCTGAATAACTATCGGTATAGGGGGAACCTTAAAACTAGGAGCCACACCTATAGCTATTCCCGCACCTCAGAAGTACTCTGATTGGTAGAATATGCACCAGCAGATGACACACCACCAATAATCCCCAAAAGTTGAATCAAGGCATCTCTAAGCAACGAAATGAAATAAAACCTAGTGGACCCTAAGTTGGTCCCTTGCCCACCACTGGGTGTGGTGGAAGAATCACAAGATTAAGTTTAGAAATAGGTTCTAGGGAAGGTGGCCTATCCTAGCCTCTATCTGGGGACATACCACGAGGTTGTCTTTGATCTCTTGGTCATCCATAAATAGAAGTAGGATCCCTGGGCTCAGTCTTGGGACCCCTGTCTCATATGGCGGTAGCATGTGTCCTGGCCATCTAGGCAAGAGTAAAGTCTAAAGAAATATTCTATAAACAAACTCAAGGATCTTAGCACTATTTGAGGGAAAGAAGTGAAGAACTCTTTAAAATGTTCCATAGCCTCCCGATGATAGGAAACAAACGTCAATATTTTGATCTGCAGGACTCTACTAGACACTAGCTCTTGTACTAATAATATCTGTGAACCCAAGGCTCTGATACTAATTTGTCATGACCCAATTTATGGGACATGATGGCACTTACCAGATCCCGCATAGTTAAGCCAATACCATAACCCAGAGCTAACATAATGGATTAATTTGATAAGAAATGCCTATCCTATGACCTAGTATAGTTAGTACAAGAGCACTTAGTATTAATAATACAACCCAATGGTCTAAAGGTATCCAATACATTTGTCTCAAAATAGAAGATTGAATATCAACAAGATAGAAGGAAATGGGCGAGTTAAACTCCAAGAGTACTTTCTATCTCTGGGATGTTAATACTTCACGAACTCGTGTAAAAGATGGCAACTAGTACTCAGATCTGCACCTAAAAGGTATAGAAATATAGTATGAGTACTAAAACAATAGGTACTCAGTAGGAATCATCATCCGACTGAGCTAGTCATGATATAATTCAAGATCTTCATAACTAAGTCAAGGTACAAAATCAAACCTGAATTATCTCCATCATCACTATACATAATAAGTAATGAAGCTAGATAATAGTATAACATAAGGTATCCACAAATGCCAATATCATCATCCATAAGTAATAGAAAATTCAGAACCATGACACATCATAAGTATAACCACAAGCTAACACTAGTACATAGTTGTCTCCCATACAACAACTGTGCATAAAATAAAGAAATCATCACAACATCATATACTACTGGAGAGTACACCCAAAAAAAATAATTATAAGGCATTTAAGCAACAACTTATCCAAGTTTCATAATTATTTAACCGTATTCCACATTTATCACCAATCAGACATTTTACTAAACTTTCATTAGTTACCCAACAATGACCAAATAACCATATTTTATACTATTACCATCATTTGTCAATACCCATTAACCACTATTTATTAGCTAAAAAGGGATTATTAACTAGTCTATTAGATTCTTAGCCATCATATAATTATAGTCATTTAATAGACAACTAATCACCACATAGCCATTTTAATAGCCAATATTTCTTAACTAACTATTATTTACCACTAACATTGCTCGCTAAGTGAATCCTCATTTAACAACTAGTTTCCTGCTTACCAACTATTCTTGATTAATCATTTAAATAATATTTGTCACAAATTCTTATTTATCATTAATCATTAACTACACCACTTTATATACATTTAACACTAGTGGGCTACATCCGCCATTCTAATGTTACAATACGTCCATATTACATAAATATATATATATATATATATATGTAAATTGCCATACATAGGGATAGCTAGACTATAACAGGTAGATGTACGCGTAGGCATATCAAGTAATCATTCTCCAGCCTTGTCGGGTATCAGTATCATCATTATAACAACCTCTGTCCTTGTTGGGTATTAATATCATCATCATAATCTTTTCCGACCATGTTGGGCATAAATATATAATCATATCCAATTCAATGTCAATAATTGAGAGCAGCACCCATAAGGGCTAAAGTAAAGAACAAGCCATACAAGTACTAAAGTAAAGAACAATCTTCACAAGGGCTAAAGTAAAGAACAAACCCCACAAGGGCTAAAGTAAAGAGAGAAGCAAGAAGAGTATAATTTCATATTTCCTCGTTCATCATCAATGTCACATTATTGATAAGTGTATGTATATATGTTACATGAATAGTACAATTTATAAGCCAATAATCTAGTCCATTAGACCATGAGCATAAACATAAACCTTATCATGAGTAATGTCCCACAAGTAACGTATTTATTAGTCCACCATTTGCATAAAGAAATTTCAACTAACTTGAGGAATATCAAATCCATAGCTTAATTAATAGCCTAGCCATGGGATCCATTAAAAATGTAAACAATAGCTCATTATGGCATCATCAATAATTGGAGTCGATTACACCAAGAATATTTTTTTATAATATTATCACCCTAATTCTTTACTAATGTTAGCCAACATGCTTCCAAGGGAGCATTTCTTAGGCATTTATTAAGCATCTAAGGTCTTCACGGGAACAATATCATTCCAAGGTTAAGGTGGGTCAAGAACCCACTTCTAATTTCCCAAATTACATTCAAAGTCTAATTTCTACTAGGGACTAGGATAAGGTATCTAAATCAACTTATAGATATATAGCAAGACACCATAGTCCCAAGGTAAAGGCCTTTCCCAAGAACTACACTTAACTCAACCATAGTAACTAAGGTACTTCCATTAATGTAAGTACTAGGGTCATTTTACCCATAACATGTGTGAAAAGGTTACTCCCATCTAATTAGAGTAGCTAAGGCATTCTCATTCTAACAATGAAACATAAAGTCCCATTTCACCAAGGTTTAAGTTGACAAGTTAATCATTCCAACCAACGAGTTCAAGTGACCTACATGATACAACTAATTCCAAGCCTTACCATTTATCAATCAAAAACCTAAAAACCCTCCCAATCTAACAGGATATCATAACTATGCTATAAAATTGCTCAATCTAACAAGAAATAAGCCTAACATACCTAAAATCCAAAGAAAAGTTATAAATTACTAAACCTTGTCTTTTCTCCTTCAAGGAGTTTATTCAAGGTGCCAAGCTATCAAAAACACATTGTACATATCATTGCGACAATATCGATACCCATATTTCACCATTACACTTTTGGTCCAAAAACAATACCAAAACCAAAGGTGAGTCCCACTTATAGCAAACACATTGTTGAGGCCAACCCAATATGATATAAATATCATGAAATCAAAACCTGCAAGGTCAGTTTAAAACTAAGCAAACATTGGGCTAATAAATCCCTAGGTGATTTAGGGCTTTGGTCAAATAACCAAGAATTTCAAGCATGAAATTGAAGGATTCTTACCTTATATCCAATGTTAATTCAAAAATATATGTTAATCAAGCTTCCAATTCACATAGAAAACTCAATTTAAGGTTAGCACACCATTTTAGAATTTCTAGGTCTCAAAGATGATTGAGAAAAGCCCAAAATGTAGCCTAAGGGGTCCTTAAATACCTACATTAGGAAAAGAGATATTGATATCAAATGGTAAGAACCTGTAAGATCCTAGCTCTATTCAGGTCATCATTGTATGTAAAAGGGGTCCAAGAGTTAGAAAATTTCACTAAGATTTAGGACTTAGTCCTTTCTAAAGCCCCTAAACTTTGATGATTTTACATTTTTGACCTTTCTGACATCAAAAAGTTAATTTTTAATTTTATTCATTATTGGGGTTGTTGATAAACATCTCAAGTAAGTTTCAGAATATTTGGATGAGCGTAAGGGAATATTTGGAGATGCAAAAGAGTAGACCCCCTGAAATAGGCTCGCGGTGCGAGGATTGCACCATTGCTGGGGGTGCCTATGGCAGAGCCCATGGCACGGGGCTTAGACTGCCAGTCCAAAGCTCGTAGGGCCCGGCTTATCATCCACTCCTATTTTTCTATCTTTTGATTTAATTTTTCAAAGGAAACTGGGGTTTTTCCTTTCACCCAATTGATCCATAATATGTGATTAAGGGTACCAAAAACATTATTTGTCATATTTTACTCAAAATTATCTTACAAGAAAGCAATTATCTCTTAAGAACAAACCCTAGCCTATTCAAAATTCAAGCTCAAGCTTCAAGAAACCACTAAGAACTTTCACTAATTCATCAATTAAGGTAAGTGTGATATTTATTCATGTGTCCTTTTCACCTATGGAGTCCAAGAATCCATTTTCAAGTTTAAAGCCATGATTTTTATATGTTATTAGGAGTTATATTTATGAAGTTATTACGAATCTTGAATATAAATTATGTTTACTATCTGTTTTTGTTGGAAATTATCCTTGACATTTTTGAATAATGATGTTCATATGTTAAATCCTAAATCCATGATTTTAGTATTTCAATTATGTTAGAATCATATGTTTTAACTATTATCATGCTTAAGTCTATGAATTTCAAGTGTTTTATAAAATGCCTAAATGATTAGGTTTTGAACAATGACTACTTATTGTTTTTCGAAGCTTCAGTATGTTCTTATTGTTATTGTTGTTGAGTCTTAGGGGTTATGAATACCCAAAATTTAGCTAATTACTAATATTTCAGTATCTACTGAATAATTTTAGTTACACTATGCACAATATTATTCAGTCAGTAATATGGTCAGTAGTAAGTCCAATTAAGCTTAGTTTAGTCTAGTAATCAGTGTCTTTTAGTTGGGAGTAAAACTTATCACCAAGTGAACATAATGATGATGTCTCCTCTATCAATAGGCCTGAGGCACTTGTCTCCCCCATTAGTAGCAGTCCCTATGTTCCAGACCTACGGCGCCACCATAGATTTTGAGGGGTCCCCTATTAGTTAGGCACTACACCATCGTCCTTTGGGATATCATATTAGTGGATCCACACAACAAGTGTTAGTACCCATGGAATGGTATGACACCCTTTCAACTTGGGTTTCAGGTTATACCCAAACCATAGATTTGGGGCATGTCGGTTATAGCTAGCTCCCACAGTCTCAGTTCAGTATTCAGTACAGAGCTCAGTTTCAGGTTTACTTGACCCTAGCATACAACTATCAGTTATTCAGTATCATTATTTTTGTTTATATACTATATCAGATTCATGTTTTATGCTTGGTCATGCAATCTTAATTTTTTCATCTTTTATGCATTCATACTCAGTTCTCTCATGCTACTCAGTCAGTTATTATCTCATGTATATAACCCATACATTTCAACCTAACATCATCTCATATACCAATACATTCAAAGTACTAACCACATACTTGTTTCTTGCACTATGATGTCTAATATCATAGGTTCAGATGCTCAGGTTCCCGATCGTACTTAGATATTCCATTGCATCATCAATAGTAGTAGTGGTGAGTACTCTTACATCGAGGACCATTAATGTTTATCTCAGTCTTCTAGCTTAGTAGTTAGTTGGAGGTATTTGTGGGCTTGTCCCATCAACTCCTTAGCCAGTTAGAGGCTTTTAAAACTATTTCAGACAATTAGTTAGTTAACAAGTTATTATTATTATTATTCTCAGTGTTGTTTTCAGATGCTTTTAGAACTATGATTTCTAATTTCATGTTTCAGTAGATAAAACATTATGGCATTTTAAGTTAAATTCCCCACATGCTATTTTGTTATCTGTTTTATTTTGTGCTCACAGCAGGTACTAGCTCATGGAGTAGCTTATGGTCTCTCAGGAAAATAAGCATCGTGTGGCATCTAGGGTGTATTTCTGGGATATTACAAACTTGGTATTACAGACTAAGGTTTTACAATTTTCTAGGGAGTCTAAAAGTTGTGTTGAGTATAGTCTTATGCACGGGTGTGAGGCGCGCCACATTTATGGACAAGAAGGTACAAGGCATTTTAGAAAAGTGTCCCTTTTTTTAGTGTTCATGTCATGCAAAAGAGAATGATCTCTATTTAAACTTTTCTTATAATTCAATATTTCTTCTGTTTACATAACATTCCATACAAAAAGAATAACGAAAGAAGAAATAAAAATTATTCCGCACCTCCACCCGTTCAGAAAGATCCCCTAAATAAGCATGTATCTCATGTTGAGTTTAGATCTGCTTTCACTACTTTATCCCATTTAGTAGCATCTTAGAACAATCAGCTAGCTATTATTCCAGCCAACCCAGTGGCTAATGTTGCCACAGCAAGGATTCAGGATTTTACCTAAATAAATCCTTCTTTGTTTTTGGGATCCAAATATGATGAGGATCCGCAGGAGTTCCTTGACATGGTTTGAAAGGTAAAAAATATTATGGACGTGACTTCTAGTAAGAGTGAAGAGTTGGCTTCTTACCGGTTGCAGGGTGTAACTCACACTTGGTTTAAGCATTAAAAGAAGGATAGAGGTGCAAATGTAAGGCCTAAAATGATGGGAGTTTGATATAGCATTTTTAGATAGATTCTTCCCTTTGGATTTGAGGGAAG
>JAPEIP010000008.1:147766817-147796376 GCA_026120095.1 Capsicum chinense
TGGTAAGAACCTGTAAGATCCTAGCTCTATTCAGGTCATCATTGTATGTAAAAGGGGTCCAAGAGTTAGAAAATTTCACTAAGATTTAGGACTTAGTCCTTTCTAAAGCCCCTAAACTTTGATGATTTTACATTTTTGACCTTTCTGACATCAAAAAGTTAATTTTTAATTTTATTCATTATTGGGGTTGTTGATAAACATCTCAAGTAAGTTTCAGAATATTTGGATGAGCGTAAGGGAATATTTGGAGATGCAAAAGAGTAGACCCCCTGAAATAGGCTCGCGGTGCGAGGATTGCACCATTGCTGGGGGTGCCTATGGCAGAGCCCATGGCACGGGGCTTAGACTGCCAGTCCAAAGCTCGTAGGGCCCGGCTTATCATCCACTCCTATTTTTCTATCTTTTGATTTAATTTTTCAAAGGAAACTGGGGTTTTTCCTTTCACCCAATTGATCCATAATATGTGATTAAGGGTACCAAAAACATTATTTGTCATATTTTACTCAAAATTATCTTACAAGAAAGCAATTATCTCTTAAGAACAAACCCTAGCCTATTCAAAATTCAAGCTCAAGCTTCAAGAAACCACTAAGAACTTTCACTAATTCATCAATTAAGGTAAGTGTGATATTTATTCATGTGTCCTTTTCACCTATGGAGTCCAAGAATCCATTTTCAAGTTTAAAGCCATGATTTTTATATGTTATTAGGAGTTATATTTATGAAGTTATTACGAATCTTGAATATAAATTATGTTTACTATCTGTTTTTGTTGGAAATTATCCTTGACATTTTTGAATAATGATGTTCATATGTTAAATCCTAAATCCATGATTTTAGTATTTCAATTATGTTAGAATCATATGTTTTAACTATTATCATGCTTAAGTCTATGAATTTCAAGTGTTTTATAAAATGCCTAAATGATTAGGTTTTGAACAATGACTACTTATTGTTTTTCGAAGCTTCAGTATGTTCTTATTGTTATTGTTGTTGAGTCTTAGGGGTTATGAATACCCAAAATTTAGCTAATTACTAATATTTCAGTATCTACTGAATAATTTTAGTTACACTATGCACAATATTATTCAGTCAGTAATATGGTCAGTAGTAAGTCCAATTAAGCTTAGTTTAGTCTAGTAATCAGTGTCTTTTAGTTGGGAGTAAAACTTATCACCAAGTGAACATAATGATGATGTCTCCTCTATCAATAGGCCTGAGGCACTTGTCTCCCCCATTAGTAGCAGTCCCTATGTTCCAGACCTACGGCGCCACCATAGATTTTGAGGGGTCCCCTATTAGTTAGGCACTACACCATCGTCCTTTGGGATATCATATTAGTGGATCCACACAACAAGTGTTAGTACCCATGGAATGGTATGACACCCTTTCAACTTGGGTTTCAGGTTATACCCAAACCATAGATTTGGGGCATGTCGGTTATAGCTAGCTCCCACAGTCTCAGTTCAGTATTCAGTACAGAGCTCAGTTTCAGGTTTACTTGACCCTAGCATACAACTATCAGTTATTCAGTATCATTATTTTTGTTTATATACTATATCAGATTCATGTTTTATGCTTGGTCATGCAATCTTAATTTTTTCATCTTTTATGCATTCATACTCAGTTCTCTCATGCTACTCAGTCAGTTATTATCTCATGTATATAACCCATACATTTCAACCTAACATCATCTCATATACCAATACATTCAAAGTACTAACCACATACTTGTTTCTTGCACTATGATGTCTAATATCATAGGTTCAGATGCTCAGGTTCCCGATCGTACTTAGATATTCCATTGCATCATCAATAGTAGTAGTGGTGAGTACTCTTACATCGAGGACCATTAATGTTTATCTCAGTCTTCTAGCTTAGTAGTTAGTTGGAGGTATTTGTGGGCTTGTCCCATCAACTCCTTAGCCAGTTAGAGGCTTTTAAAACTATTTCAGACAATTAGTTAGTTAACAAGTTATTATTATTATTATTCTCAGTGTTGTTTTCAGATGCTTTTAGAACTATGATTTCTAATTTCATGTTTCAGTAGATAAAACATTATGGCATTTTAAGTTAAATTCCCCACATGCTATTTTGTTATCTGTTTTATTTTGTGCTCACAGCAGGTACTAGCTCATGGAGTAGCTTATGGTCTCTCAGGAAAATAAGCATCGTGTGGCATCTAGGGTGTATTTCTGGGATATTACAAACTTGGTATTACAGACTAAGGTTTTACAATTTTCTAGGGAGTCTAAAAGTTGTGTTGAGTATAGTCTTATGCACGGGTGTGAGGCGCGCCACATTTATGGACAAGAAGGTACAAGGCATTTTAGAAAAGTGTCCCTTTTTTTAGTGTTCATGTCATGCAAAAGAGAATGATCTCTATTTAAACTTTTCTTATAATTCAATATTTCTTCTGTTTACATAACATTCCATACAAAAAGAATAACGAAAGAAGAAATAAAAATTATTCCGCACCTCCACCCGTTCAGAAAGATCCCCTAAATAAGCATGTATCTCATGTTGAGTTTAGATCTGCTTTCACTACTTTATCCCATTTAGTAGCATCTTAGAACAATCAGCTAGCTATTATTCCAGCCAACCCAGTGGCTAATGTTGCCACAGCAAGGATTCAGGATTTTACCTAAATAAATCCTTCTTTGTTTTTGGGATCCAAATATGATGAGGATCCGCAGGAGTTCCTTGACATGGTTTGAAAGGTAAAAAATATTATGGACGTGACTTCTAGTAAGAGTGAAGAGTTGGCTTCTTACCGGTTGCAGGGTGTAACTCACACTTGGTTTAAGCATTAAAAGAAGGATAGAGGTGCAAATGTAAGGCCTAAAATGATGGGAGTTTGATATAGCATTTTTAGATAGATTCTTCCCTTTGGATTTGAGGGAAGCTATGGTTATGGATTCTATTAATTTGAAGAAGGGTAGTATGAGTGTAAAGAAGTATTCTCTTAAGTTTACTCACTTGCCAAGTTATGCTCCTCATGTGGTGTCAGATAACAGGTCTAGGATGAGTAAATTTGTCTCTGGTGTAGCTAATATCATGTTCAAAGATTGTAGGACCATGATGTTTATTAAGTAGATGGACTTTTCTAGGTTGATGGTCCATGCTCAACAGATTGAGGAACAAAAGGCTAAGTAAAGAGAAATAGAGAACAAGAGGGCTAGGATAAGTAGTTTTAACTGTGCTCAACTGAGGTAGAAAGGTGGTAACCAGCATTAATTCCATTAAAAATCTTCTGCCCTAGGTTTGACATCAGCTAGTGCTCTAGTGCCAAAGTTCAGAAATGGTAACTAGGATAGGGCCCTAGGCTCTAAGACTCAGGATAGTGCAAAAGTGGTCAGACTAATCTGCTTTACCAAAAGTATGGTAAAAATAATCATGATGTGTATAGGGCTAGGAGTAATGTGTGTTTAGGATATGGAAATATAGGCCATACAATGAGGGAGTGTTCGACATATATATGGAAAGGTAGGAGCGACCACTAGGAAGGTCAGGCTAACTCTTCAGCAACATTAACAGGTCATCTAACATAGTAGGGCACCACTTTTAGTGCCACCAATGGTCACTTCTCGAACAGATTATATGCCCCCAAAACCCATCATGATCAGGAAAGTTCTCTTAATGTAGTTATATGTACATTACAAGTCTTTTATTTACATATTTATGCTTTGTTAGATCCTAGGGCTTCACTCTCTTTTATAACTCCTTATATACCTGTCAATTTCAGAGTTAGTCCTAAAACCTTATTAGAACCCTTCTCAGTATCTACCCTAGTAGGTATCTTTATTGTAGCCAAGTAGGTATACAGGAACTGTCTGGTCATAATATCCCAAAAAGTCACTTTAGTTGATCTTATGGAGTTAAAGATGACTAATTTTGATGTCATTCTTGGCATGAATTGGCTCCACTAATGCTAAGATTCAATTGACTATTGAAATAAAGTCATTCAGTTTTAGTTTCCTGATGAACCAGTGATAGAATGGAAGGGTAGTACTTTAGTGCTTAAGGGCCAGCTTGTTTCATACATTAGAGCGAGAAAAATAATATCCAAGGTGTGTGTTTATCATCTTGTTTGACTTAAAAACTCTAATTCTAAGACTCTCAATCTCAAGTCAGTTTTAGTAGTGAGGGAATTTCCAAATGTGTTCCCTGAAGACCTTTCTGGGGTTCCTCCTTAAAGGAAAATTGACTTTGGGATAGACCTTCTTCTAGATACCCAACCTATCTCTATTGTTCTCTATAAAATAGCTCTAGCTGATCTTAGGGAGTTGAAAGAATTGCTGAAAGATCTCGTACACAAGGGATTCATCAGACCCAGTGCTTCCCCCTGGGGTGCTCTAGTTTTTTTCGTGCAAAAGAAAGATGATTCTCTTAGAATGTGCATCGATTACTGTTAGCTGAAAAAAGTCGCAATCAAGAATAAATATCCACTCTCTAGAATTGATGACTTGTTCAACCAACTTAAGGGTACCAGTTATTTCTCTAAGATACACCTCAGATCCGGCTATCATCAGCTCAGAGTTAGAGAATGTGATATTTCAAAAATGGCTTTTAGAACTCGGTATGGTCACTTTAAGTTTCTAATTATGTCCTTTGGTCTAACAAATGCTCGAGCAACTTTCACAAACTTGATAAATCGTGTTCAAATAGTACTTATATATGTTTGTCATAGTCTTCATTGATGATATTCTTGTCTATTTTCGTAGTGAAAATGATCATGTAAACCACGTCAAAATTGTATTAAAGACCCATCAATTGTTCACCAAATTCAGTAAGCGAAAATTTTGGCTAAGAACAGTAGCTTTCATTGGCCATATTATTTTCGGTGATGGCATTAGAGTACATCCTCAAAAGACCAAAGTAGTGAGAAACTAGCCCAAACCTATCTCTCCATCAGATATCAGGAGTTTCTTGGGTTTGGTCATTTATTACCGATGGTTTGTTGATGGGTTTTCATCTATTGCGTCCCCTATGTTCAGACTGACCTAGAAGAAAGTCTAGTTTCAGTGGTCAAATTCTTGTGAGAAGAGTTTTTAGGAGTTGAAGACTCGACTCACCTCAGCCCTAGTTTTGACCTTGCCAAATAGTTCAGATAGGTTTGTTGTTTACTGTGATACTTCTAGAGTTAGCTTGGTTTGTATTTTAATATAGAGAGGTAAGGTCATAGCCTATACCTCTAGTCAGCTTAAACCCCATAAAAAGAATAATCCTAGCCTTGATCTTGAGTTGGCAACTGTTGTGTTTGCCTTAAAAATTGGACGCATTATTTGTATGGGGTTCATGTTGATGTGTTCACTGAGTATGTGTTTTTCCCAAAAGATTTGATCTTCATCAGAGAAGGTGGTTAGAATTATTGAAATATTACGATATAAGTATGTTGTATCATGCGAGAAAGGCTAATGTTGTGGTTGACACCCTTAGTAGGTTGTCTATGGGTAGTGTTGCTCATTTTGAGAATGATAAGAAGAAGTTAGTTTAAGAGGTTCATCAGTTGGCTAGGTTAGGTGTTCATTTGGTTGATTTAGCTGAGGGTAGTGTATGGGTTCAAAATTGTTTGGAGTCTTCTTTGGTTGCTGAAGTGAAAGAAAAATAAGATTGGGATCCCGGTCTAGTTAAGTTGAAGGAGTTAGTCACAGATTAGAAAGAAGAGGTTTTCTCCCCAGAGGGATATAGTGTGTTGTGACGAAAGGGTAGGCTGTGGGTGTCATGCATTGATAGGTTGAGCTAGAGAATCCTTGCAAAAATGCATAATGCACATTACTCTATTCACCCAGGGGCCTCTAGATCTCCTATCGGTTGGATTGAAGCAGGTAAGGCTACTTTTGTAGGACCAGATTAGGTGTTTGATGCGATAGAGAAGGTTCAGTTGATCAAGGAGAGTCTTATGATAGCCCAAATTCATTTGAAATCCTATACAGATGTGTGTAGGAGAGATCTTGAGTTTGTAGTTAGGTATTTGGTGTATTTAAAAAATCTTCCCATGAAGGGAGTGAAGAGATTTGGAAAGAAGGGGAAACTCAATCCCTTATATGTTGTCCCCTACAGGATCTTGAGTCGTTATGGAAAGGTAACGTATGAGATTAAGTTTTCCTGCAGAATTGGCATCAGTATATCCATTGTTCTATGTGTCCTTGTTGAAAAAGTGTATTGTTGACACATCAGTAGTTATTCTTTTCGAAAGTATAGATGTACAGGATAGCCCTTCTTAATAAAAAATTCCAGTTGAGATCCTTGAGCTTCAGATTCGTAGGCTAAGTAAGAAAGAAGTTCCCTTGGTCAAAGTCCTTTGGCGAAATTAGTCTATTGAGGGAGCCACTTGGGAAGTAGAAGCAGATATGCGAACCAAGTACCCTCATATTTTCTCTGCAAACTCAGACTCATCTTAAGGTAATGGTTCTTCTTATTTTCTCTTTTCAATTCTTAGTTCGGGCCATGTAATCATCTTCATTTCATCTCATGCATTCACAAATCAGATCAATCACCCATCATATTTTAGCTTCAGTCATGTGATCATATTTTTGGTTATGCATATTCAGTATGTAACCTCAGTTCTTCAGTATTCTTAGCTTCATAAGTCTCATTCAAGGACATATATTCCCAAGGAGAGATATTGTAAGACCCTATAAGATCCTAGCTTAGTTCATATCACCATGGTATATAAAAGAGGTCCAAGAGTTAGGAAATTTCACTAAGTGTTAGGACTTAGTGATTTCTAAAGCCCCTAAACTTTGATGATTTTATTTTATGACCTTCCTAATATCGAAATGTTAATTCTTAAGTTGATTCATGATCAGGGTTGTCAATAGAACATATCAGGTTAGTTTCAGAATTTTTGGACAAGCATAAGGGCACATTTGGAGATGCCAAATAGTAGACCCCTTAGAATGGGCCCACAGCGTGGGGCTTGTTTTGTTGCTGGTGATACCAGCAGCAGAGCCCATGCCGCAGGGCTTAGACCGCCAGTCCAAAGCATATGGTCCCTGGCTCATCAGCTGCCCCTATTTTCCCAGCTTTTGATTCCATTTTTCCAAGGGCAATTAAGTCTTTTTCCCTTAACCCAATTAATCCATAACACATGCTTAAGGGTTCCAAAATCATTATTTGTTATCTTTGACTCAAAATTCTCTCAAAAGAAAGTAATTATCTCTCAATAACAAACCCTAGCCTCTTCAAAATTCAAGCTTAAGCTTCAATAAACCACCAAGAACTTTTACTAGTTCATCAATTAAGGTAGGTGTGATGTTCATTCATGGGTCCTTTTCACCCATGGAGTTGAAGAATCCATTTTCAAGTTTAAAGCCATGATTTTTACATGTTATTATGAGTTATCTTCATGAAATTATTATGAATATTGATTATAAATTATATTTACCATATTTTTTCATTAGAAATTGTCCTTGACACGTTTAAGTGATGATGTTCGCATGTCAAATCCTAAATCCTTGATTTTAGTATTTCAATTATGTTAGAATCACATGTTTTAACTATTCTTATGCTTAAGCCTATTAATTTCAAGTGTTTGATGAAATGTCTAAATGATTGGGTTTTGAACAATGACCACTTATTATGTTTTTCGAAGCTTCAGTATGTTCCTAGTGTTATTGTCATTGAGTGTGGGGGTTATGAATAGCCAAAATTTAGCTGTTTACCAAGTTTTTCATATCTACAAAATGATTTTAGTCATACCATAAGCAATATAATTTAGTCAGTAATATGGTCAGTTGTGAGTCCAATTAAGCATAGTTCAGTCCAGTAATCAGTGTCTTTAAGTGAGGAGTAAAACTTTGCATTGAGTGAATGTAGGGATGGCATCTCCCCCATCAGTAGGCATGACACACTTGTCTCCCTCGTTAGTAGGAATGAGACTTTAGTAGCAGTCCTTAGGTTCCAGAACTACGACGCCACCGTAGACTATAAGGAGTCCCCCGTTAGTTTAGCATGACACCTTCATCCTTTAGGCTATCAGATTAGTGGATCAACACAGACAACATTAGTACCATGGCACGGTAGTGACATCTATCCAACTGGAGTTACAGGTTAGACCACAATAATAGATTTGGGGCATATCCGTTATAACTATCTCCCAAAGTCTCAATTCAGTATTCAGTACCGAGCTCAGTTTATGGTTTGCTTGATCATAGCTTACAACTATCAATTATGCAGTATCAGTATTTCAGTATTTTAATTTACTTGCTATATCAAATCATGTTTTATGCTTGGTCATGCACTCTCAGTTTTTTTTAGCTTTTATGTATTCATACTCAGTTATCTCATGGTATTTAGTCAATTATTATCTCATGCATATAAACTATACATTTCATCTTAACCTCATCTCATATACCAGTACATTCAAAGTACTGACCACATACTCATTTTTTACACTATCATGTCTTATTCATAGGTTCGGACATTCAGGTTCCCAATCGTACTTGGACATTCCAAAGCATCAATAGAAATAGTAGTGGTGAGTCCTTATATATCAAGGACCATTTATGTTTATCTCAGTCTTCCATCTCAGTAGTCAGTTGGATTTAGTTGGGGGCTTGTCCCAGCAACTCCTCAGTTAGTTAAAGGCTTTTCAGACCATTTCAGACAGTTTAATTGTTTACTAGTTATTATTATCAGTCTTCTAGTATTATTTTCAAACTCTTTTAGAACAATGATTTCTAATCGCATGTTTCAGTATTTAAAACCGTATGGCATTTTCAGTTAAATTCCGCACATGTTATTTTGGAATCTATTTTATTCAGCTCTCACAGAAGCTACCAGCTCATTGGTTAGCTTGTGGTCTCTCGGGACCGTAAGCATCGTGTGGCGTCCAGGGTGCATTTTTGAGGTGTTACACATACCCCTTGGACTATAATCGCCATTGTGAAATCTCCATAGCCCTATTACGGTTGCCATAGTGTTATCTGATGGTCCTTGTTCGATACAATGCACCAATAAAACTTCAAAATTTTACTCTAACAATGCCTCTAAGATTCAATCAAAATCCAATATATGCAAATGAACTATGTGACCACACCAAATTCAATGTTCTGGATGTGTTGGTGAAATTAAATTTTCTATCCAATGTCGTTTTAACCAAATGTAGGTCCCACACCCAAACTAAAAATTTTCTAATTTTCTGTCCATTTGGTCGAAATGAGACTGGGTGCATTGGGACCCAAACCAAAGGTCTACATGGACTAAAATTGATATTCCATAGCTATTGGCACAGTAAAAATTTGCATCCAAGATCATTTTACTGAAGTGTTTTCCTGGTGGCCATTTGGAACCGTTGAAGACTTTTATACATAGAATTGTCTCTAAAAACCAAGCGAACTGCCCGATAACTAAACTATCAGTTCCAAAAATCTATAAACAACTTAGGGAATCTATGGAAAAGCTCTAACAACAAAAATATATAGAAATATGAAAAATGACCTGAAGGGTCATTACATGAAAACTCTCCGAACGGACAAATGTGGTGAGTTCTTATCTAATGAATTTGCGTATTTTTGTAAAAATTTAAAATTCACAAGGAACTTACTACACCCTACACACCGGAGAAAAATGATGTAGTTGAACACAAGAATCTCAATATTGTGGAGATGGAAAGAAGTTTATTAAAAGACAAGGGACTTCTAAACCAATACTTAGTAGAAGCAGTTGCAACCTCAGTGTACCTACTAAACATATCTCCTACAAAGGATATGATGAATCTAATGTCATATGAATCTTGGAATGGTACAAGTCCTTCAATAAGCCACCTAAGATTTATTGGTTATATTGCTTATGCTTTGGTAAACTTTCAAACTTTTCAAAAACTACATGAAAAATCACAAAAATATATTTTTATACCTTACTTTCATTAATCCAAAGCGTATAGGTTATATAACCCACTTATTAGTAAAGTGGTAATTATCAAAATTATTATATTTGATAAAAGGTCAAGTTGGAATTGGAGTGAAAAAGAAGTACAACAGGAGATTTTAATACCATTGAAGTATCTCAAGATGAAGGACCTGAGGCTACCCTAGATTCACTTAAAGAATCAATTGAATTAGAAATATCTGCAATACTTGAAAAACCTTTAGTTGAGCCCATTCTACTAAGAAGATCAACAAGAGCTAGAAAATAGAACCCCAAATATTCTAATCAATCTTGTTAATTCACTTATATTGTTTTAGATACTATATTTTATGAATAAGATATTAAAAAATAGGAGTCAAAGAATACTCTAAAGGAAGAATTTATGGCAATACAGAAAATAAGACCTGGCAGCTCACCGACTTTCCAAATGGAAAGAACATTGTTGACTTTAAGTGGATATCCAAAAGAAATTATCATGTAGATAGAAGTGTAAAGAAACTCAAGGCAGGACTTGTCTCAAAGTGACACTTACAGCAGTAGGGACATTGATATTGAAGATGCTTTTTCCCGTATTACTTGATTTGAAATGGTAAGAATAATTTTATTCTTGGTTGCTCAACTGAAATGGTCACTTTATCAATGTGATATTATGTTAGCATTATTTAATGGGGAAAGAGAAGAGGAGGTTTATGTTTCTCAACCTCAAGGTTTCAAAATTAGTGACCAAGAGAAAAAGGTGTAATAGTTAAGGAAGGCACTTTATGGGTTGAAACAAGCACCGCATGCTTGTCATAGAAAAATGTATTCCTTTTTTATTCAAAATAGGTTTGAATTAAGTGAAAGTGAGCCTACTCTGTACTTAAGGAAGTGAGGTAACATTTTTCTTCTTATTGTATGCCTCCATGTTGATGATATAATTTATATGGTTTCATCTCACTCTATTATAGCTGAATTTTAATCATGTATGATGAGTGGATTTGAGATGATAGATTTGGATTTGTTGCATTACTTCTTTGGGATTGATGTGAAACAAGGAGAAGGTGATGTATTTTTTTCTCAAGAGATTTATGCATTAGACCTTCTTAAAATATTTGGCCTTGTCAACAGTAAATCTTTAGCCATACCTATTAATATGAATGAAAAATTGCACTAGGAAGGTGGTACTGGACAAGACAATACAAAAAGTTTTATAAGTCTTGTTGGAGGTTTAATTTTTTTGTGTTATAATCATCTAGATATTTTATACTTTTTGGTTTAGTTTCAAGGTTTTTGAGCAATCCATTAAGCATCATTTTGGAGCTACAAAAAGAATTCTACATTATGTTGTTGGAACATAGGAACATGGTATTTGGTACTCTCATATTTTAAATTTTAGATTAGTAGGCTATAGTGATAGTGATTGGGGAGGCTTGGTGGATAATAGGAAAAGAACATCAAGCAATACTTCTAATCTTGTATCAGGCTCAATCATATGGAGTTTTAAGAAACAAGCAACAAAGTAATTGTCAACTTCAGATGTAGAATATATCCCAATAGCTTCTTCTGCTTGCCAATGCATTTGGCTTTGGATAATTTTTGCTGATCTTAACCAGAAGAAGCGGAAAGCAATAGAAATTTGTTGCAATAAAAAATTCACAATTGCAATGACTAAGAATCCTACATTTCATGGAGTAACAAATGACATTTATATTTCCTTCTATTTAATTTGTGAGTGTGAGGAAACAGAAGAAAAATATTGAAGTTATGCAACGCCAGTGAACAAGTAGTACAACCCTATCAGAAGTATGTCTACTTCAGTCATTACTTGGCGTTTGTCACAACCTAAACACATAAGTCATAATGGCACTTATTGCAATATAACCTTGACAAATAAGTCAATCAACCAAACTAATATATAGAAAACGAAATAGATAATAACATGATCCCAAGAGAGACTTCTAGAATGAAGTCATGCCAATCACTAAAAATAAATTTAAATAAATAAAAGTCTAAGAAATATATAAAATACCCCAAAACCTGGTGTAAAATGTAAAAGCAAACTAAATACTAATTGGAAACTGAGAAAAGTACAAAAACTTTCTTTGATCCAAATAAAGACATAAGTTAAATAGAGTAAGATCATAAAATCTGCCTTAAACACTAGAATGGTCTAGTACCTTAAATATCACCAACCAAAATCATGAGATCAACCTCGATGTGTCGTACTCGTACTAGGATCTCCATCGTAAGAGCATAGTAGGGGTGAGAATGGTCACTTCTACTCAGTATGTATCATAGACCGACTAAGCAATATAAAAATAAAATAAGTAAAATATACTATGACGACATCTCCCGTAAGCAGAGAAGTCCTAAATGGTAGCTCACATTGTCTCCCCTACCAATTTTAATATGTCAAAATACACCGAAATTGAAACAACATAGAGATATATATGTAAATACATAGAAACTAAGCACAATTTAAGGAAAAGTAGGGAAAATCATGAAAGATATGTATGCAATGTAATGAAATATGTATGGAATGAATGATGAAATCCATTAGCATGACTTTCCATATATAGACATGGAGCTTTGGTATAAAATAGGATATTAGGGGTTCACAAACCATATAAGGCATTCATATCTTAGTCACAATCTCAATCTCAACTCTCCTCATTGGCTCGTGTTCATGGAGAGTATTTTCATAAAGGTGTCTTATTTGCTTTAAAAAATTATGTTTCCCAGTGGTAAGTATCTCATAAATGTATATGTATGAAGTGAGGATGTAATGCTCATAATCAAATGAAATGATAATATCCAATCAATTCAACATAGAATATATATGCAAGTGAGAATCTACTCGATATGTTAATAATTCATGATTTTCAACTCCAATTAGTCACCATCAGAAAAAATATGCATACAAGACATCATTAATATCATATCAACCCCAAACTCAAGTATTTTATCAACATAAAAGCATCCAATGCTTAAATAAGGCGTAAATCAGCAACAAAATCCCTCACACTACATCATAGAATACCATAATTTAGATGCATGAGCTAGTCCAATAATGTAAAATAAAGCCCCCACATGGGCACACACAATATCAAATATCAAAAGTTAGCAACAATAATATATACGCTCCACACAGGCCCATGACAGTACAAATAATATTAAAATATAAACCCCATGGTTATTTTCCCCAACACATAACATGCTTAACTTGTACATTAACTTCGAAGCTCAATTTGAAAGAAGCTAATCCGTAACCTACCTCAAAATGATGAATTACTGATCTAAATTGCTTTAACATAGGGTCTTCCCCCCTCCCCCCCAGGAATGGCCTTCATGCCAGCTATAATATTTAAAATAGCATCTATGCATTACAAGAAAGCTAATGATTCCTATGTTGCCCATATTTGAGTTGGGGTCAAAACTGATCTGAAAATTAAAAGGAAACACCAAAATTTTATTTCAAAAACACATTTTCAAGGTTGTGGGAGCCTATTGGAGACACCCATGCAAAATGGGTTAAAATTAATGTCAAAATGAAGAAAATGATTTTTTAACTTTTACCAATAAAAAATACAATTTTCCATTTTGAAATCAAGATTTAAAAGTGTTTTAAAGATAAAATCAATGGGAAATAGTGGGATTATAAGTTTAGAAGTTACCCATATGAAAATCAGCTTACAAACCTTAAAAAATAGCCTTCCCCAAAGTTTAGAGGTCCAAAAATAGGGGTAAAACTAACAAAAAAATGAGTAGGGGCAATATACAGCAGTTGTTGCTTAAGTAACTAAGTGGCCGCTTAAGCGACTACTGTGAAAGCGGTGCCAGACAGCTAAAGCAGTAATCGCTTAAGCAATTCCTGGCTGCTAAATCGACTACCGCTTAAGCGGTGTTGGAACACTTCAGAGGACCTTGGCTGCTTAAGTGGCTGCACCAAATAACAACTGATGCTTATTTTTGTTCAAGCCTACCAAACTTTGATTGGACCCTCGAGGTTTGATCGAGATTCCATCAAAATAAATCATATTTGCTACTAGGCTAATTTTGATGTTCCAAACTTAATGGAAACTTCAAATACTTGAAAATGAGGTCTTTTTTACCAAATTAATCCCTGGAATCCTATTATACTACTTTCAAAATACAGGGTTGAAATAAGAAACTAAGATTTTAAGATTTATCCAACCCCACTACAAATCTAAATTCAACATCTGGATCAGCTGGTGCATTTTTTTTTCATTCGACACTCACAACAACAAGCATTGACTGAAGTCAACTATATGACTTCGCAAGCTTCTAAAAGCCACAAACTCACATAACTCATTATTAAGAACTGGGCAAACCATCTGTGAATCTCAATATCAATATATAGCAACTACAGGGAGGGGAAAATGGTCAAATCAAATAGAAATAGAAAATCCACAAACTATGGTGGTTACAGCATAAACCGTTACAAAACTAGTTCATCCTCAAACTAATGGCAAGAAAATACCTGAATTGGTAAATAGCTGAGGGTATCTACTATGAATGTCAAAGTCAACCTCTCAAGTATCTTCATTAACTGAATGGTGTCTCCACTAAACCTTAACTACAGGAATATCTCTTGAACGCAACTGCCTTACATATCTGAAAAAAATTGACACTGGTGTTAGTCTTGGTATTAGTCTTCTTAGGTAACATTTTAATAATGACAAACTAACATATGAATCTTTATAGGAAAAATGATGCAAGATACTGTAATATTGCTAATGGTAAAAGAATAAAAGAAGGAAGATATTAAAGATCTCTCTAGGAAAGGAAAGACATCTAATCATAATAAGATCACAACACCCAAACAAGGATGGAAAGCAAATTAATATCTTAGAAATGGAAGGAGAATCGCGATACCACAATCATGGTAGATTAGATCAGTCAGAAAATCAATCAAGGTTTAAAAAAAAAAGAAAGAACATATCTATCACATGGACATCAAGATGAAAAGGAAGGATAGATTACGAACATATCTGATATGGCATGATCCAAAGCTGTATATGGACATATCTGATATGGACACATCAAACAGCTACTTTTCTCAATCAAGGAATCAAATTAAATCCTTGATTGAGAACAAATCTCTTGGGTTTCCTTATGAGAAGTAGCAGTTGAAGACTCTAAAAGAAAAAAACCAAAGATAGACACTACTTACACAACTTCAATTCTTAGACTTTCAAAGCTTTGTACATTTAGTTTACAATTGTTATATAAGGAGTAGGATCAATTCATCTTTGTAACATCAACTGAAGTTGTGTCAAAAGATCTGAAGAGCAAAATATGTCATTCAAAACTTGTTTTCTATCATTGTACTCGAGCCAAGCTTTCAACGATCTAAGGAAACTTCGAAACCCAAAGGGACTAGATGTAGGCACTACATTGGTGTGCCAAATTAGGATAAATCTTGGTGTTGTTACTTTACTCCTTATTATTTTCTTGCTTAACTATTTTTAATTTAATATATCTATGAAGTATTTTAATCTACAGGTGAGTCGACCATGAAGGATTGACTCAAAGAAGAAAAATTCTAGTTCACCCCCTTTTGAATTTCAATTGGTATCAGAGCAGGTCTCACAGATAGCATTGCTTAACCAAAACTGAGCACATATCAAGTGCTAGTTATCAGTTTCCCGGTGCTCTCCTTTAGGATGGTCACTATTCCACAAGATAACCTTACTTTAATGGGCAACAATACTCTTACTGGAAGAATAGGTTCAGGATTTTTGTCTAATCAAATGACTTCCAACCCTAGGTTGTTATCAAAAAGGGTACAAAGCTGATTCAAGGACATAAGGAAAAGTCAAAGGACAAAGATAAAGAATCTAGCAGTTCTGATGTATAAGACCTTAAAAGCTTTGAGGTCACTAAGAATAGAAAAAGGTAATCCAAACTAATGCTTGTGATATAAGTTTTCTTTTGTATGCATTTAGCGGAGAAGAATACAACAAAATTTTAACGTGTAAAACAATAAAATAAATGTGGGACAAATTGGACATAACCTATGAAGGAACCACTAAGTCATGAAGTCAAAAATTTCCCTCTTATCAATGAATATGAGTTATTCAAAATGTAGGAAAATGAGCACATTGAAACAATGTTGACCAGATCTAGTAAAACCATGTGCGAACTAAAATCACTGGGGATGATTTCTCCTCATGGCCTGCAAGTCTAGAAGCTAGTCCAAAGTCTCCCAAACACTTGGGAAACCAAGGCTGCCATTCTGGAAGACCGAGATCTTCAGAACATGATATACAATAAACCACGAGATAACCTTATCACATGTGAAAAAAAATATATTAACAAGTTTCATAAAGATGAAAAGAGAAAATTAGTAGCCTTTAATGCTGCTCCAATCGGAGAAGAGGGCATTTTAGAAGAAGCTAATGGCAAAGGAATGACCCTTATCAACTAGTGATAAAGATCCCAAGGAGGCAGAAATAATGATTACATCAGAAATGATGAATGCTGCTACTATTGTGGAAAGCCTGGCCTTTTCAAACAAAATTGTCCAGAATTAAAAAGAAGAACATCTTGGAAGAGTTAAAATTTTTAAGCCTGGAGTGATGACGATGAAACTAAAGATGAAGTAGAAGCTGAAAATACGTGCATAATAGCAACAGGTAAATCTAGCTAGGTAAGAATACACAATTGTTATAATGGCTATACACTTGAATATAACTTAGATATAACTAGTGACGATCTTCAAAAGGTTATAGATGAATATAACAAACTGGCTCAATAGAAGAAAATTTTCAAAGCTCGAGTTAAACAAAAATGGGAAGCAGAATACCGAAACTAACACATAGAAATTTAGGCATATCGAATTGAGATTGACCTACTCAATGAAGAGATTGATAAGACAAAAATAAAACTAAACAATATTAAGGATTCCAAGACATAGTTTCATAGGGCCCAACTCTTTTAGAAACTATTCAAGTTCCTCATTAGGGTCGTTTAAAACAATAAAGAACTCTTTCTCCTATCGAGGGCCTGTTTGATTCATCTGTGGACAGAGAGGGCACAAATCCTATAATTGTAGGCATAGGCTTAACAGTGTGTGGGTTTCGAAACCCAAAAGAAATACATCTAACTTGCAAGGACCCAAGTCTGCTTGGGTACCTAAGTAGAGTTAATATTCTTGTTTTGCAGGAACATGTCTGCTAAATCTAGTGACTAATAGCAAATATTCTAGAAGTATAGATAGAAAGAAAAATGTTTCATCTATTTGTACAAAATTTAGATAAAAAACTGCCAAATTTAGTGACAATGATGAAGGTAATGCCATTAGAAGTTAACTATGCCCCCTTCAGAGTCGACTCTTTAAATAGAAATAAAGGTAAAAGGCACTGAAATCAATAAATTCCTTGATGAGGTCAGAATTAAATAAGAATTTTCCGTGTCTATAGATACTCTCAAATGTTTTAAAAGTGAGGCAATTTTTTTAAAAAAATTTTAATGAGTCAATTATATTTAACATTATTCTTGATAATTCTAAGATTTTTCTTGTGAGAATGTTTGCTGATGAAAGCTTTATCTCATTAATAATATCCCAAACCCATGGTTTAGCAAGGAAAAAACATTAGTTGACTGTTCAGCATCCGGAGCAGTATGCACAACTCTTAGAATCTACTGTACTTAAATTCTCCAAATTCTGTGATTTTAATCCGTCTCTTAAGGTTATCTAAAGAACATGTGGTAATGTTGTGTCAATAGCCTATTCAAGGCATTCTGTGTATTTTATTGTTAGCTTTACACTCTTTTCTATCCATGCTCTTGAATAAAATAGGATCTTATCAAAAATCTTTATTTCTCGGAAAAATATTTGGCGTCAATATTTTGTGAAATGTATTTTTGGACGCAAATCATTTTACTTTGTCCAATTTTATTTTTACTAAATGGAAGATCTTCAAAAGGATTTTAGCATTAATGACCCATGAGTCATATTTTTGGTCACAATAATTTACTTGTTTCTTTCTTTTACCAAAAATTATATATTTTCCTTATTGATGAGGATTTTTTTTGTAAAAATCTTGCCGCCATATAGATTTCCGATTCTCTAAAGGATTTCTAAAATTTTCTTAGCACAAAAATTATCAGCTGCCTTTTGACCCCCACCGTCCTTTCTATTCAAATCTTCCCTCTCACACACCACTATTTTCTCTTCCTCCATCATTACCTTCTCCGTGCTTCTCTTTTCCCAACACTCCTCCTCCCCTTCATCTTCAACCCTAATCCTTGGCTCTCCTCTTTCATCCTATGTCTTCCACTTCTCCTATTCTCTTTATACTCATCCATTCCCTTTTTTCTCTCTACTATGACAAAAACACCATCAATGGCTAATCTCTCAAAAACTTCCCCTAACTAATGTTCCTCTAACTTTGACCCAGTCCTTCTCTTTGAAACCTCTGATGAAGACTCCTCCCACTCTATCTAGTCGACTGTGTCCAAGAAATGCACCGCTCCTAGTCCTATGTCGTCCTCTAACAAAAGGAGAGTCTTTCTTCTGGACTCTCTCTCATAAGAAAAAGTTCCTCACTTTCAAGAATCACTCCATTGTTTCTAGAAGAGTCATCAATCTTTCTCTCCTGAAAGAATCCCACTGCAATATCAGACACTTTCTCAAAGCTCAAGACCTGTCGATGATTCTTTGCCTATGTGACCTTGGAATTTTTGAAGATCCCATCCATACATTCTTCGCCAATCTTTGTCTTTTCCCTGGTAGAGGGGAATTGGAAATTTTGTTTCTTGGTATTCGTATTGTTCTAGATAACTTCTTATTTGTGAAAGTTTTTGATAGCAAATTCTCTGGTGTCATCTCTTTCAGGAATGACACATGGCCTTAGAATTTTGAAGTTAGTTTTTATTAAGCAAAGAAGGATGTCTCAGATCGTGACACGAACAACCTCACTTTTGGTCCTCTATCCTACAGTTTCGGAAATAGGATTTTGGCTCATATTGTTGCTACCACCTTGATTCCTCAAAAGAGGTCTCTCAATAATGTAACTTTTAGAGGTATATTTGTTCTCTATTTCCCGATCAAAAAGTATAACACCAATTGGAGTGCTTGGATTCGCAAATACATGATGGAAAGTGTAGCTGACTCCCATGCCTCGACAAGCTTACCTATGATTTTCTCATCACTCAAATTCTTATTCACTATGGAATTGATATTTCAGCCTATCCAGTGGTAGAATTCTCTGCCACTTACGATTTAAAGACCTTTGCAAGCATGGGATATGTTCTGGTTGAAAAAGAATGGTGTAAAAAGGAATCTGTCAAGATTCGACCTGGCACATCTAGGGAAAGTAAACCTGTTCCTAAATCCACGTCTTATGCAAATAAGGAGGCTGAAGAAATCAAGATCAGGATCACTATCATTGAGAAAGGAATATCCAGTATCAAGGAGTCGACTACCAAGCTGTTGCAGCAGGGAAAGGAGACAGGTAGTGACATCGGTAAAGTACAACTATCCCTTGATGGCCTGTAATAGGAAGGGGTGGAATTGTTTAATAGGATTTTCTCTTAAGTTTAATCCATCAAGTCTAAATCCTCCTCCTCCTCAAATGAGCTTGCCATATTCGATCAGAAATCTTACTCTAACTTGACCAAGAGTGTGGAGAAATATTATGACCGTTTCTACTTTAACATGCACAACACTCTTACTTATTTCCTTGCCAAATGACGTTGAACACTTTTTATTCAAAAAAGGGTCATTCCCTTCTCATACTCTAGCCTGTATAAATACACTCATACTCCTTCTTTAACATATTTTTGTTGTCACCATAACTATGCATGTCTAAAACTATATGCTTTTTGGGTTGTCATTTTTGTCTTATTTTCCTTTTTCTTTTGTTTTGTTGACAGGACTATTCATTTTCCTATGTTTGCTCTGCCCTTTTTTATTATGTCAAAAGGGGTAGAAATTGGATAGTAGTTGTATCAGTTAACTTACAAGTAACAGAGGAACTAAGTCGACCATCATCACATCAGAGCTAACTATAATCCCCAAGGCAGCAGGATAGGGTTAGCTAAATAGATAGTGAAGTCAACTAATGTTTAAGTTTATCATTATCGAAAAGGAGGAGCTTGTTAGTCTCCTTAGGTAACGTTTTAATAATGACAAACTAATGAATGAATCTTTGCAATAAAAGTATGCAAGAGACTGGAAGATTATTGATGGTAAAAGAATAAGAGAAGTGAGATATTGAAGTCCTCTCTAGGAAAGGAAGGACATCCAATCATGAGAAGATCAGGACACCCAAAAAAGCATGGAAAGCAAGTTAATATGTTGGAAATGGAAGGAGAATCGCCATCCCATAATCATGATGGATTTGATCAGTCTGAAAATAAATCAAGATCTAAACAAAACAAGAAAGAACACAACTATCACATGGAAATCAAGACTAAAAGGAAGGATAGATCACGACCATATCTAATATAGATGTGATCTAACGTCGTATATGAACACATCAACCGACTACTTTCCTCAATCAAGGAATCAATCTAAATCATTTATTGAGAAGAAATATCTTGGGTTTCCATATGATAAGTAGCAACCAAAGACTATAAGAGAAGAAGATCGATGAACGACACAACTTATCCAACTTTAAGGAGAAAATTCAAAGTGTCTCAATCTTAGTCTTAAAAAGCTCTATAACTTTAGTTTACAATTGTTATATAAAGTAGGATCGAGTAAAATTTGTAACATCAACTGAAGCTATGTCATAAGACCTAAAGAGAAAAATAAGTGTATAGAACTTGTTTCCTATCATTGTGCTGGAGCCAAACTTTCAACGATCTAATGAAACTTTAAAACCTAAGAGGACTGGATGTAGGCACTACATTGGTGTGCCGAACCAGGATAAATCTTATGTTGTTACTTTACTTCTTATTATTTTCTTGCTTAACTATTTTGAATTTAATTTGTTTGTGAAGTGTTTTGGCGAGTCGACTGTGAATGGTCAATAGTCGACTCACAGAAGAAAATTTTCAATTCACCCCCCCTTTGAATTTTAACTGGATTATCAACAAAGGTCAACCTCACATTCAACTAAATTGAGTCACAACGAATCACACAAGACTTATCCAAAATCGTCGAAGAATATATACAAGAAAAACTAGATGTATAGTTGAAAAGTCAGGAGGTAAGAGCAATTCATAAGTAACCTCCCTAACTATTCAAAGAATCTAAAAAGGTCCAATATACATGGGGCTAATATTTTGCCTCTTCCCAAACCTTATCATGACTTTCATGGGAAACACACGAAGAAAGAATCTATCACAAATACCTAACTTTAAGGCACGAAGCCTACAGTTTGCCTAACATTTTCTCCTACTCTAATCCATCCAGATCTTATCTTGGATGACTAATACTCTGTCCAAAGACTCGTTAAGAAAATTAGTACCATGAATTGTAACGTTTAAATTCTTACACAACCGATAAGGGACCTACAATGCCTACCATACAATGTCTCAAAGGGGCCATCTCGATACTCAAATGGTAGCTATTATTATAATGAAATTTTACCAAAGCCAAATGGTGCTCCCACTAACCCCCAAAATCCATAATATATGCGTGAAACATATCTTCTAAAACCTGAATACTTTACTTCAACTGACCATTAGACTGGGGGTGGAAGGCTATGCTGAGGCTAACCCGAGTACCCAACTTCTCCTAAAAAGTCCACCAAAAGTTGTAAAAAAACATTGGCCCTCTGTCCAAGATATTAGACAGGGTGTACCATGACGGCAAATTATCTCACGAACATAGATACGAGTTAAAATTTTGTCACTGAAGGATATTTTAATAGGAAAGAAATAAGCAGACTTGTTCAATTGGTCCATAATAACCCAAAGAGTATCAAAAAACCAAGAAGTATGAGACAACCTAGTCACAAAGTGTATAATGATCTACTCCAATTCCTACTCAGGAATAGGCAACCTCTGAAGCAAACCACCCGGTATTTAATACTCTACCTTAACCTGTTGACAACATAAGTAACAAGCTACAAAATATGCCACTACCTTCTTCATACCACCCCACTAGTAAACCTACCTCAAATCAGGATATATCATGGCTACACTTGGATAGATATAATATCTAGAGCAATGAGCCCCCTCTAAAATCAATTTTAACAAATCTCCAACTCTCGATATACAAATTAGGCCACGAATACTCAATACATTATTAGAAAAAAGAGAGGATTTTAACCTCGCCACTTAACACCTCATCCCAAATCAATTTCAAAATCTCATCATCAGTCTAGCGAACTCAAATCTTCTATCTTAAGAAAAATGTAGCATTAATAAAGGCAAAAACACACCAAAGTATGAAAATATCAAGCCTAACCATCTGGTAAGATAAAGACTAAAACTCTAAGTCTAAACGCCACTCTTGGGTTAAGAGATGAGCTAAACTCCCTATACTAGTTTACTTCTAACTCAAGCCATCTAGCACCACGTTAGCCTTACCCAAATGATACAAGATAATGATGTCATCATCCTTGAGCAACTCAAGCCAATGCCACTGCCTCATATTAAAATCTCGTTGTATAAAGAAGTACTGAAGGATACAATGGTCTAAGAAAATCTCACAAGGCACTCCATACAAATGGTTCACAACTTCCACACAAATATTTTGACTGACAACCCTAAATCATGGGTAAGGTAATTCCTATCAGGAGGATTCATCTAATGAGAGGTATAACCAATAACCGTACTTTCCTGTATCTATATTGCATCTAAACAAACACTTGAAAAATTAATAAATATTTTAAAACCCACCCCTTCATTGGACAAATTCAAATTAGAATCCAAAGCCATCAACTCCTTTAGGTTTTGAAATCTCTTTTCACACGCATTTGACAATTGAAGTACCATTTGTTTTTATGTAAACTTTGTCAAAGGAGCCATAAGATGAGAAACCCTCTATAAAATTCCAATAATAACCTAACAAACCAATTAAACTCCGAATCTCAGTGGGAGAAGTAGGTCTAGCTCAAGCATGAATCACTGATATCTTGACTGAATCGACAATAATGCTATCCTTAATAAACACTTGACCTAAGAAAGTGATAGAATCCAACCAAAACTTGCACTTAAATAACTTAGCATACAACTTTTCATTATACACACACTAAAGCACAATCCTCAAATTCTTCACATAGTCGACCTCACTCTTGGAATAAATTATGATGTCATTAATAAATAAAATAATAAAAAAGTCAATATACAGTGAAAGTACCTAATTCATTAAATCTATGAATGCTTTTGGGGCATTGGACTACCTAAAAGACATTACTAAGGACTCCTAATAACCGTATCAAGTATGCAAAATGTTCAAAGCTCTGTCTTCAATTGTTGATACTCGAATCTCAAATTAATATTTGAAAACACTGAATTACTCTAAAACTGGTCAAATAAATCGTCAATGTGACGAAAAGGATACTTGTTCTTTATAATCACTTTGTCTAACTACCTGTAATTAATACATATATGTATAGAACTATCCTTCTTCACTAACAAGACATGCGTATCCTAAGGAGACACACTAGGTCTTATAAAATCCTTACTCAATATATACTGAAACTGCTTTTTTAACTCTTCCAACTCCAGAGGGGCTATACTATAGGAACATAATAGAAATGGAATTGGTGCCAAGCTATACATTAATAGCAAAATTGATACCATGGTATGGAGGTATACAAAGAAAATCCATATAAAATACATCAATGAACTCGTGAACAACTCAAATAGAGTGCATAGAAGGTGGTGAGGCATCACTAGTATCAAAAATATGAGCTAAGTAAGACAAACACCCTCTCTCTATCATATATAAATCATGCAGAAAAGATATAACACTCTTTGGACGTAAATTATACGTACCCTTCAAAGCTAGCCTCCACACATTCGGGGTAGCTAAGGTCACAATTTTGGCATAATAGTTCAAAATAATATGATAAAGAGCTAACCAATTTATACCAAAGAAAATATCAAATCAATCCTATCTAAGACAACCAAGTCTACCCAAGTCTCACGACTCACAAAAGTAACCATAAAAGATCAGTACATGAATATGAGATGGTGAGACAACACTAGTATTATGAATATGAGCTAAGTAAGACAAACAATCTCAGTCTATCACATAGTAAGCATGTAAAAAAGATAATAACACTCTCTGGACCTAAATTATATGTACCCTTCTAAGATAACATCCGCATATTTGGGGTAGCTAAGGTCACAATCTTGGCATAATAGTCCAAAATAGCATGATAAGGAGATAACCAATTTATACCAAAGAAAACTTCAAAATCAGTCATATCTAAGACAACTAAGTTTACCCAAGTCTTACGACTCGTAAAAGTAACCATAACAGATCAGTACACCCGATCCATCACTAAAGAATATCATACTGGTAAAAACATAAAGAGGCATAAAAAGGCTCACATACATCATCAAAACCTAAAGAAAAAGATGTAGACACATAGGATAAAGTTGATTCGAGGTTAAATAATACAAAACTAGATCTATAGAAAATTGGGATAATACTTTTAAACAACATCAAAAGTCTCTTTCTTGGGTCTTGCAGGTATAGTATAGCACTGACTACACCCACTTCAAGAGTAAATAACTCCTCGACCACCACTGTGAGTACCTATACCTCTCCCTCAGTAACTCTAGCTTCACCCTTACCACAATTTTCACCATCTCTTACTATCGATACAAGAGTAGGCCTAATTCAATCTGATGTGGTACAGCTAAACTAGGACAACCACCCTAATTAGATTTCTGACTACCCAAAGTCGTTAAACCTGAAGACCTATTATCTGATCACTACAAAGAAATATAAATTATCCTTCCATGATAACCATGGGAATATTCACTAGAAAATTATCTACCTCAAAATATGTATCCACTAAACTCACCATGACGATGCACCTTCTTGGTGCCTCCCTAAGTAGCCTAGATAATTTACTTGGTAATCTTGGCATGCTTAGTAACTCTATAAAAAAAGCCCCTAAGACTATTATTTGAGTTGTAGCCACCTAATAAGTATTATCCAATCCCTTTACAAATTTTTGAATTTGCACAGACTTGGTGGAGATGCTAGCGGCTGAATACCTGAAAAAAGTGTGAAAATATGCATCATACTCAGTAGTAGTAATAGAGCTCTACTCCAAATGATCAAAACTCATCATTAATTTTTTCCCAAACTTTATGACAAAAACCTCTAATAAATCCTTAGAAAACTGAGTCAAAGTCATAATAGACAAATGAAAAGGTCTATAACTCATATACGACCTCCATTAATGTAATACCCCAAGAACTATAACCAATAGTTCCACCATGACTAAAGCTCATGAAAACTAAATTATAGTTCTTTGTTTGTTTCCTAATCAAGTGTAATGTGTATTAAGGCCTCAAAGATGTCCTAGTGATTAGGTGAATCAAAACATCCTTTCCCTATTGAATTCCTGAGAAGAATTTTGGCATAGTCAACTTCAAACAAGAATTTCTATTGTTACACTAAGAAATTTTGAGCTCATGACCCACCAACAGATATATAATTAAATTATCTTTCCAACGGTACCAATTTCATCCAAATTTGGTATAGGAGCTAAAAGTTATGCCTATTTTACTCTAACTGTCAGCCTGGAAACTGTGTGACAACATTTTGTGATGACTTGTCACAAGTCTGATGGCTTGTCACAAAATGTCGTCACCTTAAGCAGAAAGTCACAAATTCCAACATTTTGTGATGACATTTTATGATGACTTATCACAAGTCTAATGGCTTGTCATAAAATGTCATTAACCTTAAGTAGAAACTCATAAATTCTACCCTTTTCTGATTCCATTTCGTGATGACTTGTCACAAGTCTGAAGACTTGTCATAAATGTCATCAGCTTTTTTTTCAGCACTGAAAGGACGTGTTTGCAAGGGTATTTTGGTCTTTTCCCATCTTTTAGAGGCCCTTATATATATGAGAATCCCCATCCAAACCCTAATTTCTTCATTTTCTCTTCTAATTCTCTTAAAAAAAATATATCTAGGGTTTCATTCAAGAATATTAATCTTCAAAAAATCATCCATAAATCTTTAATATTTCTTTAAAAATCAAGTTCCTAATAGTGTGGGATTCAATAATCATTTATTACAAGTGATAATAGAGTCTCAATCACTAGAATTCATCCAATTTCAAAGATTAAGGTATGTGGGGTTTAGAACAAGAGCAATATTTTTGTTCTAATGCCCAAAGCTTTGATTTCTATTTTGGATTTATATAATTTTGCAAGTTGGTTTATACCCAAATTACTTCATCACGGGACTATGAGAATATAAATTGTTCAAGTTTTGTCATACATGATTATTTTACTATTCCCAAGTTATGACTTGATATTTAATATTTTGAATTTTATATTTCTACCATGAGTTGATATTTCAAGTGCTTTCAAGATATGTGTCAAGCTTTAATCTTCCTTATGAAAAATTAGATTATTGAGTGTATTGATTTATGAGACTGAGTTGTTACAATGAGTCTTAATATTTCCTCAAAGTTATTGATGTTTCCATGATTTAATGAATTGATACATTTTGATATTAACAAAGATTAATTTGATTTAAGTCGAGTTAGTAATCCACAAATTGATTATAATTTAATAAATGAGAAAGAGATTTGATTTGATCTTCATGATAGACCCTTGTGATGTTTTTGGTGGATTTCCCAACCGTTTGGAGCTTGTGTCTGGGAGTAGTATTTAGCACCGAGCGGGAAATGTGGTAGTTCCTCAAAAGTTACAGGCCACCAAAGGATTGGTATTAATATTTGTGGGTCAAAGACCAAGAATGAGATTCTGATCACTAAATTGAGGTTGTACTCCCTAGCAAGAGTACGACGCTTCTGCCAATGTGGGGTTTCCTTCTTAGGAGGGCAAAACGTTGGACTCCATATAGCTCACATATTTTATGTCAGTTATAAGAATCTCCCATGTCCACAAGCGTTGAGTTTCTTGAATTATTGAGTCACTCCGAGTCTTGAGTTGAAGAGTTAAGTTGTTTATGATGATTTATAAGGTTTTCATTATATGATTTATTTACTATAAAATCATGAAAAGTATGTTTCAATCTGACTTAATCCAAGTGAGCCATCATTGTATATATGCATATTTTCATAAAATTGATGATGATAGTTACATTGTTACATGCACCCCCATATACTAAGTACATTCCAAAGTGCTGACCCACATATTTTCCTATGGGCTACATTTTCTCGTAATGTAGGTTTAGGTACTCAACCGCAGCCGAGTTAATGATATTTGGGTACCTCACTACATTTCCTCAGTGGTGAGTCCTCATGGTTCGAGGACCGTGTTTATATTTTTGTAATATCATTTTGTTGTTATGGTTTTTAGTACTGTTGAGTTAGTTGGGGGTTTGTCCCAAAGGCTCCTTGATATTTATGTATACAGGCTTCATCAGACTAGATGGATGGTATGTACATAAATTCAATATATATTTTGGTTGTACAGTTTAGTATTCTCTAGTATCTTTCTTGAACCTGATGTGATATTCTCTTTCTTATGCATGACTATTACTAAATTAAGTTCCTTGAGGTAATGTATGGCTCCAAGGGTTATCTTACGACTATGTGTAAACCTAAGCATCGTGTGACATCTCGGGATAGAAATTTTGGGGCATTGCAAAGCTTGGTACTAGAGCCTAAGGTTTAAGGAGTCCTAGGTCCTAGGAAGTCTGACAAGCTGTATTATGTAGAGTCTTGATCATTGGTGTGTAGTGCGCCGCATCTATGAGAAAGAGACTATGGGATGTTTTAGGAAAATTCGTTTCTTTCTTTCTAAAGTTTATCGAGCCTACAGCTATCTCTTTATCTACGATTAACTCGTGCTCTCTTATAACAGAAAATGCTTTCTTATTAACCTCATAGAAACAATGAGCAACCTCAACCCTTTGATCCCTTGAACGAACATGTGTATCATGCATAATTTCAGGTAGCTTTTCAGGCGCTAGCCTAGGCAGTTACCGCCAATGCTCCAGCTAATGCCCAGGCTACTATTCTGCCTCTTCAAGATAATAATTGTATTGCAGCTCGAGTTCATGACTTTATGCGGATGAATCCGCCTGAGTTCTATGGTTCAAAGGTAGACCCACAGATGTACTTGGATAAAGTGAGAAAGATCATCCAAATTATCCACGTGATTGAGAAGGAGAGTGTTGAATTGGATACCTATTGAATAAAAGATGTTGCATATGATTGGATGGAGATGTAGAGGAAGAGTAGAAGGGAGGACACCGCTCCCATGAATTAGAAGTTATTCCAGGATACATTCTTGGATAGATTCTTTCCTCTTGAGATTAGGGAAGCAAAGATAGAGAAATTCATGAATTTGAGACAAGGCTCCATGACTGTTAAGGACTAAGTTCGTGACTGGCATATCGAGTTACCTTGTGAAAGAGTATAGATCTGCTATATTAAATAGGGAGATGGACCTTTCCCGATTAATGATATATGCCCAACAGATTAAAGCTGATAAGGTGAAAGGGAGGAAGGGAGTAAGAGTGAATAAAACAGCTAAATAAGAGAAATAAGGATTCAGTCAGTCCAGATTTTATGGAGGTAACCGGCCTCAATTCTAGAGATATCCATTTATGCCCGCGCCTTTCTCAAGTAGTGTTCCCTCACCTAGAAGCAGGAAGGAGCAGGGGAATAGGCCTATCCCATCCAGGTCTCAGGAAAGTGTAAGTAACAGACCTCATCCTATTTTATGTGCTAAGTGTGGTAAAGATTATTTTGGCGAGTGTTTTGTTGATCAGAGGGGTTGCTTTGGTTGTGTCAAGTTGGGCCACTAACTTAGTGATTGTCGGTATTCTAGACAGGGGAGTTGAGATGCTCCTCCCCAGAGTCAGGCTACCAGTTCCCCCACTCCTGTAGTCTGCCCAAATCCTCCTCAGGGCCCTTCTTCTATTACTGCTGGTAGTTCACGCAAACATCTCTTCGATGTTATACCACCTCACCAGGAGTAGGAGAAACCTCTATATGTTATCACTGGTATTCTCTGTGTCTTTTATTTTGATGTGTATATATTGATAGACATCGATTTGAGTTTCTCTTATGTGACATCTCTGGTTGCTATAAATTTTGAGATGGACCCTGAACGAATTCCTGAGCCTATTCTGGTTTCTACCCTGGTAAGAAAATTTATTACTGCTAAGTGAGTGTATAAGAAGTATCCTGTCACAATCCTTCATTGGGTCATATGTGCTAATTTAATTGAGCTAGATATGGTTGATTTTGACGTCATTTTGGGTATAGACTAGCTTCACTCATGCTATGCGTCTATATATTATCGTACTCGAGTGGTCAAGTTTTAGTTTCCTAATGAGTCCATTTTTGAGTGGTCCGGGAGTTCTGTAACTCTAAAGAGCTATTTTATATCCTACCTCAAAGCTAGGAAGTTGATTTCCAATGTTTGCATCTATCACCTAGTTTGAGTTAAAGTCCTCAATCCAAGACTCTGACTATTTAGTTAGTTAGCATTGTTAATGAGTTTCCCAATGTTTTCTTGGAAGATCTCCCAGGGGTCCCACCTAATAGAGAAATAGAATTTGAGATTGATCTCCTTCCTGACACTCAGCCTATTTCCATTCCT
>JAPEIP010000008.1:147796476-147809480 GCA_026120095.1 Capsicum chinense
ATCTATCACCTAGTTTGAGTTAAAGTCCTCAATCCAAGACTCTGACTATTTAGTTAGTTAGCATTGTTAATGAGTTTCCCAATGTTTTCTTGGAAGATCTCCCAGGGGTCCCACCTAATAGAGAAATAGAATTTGAGATTGATCTCCTTCCTGACACTCAGCCTATTTCCATTCCTCCATACCGTATGGCTTTTGCAGAACTTAAAGAGTTGAAGGATCAACTCTAAGATCTCTTAGACAAAGGCTTTATCAGACCCAGTGTTTCCTCGTGAGGATCACCTATTCTATTTATGCATAAGAAAGATCGTACATTGTATATGTGCATTGACTACTGTCAAATCAACAAGGTAACTATAAAGAACAAGTACGCTCTTCGTAGAATCGATGATTTATTTGATCAGCTACAGGGTGCAAGTCATTTCTCAAAGATAGACCTTAGATTTGACTATTATCAGCTTAAAGTAAAAGAGTGTGATATTCTAAAGATAGCCTTCCAAACCTGTTATGGTCACTTTGAGTTTCTTATCATGTCCTTTGGGTTAACCAATGCTCTAGCATCCTTCATGGACCTCATGAATCAAGTGTTCAAGCAATATCTTGATATGTTTTTCATTATATTCATAGATGATATTCTTGTGTATTCCCAAAGAGAGAATGATTATGCCGACCATCTTAGAATTATCTTGCAAACTCTTATAATTCATCAATTATCTGATAAATTTAGCAAATATGAATTTTGGCTAAGGTCAGTTTCTTTTTTGGGTCACATTGTTTCCACCGAAGGCATTAGAGTCAATCTCCAAATGATAGAAGCTGTATAGAATTGGCCTAGACCTACTTCCCCATCTGACGTTAGGAGTTTCTTTGGTCTGGCTGGTTCCTACCATCGTTTTGTTAAGGGCTTCTCTTTGATTTCATTTCCCATGACCCGGTTGACCCAAAACAAAGTTAAGTTCCAATGGACAGATGCCTGTGAGAAGAGTTTTCAGGAGTTGAAGACTGAAATTACTTCAGCCCCAGTGTTAGCTTTACCCGATGGTACTAATGATTTTATGGTGTATTGTGATGTTTCTAGAGTTGGTTTGGGTTTTGTTGATGCAGAGGGGTAAGGTTATAACTTATGACTCTAGACAATTGAAGACTCATAAGAAGAATTACCCAACCCATGAGCTTGAATTAGCAGCTATAGTTTTTGCTTTGAAAATCTAGAGACATTATTTCTATAGTGTTCATGTTGATGTGTTTGCTGATCACAAAAGTCTGCAGTATTGTTTACTTAGAGGGAGTCGAATCTTAGGCAAAGACGATGTTTAGAGTTGCTAAAAGACTATGATATGAGTGTGTTGTATCACCTAGGCAAGGCCAATGTTGTGGCAGATGCGCTTAGCAGGTTGTCTATCGGTAGTGTAGCTCATGTAGAGAATGATATTAAAGAATTAGCTCGTGATGCGCATCATTTGGCTAGGTTGGGTGTTAGATTGCTTGATTCCGCTGAAGGAAGTAAGTTAATTCAGAGTAGTTTCGATTTCTCTTTTGTCTCAGAGGTAAAAGAGAAGTAAGACAGGGATCCTAGTTTGGTCAGACAGAAGAAGTCAATTAAGGACCAAAAGGTAGAGGTTTTCTCCCAAGGGAGAAATGGTGTGTTGAGATTGCAGGGTAGATTGTATGTTCCCGATGTTGATGATCTAAGGTAGAGAATTATGGTTGAAGTGCATGGCATGCGATATTCATTTCATCCCGGTGTTACCGAGATGTACCGTGATTTACGGGAAATCTATTGGTGGAACGGTATGAAAAAAGACATAGTAGGATTTGTGGCAAAGTGTTCTACTTTTCAACAGGTTAAGGTAGAGCACCAAAGGCCCGATGGTGTAATGCAAAATTTTATCATTTCTAATTGGAAGTTGGAAAAAGTGAATATGGATTTCGTAATTGGTTTGCCTCATTCTCATCGTCATCATGATTCGATTTGGGTTGTTGTAGAGCAGTTGACTAAATCAGCTCATTTCTTGCCAGTTCATTCATCTTATGCAGCTAAGGATTATGCTAGATTTTATATCCGTGAGTTAGTCAGATTGCATGGAGTTTCTTTGACTATTATCTCAGATAAGGGTACTCAGTTTACTTCACAGTTTTGGAGAGCCTTTCAGAAGGGTCTTGGTACCCATGTTCATTTGAGTTCCGCTTTACATCCGCAGACTAATGGTGAGGCTAAGAGGACTATTCAGACTTTCGAGGATATGTTGAGGGCATGTGTACTTGATTTTAAAGGTAGTTGGAATGATCACTTGCCATTGATTGAATTTGCATATAATAATATTTTCCATGCTAGTATTCAGATGGCACCATTCAAAGATTTGTATCAGAGAAGATGTAGATTTCCTATAGGTTGGTTTGAAGTAAGAGAAGCAGCAGTGATTGGTCCTGATGCTATGTTTGAGGCTATTGAAAAAGTTAAGTTGATTCAAGAAAGATTGAAGACCGCACAAAGTCGTCAGAAGTCGTATGCGGAAGTGAGAACAAAAGATCTTGAGTTTAATTTTTATGATTTGGTGTAATTGAAGGTTTCACCCATGAAAGGGGTGAAGATATTTGGGAAGAAGGGAAAGCTTAGTCCCCGTTATATTGGTCCATACAATATTCTGAGCCGTGTTAGGAAAGTAGCATATGAGGTGGAGTTACCTGTGGAGTTGTCTAGCATTCATCCGGTATTCCATGTTTCAGTGCTTAAGAAGTGTATTGGTGATTCTGTCATTGTTGATTCTTTAGAATGCTTAGATAGTAGGATAGCCTTTCATTCGAGAAGATTCTGGTTAAGATTTTGGATTTTCAGATCCGTAGGCTAAGGAACAAAGAAGTTCGTTAGGTTAAAGTGCCTTGGTGAAATAAATTGAGGGTGCTACTTGGGAAGCCAAAGCTGATATGTGAGCCAAGTACCCTCACCTATTTTCTGTGAGTTTAGGGCGAGCAGAAGGTACAATTCTTTCTTAATTCTGCCCCCTTCTTATTAAAGATTCAAGTGTGTGTGTACTTCCATCATGAATTCATCAATTTTGTATAGTATCGAAGGTATAGAGTGAAGTAAATCCTTTAAGTGAGTCATTCCAGCTATATGTCCTTATTTTTTTTCTTGTTCTTAGCCTATTTGGCAATATTCGGGGGCAAATGTTTCCAAGGGGGAGATATTGTAATACCCAGAGAACTCTAACCAATAGTGCCACCATGACTTAAGATCATGAGAAATAAATTATCTTTGGTTGTTTTCTGATCAAGGGTGATGTGTATTAAGTCCTCAAAGATGTCCTACAGATTAGGTGAATCAAAACATCCCTTCCCTATTGAATTCTAGAGAAGGATTTTGGCATAGTCAACTTTAAACGAGCATATCTCTTTTTACACTTAGAAATTTTAAGCTCATAACCTCCCATCAGATAGATAATTGAATTAGATTTCCAACAGTACCAATTTCACCCAAATTCGGTATCGGAGCAAAAAGTTATGTCTATTTTACTCCATCGTGTCAGCCTGGAAACTGTGTGACGACATTTTGTGACGACTTGTCACAAGTCTGATGGCTTGTCACAAAATTTCGTCACCTTAAGAAGAAAGTCACAAATTCCAACATTTTGTGATGACATTTTGTGACGACTTGTCACAAGTCTGACGGCTCGTCACAAAATGTCGTTAACCTTCAGCAGAAAGTCATAAATTCCACCCTTTTATGACAACATTTCGTGATGACTTGTCACAAGTCTAACAACTTGTCACAAATGTCATCATCTTTTTTTTCCAGCAATTAAAGGACGTTTTTACAAGGGTATTTTGGTATTTTTTCATCTTTTGTAGGCCTTTATACATATGAGAATCCCCATCCAAACCCTAATTTCTGTATTTTCTCTTTCAATTCTCTTAAGAAAATATATCTAGGGTTTTATTCAAGAACATTAATCTTCCTAAAGTTGTCAATAAATCTTCAAGATTTCTTCAAGAACCAAGTTCCTCATAGTGTGGGCTTCGAGAATAATTTATTACAAGTGTGGATAGAGTTTCAAGCACTAGAATTCATCCAATTTCAAAGATTAAGGTATGTGGGGTTTTGAACAAGAGCAATCCTTTAGTTCTTGTGCCCAAAGCTTTGATTTCTATTATGGATTTATATGATTTTGCAAGTGGGCTTATACCCAAATTACTTCATCATGCGACTATGAGAATATCAATTGTTCAAGATTTGTTATACATGATTATTTTGCAATTCCCAAGTTTTGGCTTGACAGTTAATATTGTGAATTTCATATTTCTACAATGAATTGATATTTCAAGTGCTTTCAAGATATGTGTCAAGCTTTAAGCTTCCTTATGACAAATTGGATTATTGAGTATATTGATTCATGAGATTGAATTGTTACAATGAGTCTTGATATTTCGTCAAAGTTATTGATGTTGCCTTGATTTAATGAATTAATACATTTTGATATTGAGAAAGATTGATTTGATTTGATTCGAGTTAGGAATCCTCAAATTGATTATGATTTGATAAATGAGAAAGAGATTTGATTTGATCTTCATAATAGACCCTTGTGATGTTTTTGGTGAATTTCGTCACTTTTCTGAGCTTGTGTCTGGGAGTAGTATTTAGTACTGAGCGGGAAATATGGTATTTTCCCTGAAACTACGTACCACCGTAGGATTGGTATTGATATTTATGGGCCAGAGGCCAAGTATGAGATTGTGATCACTAAATTGAGGTTGTACTCCCTGGCAAGAGTACGATCCTCCTGTCAATGTAGGGTTATCTACTTGGGAAGGAAAAACGTTGGACTCCATGTAGCTTACATGGTTTATGTCGGTTATAAGAACCTCCCATGTCCATAAAAGTTAAGTTTCTTGAATTACTTAGTCACTTCGAGTCTTGAGTTGAAGAGTTGAGTTGTTTATGATGATTTATGAGGTTTTTATCATATGATTTATTTACTATGAGATCATATAAAGTATGTTTCAATCTAACTCAAGCCAAGTGAGCCATCATTGTACATATGCATGCACCCCCATATACTTAGTACATTCCACCGTACTGACCCAAATATTTTCCTATGGGCTACATTTTCTCGTAATATAGGTTCAGGTACTCAGCTGCAGCCGCGTTAGCGATATTCGGGTGCCTCCCTACATTTCCTTAGTGTTGAGTCCTCATGGTTTGAGGATCGTGTCTATATTTTTGGGATATCATTTTGTTGTTATGGCTTTCAGTAGTGGTGAGTAAGTTGGAAGTTTGTTCCAAAGGCACCTTGATTTTGATGTATAGAGGCTTTGTCAGACTAGAGGGATGGTATGTACAAATATTCAATATATATTTTGGTTGTAAAGTTTAGTAGTCTCCGGTATCTCTCTTGAACTAGATGTGATATATCTCTTTATTATGCATGACTATTGTTGAATTGAGTTCCTTGAGGTAGTGTCTGGTTCTGAGGGTTAGATTGGGGCTACACGTATCCCTAAGCACTGTGTGACGTCTAGGGATGGAAATTTTGGGGCATTACAATTAATCCCTAGTTGCATCCGTCAATAAGTAGGTAGTATAAGTATATCCATGACACTCAAGGGATACAAGATTTTCCAAATTTTCCTAGAAATCAATCAAGAAATAATAGGCATCCTCGCTAGTTTCACCACTGAAATTGGCCTGACCCAAGAGAAGAAATCTCCCAAATCTAATCTTATCATCGAAAGACATGATTATACCTAAAGAAACTAAAGAAATAGTAAGTCTAGTAGGCTGGAAATCTATCCATAGGGGTAACATAGATGAAAAATGTTCCCCTGAACTAAAAATATCATGATCAGATACTGGCACAAAAGATGGAACACCACTCAAAGTTTGAAGAATATTATAAGTAAATATTGATACAGATGATAAAACTACAGTCAGGGTTTGAGCAATACCATAAGTAGATGTTGACACTAATAGCGGTAACATACTTAAAATTGGAGAAACATCATGTGTACTTGAGGGAACACTATCAAAATGAGTCAATAACCAAATCAACAAATCCTCTAGAATTAAGATAGCAATTGAAGAATGTGAGACCTGAGTTGGCCTTGTATCTTTTGTAAGCTTAATCTTAGAATTAAGGGAGATCCCTCCAGGAATAATTTTGACTGGGATAGCTCCTTATGCCTTTCATCTACCTCTGGGACATCCACAACCTCTACCTCTCTATCTATTTTAAGCTCCATCCTTGGGTGTTGTTTAATATCCCTAACCTCTTGAGATCTAGTCCTCACTATATATATAGAAAAGATTAAAACAAAACTTAGAACATAGGGTATGAATAACCCATAAGATAATAAATCAAAACATAGAAGGTTTCCTAATGACATCTGATAGCGTCTCAAAAATAGATACAAACGTCTACATACCAATTCACAAAACTCTACTAGATATCTTGATCTTACACTTTATGAGACCTCTAAACATGGCTACTCTGATATCAATTTATCATGACCTAAATAACTAGGTAATGATAGAACTTGTCGCGGCCTTTCCTTGACAAGTAAGTTGACCGCCCAATCTAATACAAAGTAAACAAAATCAATAAAAACATGAACCTAAGTCAGATTTCTAGAAATAAGTCAGGAAAACAATAGAATATAAATATGTACCAATTAAATTAAAGTTTGAAAAATGCATAAACTACCCAAAATATGGTATTTTAGTTTAAGTGCAATCTAAGTACAAATTCAAAATAGAAAAAGTACAAAAACTATCTTTGATCTAAATAAAGACATAAGCAAGATAGAGTGAGATTAGAAAATCCATCCTAAATATTAGAACATTCTAAAACCTTGAATATTACCAATCAATATCATCATCTCAGCCTAAGCATATCAAACTTATGCTAGGATCTATACTAAAGAGCACAGTAAGAGTAGGTACGGTCCACTTGTATTCAATAGGTATCATAGGCCGTCACCTATAAGTAGAAAGTCTCAAATGGTAGCTCACACCATCTCCACCAATATTTTTAATATACAAGATACAATAAAATAGAAATAACATAGATATAAATACGAGAATACATAGAAACTAGAGAACAAATCAGGGAAAAGTAATGAAAATCAAGTTAGATATATATGTAATTCAATGCAATGTAATCGAATAAATAGTGAAAGACATTGCATAACTTTTTGTATGTCCCTACCGAGCTCACAGCTACCAAGCAGAACCCATGGGGGTTTTGATGTGCCATGGTTTTATGACACTTTCAATGCTTAAAATTAGAAAATATGCAAGGACTTAGGTTTGTTTTGGTAGATATGATGTGTTTTAGTTTGTCTTTTTCAAAAAAAACTAGGTTTTAAGGATTAAATTGAATAAAAGAAGTCAAGACTATAGAATAGACCACTTACGATGCAACCTACATTGCATCGGTAGAACCTATATGTCATAGGTGGGGTGGCATAGGTTGCAGAAAGTCCGAGTTCAGAGAATCTGAAAGTTGAAATTTCGACTGACCCTTATGATGGGTCACTTACCTGGGGTATGTTCCACTTACGATAGACACTTACCTAAGGTAAGTGGCAAAGACTAAAGGTCCAGAGATGTGGAAGATTTAAGAATCTTTTGATACCTATGGTGGCCACTTACCTAGGATAAGTTCCACCTACAATGGCCACTTACTTGAAGTAAGTGGAAGCTGACCCAAGTTTCCCAATTAATTTTTGTTTGGTTTTTATGTAATATATAAATACTCATTTGATGTTTTTTAGTTAGTTTATGTAAGTTTATGCTCTCATACTATTCACAAACATATATTTGATTCTAAGATTGACTTTTGATCTTAGAATCCCTTTGTTCTTTGTTTTTGGTTGATTAATTAATTTGAGATTTTGGTTTTTATTCTTCATTGTTGTGAGATTACTTTTATTCTTTCTTTATTGAATTCCATGGATTGTTTTGCAACTATGAGCGGCTAAATCCCTAGCTAGAGTTGTCAAAACACTGTCAGAATAACAAAGTAAGGAAAGTGTTAGGTTCTTCTAGATCATTATTTACACTTGCATTGTGATCTTTTTTTTAGTTTAATTACTTTATTAGTGGTTTCCAACACTAAGAAATTTCTTGTGTTCAATATCATCTTCATAAGAGAGATAAAGATTTGGAAAAGGAGATCACAGTAGTGATTCGAGGCTATCAACCCTTGTCTAATAACTTGATACCCACAAGTTGATAGTTAATCCAGGATAAAAGATAAGGGTTAGTAGAGCGACACCCGGAGACTTACAACGTGAAAGATGAGATGACACGACCCAATTTCTGAGTCACGATTGCACCTACTAAATATCGCTAGTAGGTAAGCCAAACCCTATCCTAGAGCTAATACAGTGGGTTAATTCAGTAGAAAATAACCAACATATGAAAAATCTCAAGAACTCAATTTATAATTAACAAAGGTTCTAGAAAAAATAAATAGTCAATACAAATACAAATCCCATGACCTAGTAGAGATAGTATAAGAGCATATAGTAGTATTATTGCAACTCAAAAATCTTTAATAGTCAATAAATCTAGCTTGACACAAAAGACTAAAATAAAGGTAGAGGGAAACAGGTGACTCAAACTCCAAGTGCTCACCCTATCTCTGGAAAATTCAATACAACACGATCAATGATCATTGGCGACAATTAGTACTTAGATTTGCACCAAAAAGGTACAAAAGTGGAGTATGAGTACCAAAACAATGGGTACTCAGTAGGAATCATCGCCCGACTGAGCTAAATCATGATATAAGTATGATAAAATGCAAGATAACATAGCTAAGTCAATATACAAAAACGAACCCAAATCATCTCCAATAATGTTGTACATGGAAAGTAAATAACCAAGATAATAACATAATGCAACATAATATCACACAAGAAATCACAATTATGAAAATGGCTCCCATATGCCAATTGGTGAAAAAAAGTAAAGAACTCATCACAACTTCCTATACGACTGGAAAGTACACTCTAAAGAAGAATAAAAAGTCAATCGACATTATAACTAACCTTCATTGTCATTTAACCATCGTTCCATAATTTACCGATACTCCATATGATTATCATGATTTAACAACCTTATCATCATTTCTATGTAATTACCATTTATTTGCTAATCACCACTTATTAACCAATCCATTTAATTACCACAGTCTATTTATGTCATACCATGTTATAACTATTTCCTCATTTTTTGACTTATCAAAATTTCTACCTTTCAATCTCACATCCCAATATTGCCAATCAAGAAAAGTATGTCATCATAACAAAAAATGCCAATTCGAACTTGAACCGTTAAATATAATTAATAGCTAGACTTGAAATGATAAATATAATCAATATCTAGACTTGAACTTGTAAATAATCAATAGGTAGACTCGAACCGGTAAATATAATCAATAGTTCCATAGTCATCCTATAGACTCGAACTGGGTATATATAACCATTAGCATAATCATCTTTTGGACTCAAATGAGATAAATTTATACATTTAATACACATCATAAATAGTATCACCGATATTCATTAATAATAGCATAGTCAATAGGCGCCAACCGTCATGTCAACCAGCATAACCATCAAGTATCAATATTTCTCAAATTTACCTTGCTACATATTTTTGAAAGACTAATAAGCATAAAAGGTTTACAAAACTAACATATGTCATAGTCTAAAGTGTATTAAGAGACCACTTCTAACCCTCAAGTTCCATTTTAGAAAAAATCTACTCAAACTAATGTTTAGGTATCTAAATTCACTTTTAGATGAGCCAAATAGAAATGAAGGCAACCTTTACGGGTGATAGGTGATTTCATATCTATATAGGTGTGTAACGCTACGCAATCGGGTCTCAAGACTTCACACGGTGCTTAGGATCACAAGTTACCCCAAGCTAACCCTTCTACTGGCATAACTCATAAGCAACTGAGCAAAAAGTATAAATATATACAAATCTGTGGAAAATAACCCTTTTCTGAATATGATAGATACAAAACTAAATTTACAAGGTTACAACTCTTCTTTTACAACAAAAACTGAATTGGAATACATCAACTTGTATTGACTGTCTATGAAGCCTCTACTAGTATTGACAATAGGTAGCTGGGTCATAACTCCCGACTATCCCAAGTCAATACGACTGATTAAAGAAAATACAACACTATTAGTTCTACATAACTGACCCAAGCCCTTGAATCAAAAGGACTCATCACCTGCTGACTGGACACTGCGAACTGACTGGATCTGAAGATGTACAATACACCTTGTACCTACATTCCGAGAAAATGTAGCCCACATACGAATATGTCGGTTAGTACCATGGAAACGTACCGAGCATATGGGGGTGTAATACATATATAAAATAATATCTTAATAGCATCACAGTTTATAAAATTATGCATGCTGATCTAAATGACACACTTAGCTCGAATTAAATCAACAAAATCATGGATAAATAATATATGTAAAGTAAAACAGGTGAGTCATCTGATAAATCTCAATTCACTTTCATCTCAATTCCAATTCATCAAAGCAATCATATCTCATGACAATCACTTTAGAATATATGGTCTTTAAATCTTTCGAAAATAATGACTTCCTCAAACTCAATCTTTCAAGCAATTATATTTTCTTCTCAGATAGAAGAATACACACACACACTGAGAGTATCTTACAACCGACATAAATCAGTGAGCTATATGGAGTGCAAAGTTCTACCCACGTTGGGGAGAGTCACCCTATTTTGTGCCATCGGAGTTGGACCTTAAATCATCAATCCAAACACTAGTGATCACTATATAAATCAGCCTCGGGCTCAAATTCTTTGGGGTAACGTAGTTCTAGGGAAGTACCAAAACAGCTATACTTCCCGCTCGGTGCTAAAGAATACTCCCGAACATAGCTCAGATCTTTTCAACAGAAAATCCACTAATAGATAGTTCAACAATTCACAACGGAAGCCATCTTATTACCCTTTTCATAATAATCAATAAAAGTGGATTTCTTTTCTCATCTCGTGTTCAAAAACACCCCTTTTTACGATCAAAAGGTCAAAACTTCTTCATTATCTCAAATCATTCAAACTCAAGGTGTTTATAACACATGATTTCTCAAAAACAACAATCTCAAATAGAGTTCAAAACTCATGTCTCAATATCACATTAAAACTTATCAAGATTCAAGCTTTACACCATAAACATATATAAATTCCTTCAGAATCTAGAAAAGGCAGTTATAAGGAACAAAATATCATCATTCTCATATAATTCCACTTCTAAAATATAAAAAATATCATAATATCATGATAATCAATATCGGATATAAGTTCATGCTTCAAAATCATAGTAAAACATATGAAATCCATAACTTCGTAAAAGAAAGTATTTTTGGGCACAAGAACGAAAGAGTGTTCTTGTTGAAAACCCCACATACCTTAAACTTGAAGCTTTGAATGACTTTCTAAATGATGTAATGCTATTCATAAACTTTTGGGTTTCCCTCGTAGCCTTCAGACGGGGATTCCAAATATGTAAAAATTATAGAATTCTCACGGTTGAATTTCTAGCTATTGGGGTTTTTATGTTGAAACCCTAAAGGTTGTTCTTGGTGATTTTGAGAGAATGAAAACTGATTTTGATGTTGTGGGAGTTTAATCCCGTGTTATATATATATATAAGGGTGTTTTTGACACTTGGAAGTGATGTATGGGGCGTACAACCCATGGAAGACCTTAAGGTGTGCGTCCCACACCTTATGGCAGACATTTAAGTGTACCTCGCACTCCCAATCGCACAAATTTGATTGGGCGGCGTACTCTCACAAAAATGGGCATAACTCTTCGTTCGTGTATTGGATTTTCGCAAAATTGGTATCGTTGGAATGCTAATTCAATTATCTACAATTATTAGGTCTTTGGATGAAAATTTCCTTGTATATTAACAGATATACACATTTCAAGTAGTCTCTTGTAGAATTGAATATCAAATGTTAGACAAGTCAAATGATCTTAGCTCAACTTGGCTCTAAATGAGTCATATGAACATTGTTGACCTCAAGAGCACTGCACATACTAGGATATGGATCCTAAAATCTATTTACATGGAAACCACTTGGATTAGAGCGTAGATGCGTAGGAATGATTGTTAGAATTCTAGCACGAAAATACGGGGTATTACATTGTCTCCCCCTTGGGAACATTCGTCCTCGAATGTGGATAATTGATCTGAAACATAGAGGAATATTTGTCTTCAAGATATCATGTGTAACTGATAGAACTGAATCTCAAGAATAATGAGCTACTGAACTGGTTTGCAAGTTCATGAATCCTATAGAAAAATAACTATATGGCAAAGATAGAAACGAGAGTGTCAACTTATAAGTAACCATTACTTTGTACTGGATCTGATCTCATGAGAAAGGATGAGAGGTTTATGAGATGAAAACTCGGGGTATTACAACATCCCCCTCTTGGGATCGTTCATCCTCGGATGATAATAAATTAATGAAAATACTAGGAAGAGACTGTGATACTACACAGGATACTTACGAACTGAATCATAACTTAATATCTGAAACTGAAACTGATGCGTGATCAAAGATGAATTCATAATTTAATTGGACACAAACAAATTGCCTCATGGAATGTACATACGTATAAGACTGCGGATAGTAAGACTAGCTAGAAAATTAAGAATCTATAGGAGCTTACCTCCTTGCTTGCTAAACTAGATTACGGGCTATATGGAATGGATCATACCGACTACCCGTACTCAAAGGGAGTACTTCTTTAGCACTTTTCTACGAAATTCTATTGACATTAGGGAGCAAAGAATTTTGGGCATTCTCTGAACAAGACATTTGACTAAGGAATTACAACATTGATATAACTCTATAGCATGGAATATAATTATATAACTCATAAACTAGGATAGGATTGCTAGGCCGTAGGCAACGCAACTTCTTACTTT
>JAPEIP010000008.1:147809580-147825814 GCA_026120095.1 Capsicum chinense
TGACATTAGGGAGCAAAGAATTTTGGGCATGCTCTGAACAAGACATTTGACTAAGGAATTACAACATTGATATAACTCTATAGCATGGAATATAATTATATAACTCATAAACTAGGATACGATTGCTAGGCCGTAGGCAACGCAACTTCTTACTTTGAAGCTTAGCATCACTTCTCAAATGCTCCCTTAACTATACTATTCCCCTTAAATACCATACTCATTTGATTCAACTTATAATTCTCATATTGGCATTGCGAAATCTTTCTACTAAGGTCTAAACTAAACTAAGTTCTCTCAGCATGATCAAGCCTAACACTAAATCATAAGATACAACATGCCAAACCACAATACTAGTCTAAACCACTAGGTTGAATATTCTATATCTTCTTAGAGCTCACACCCAAAGCATAACATGCCTTACCACTTTAATGACTAATTTAAAACTCTTGATATGGATTCACTAGTGCATATTGCATTCATCATCTTACACCCAACATGACATTCAAGCCTATCTTTAAAAATCACATATAAATTTAAGGCAAATACCCCTAAAGGAATACTTCACATATTCTCTAAACCTTTATCAACAACAATTTTCTTGCACTATTCTTAAAAACATACACACAATTTCTAACTAACTATGACACGTATCAAAGACTTGGCCTCAATCTTACTTCACACTTTAGCTTTAGATAGAAAAGCATAAATAATCTTTCTTAATAAGGGTCATCAACTCTCTCACACCTAAACCATTGTTTGTCCACTATCATCACCACTATCTTAACATAGGAAGAGGTCACCAAAGGGCTAACACATATGAACCATAAGCACAAAAACTACAATACATAACATTAACACTTATCTTTATGCTGGGGAATAAAATATAGAAGGCATGGATTCATTAAAGAAATTTAAGCTGAGGACATGCATGATATAATACGAACTTCACTAGTACCATGAGTTTAAAAACTGGTCATACTTTGAAACATGAGTTTATACTTATCATGAGCTATTCAACATAAGACTGGAGGTCATAGATTCATGAGAGATCACTCAAATCACAAAGTAAAGTTGTTATATCTTTGCTAGAAGCTGCAAATGGGCTTGAGCACACATGATAGGTATAAGCATAGGCCTGTGGCATGGATTTGTCAAGCAAGTGATTGATTTGGTGTTGTAATGACTAAAATCCAAGGAATACTATAGAGTAAGAAGGGATCACTATCATATCATAACTCATTATTGACATGTATCACAATCTAATTCTCAAAACTCAGCTTGGTTCTTCACTAACCATTTCCCCCTTAGGTCAAAGCTGGTATTCTAAGTATGATGGTCTACTCCATATCCTCGAGATTAAGCCATCATTTATCATTCTGTTATCTACACATAAATGCTAGACTCACAAGAATAAACTAATTTTGAACTTACCAACTTCATTCTTGAACAACCCATCCATATGCCATCCTTAACTTTCTAGTTTCAATAATCATCATTAAACAGTTACACTCTCATTTGCAACCATACCTACATCTCTAATCACATAATTATAACCTACCAAGATCACACCTCTATTCTTATATTTTTTCAAACCATAAGAATAATAATCATACTAAGAAGGCTCAACATCTTCAATCATAACTCCTTAACTTAGCTATCAAGAACATTATAAATTATCTAACTAGCCTTTCTCCACCTAGAAACACAACGTTACTACTAACCCCACAATATACAATAATCCTCGAAAAAAAATGTTGCCCCATAGCACCTTGGGCACACCTCTATATCATGCTTAATTACGAACACATTATCTTACACTTTTGCATACACTGTTCAGGCGTACTAGATCACCTCCATATAACTAGCATCAACAACCGAACCATCAACTGTTCAAACTAAATATCTAGAGCTAAACCTAATTTACAACCCAATCTCACACACAATTTTCACTTTAAAACTATAGAACATAGCATTAAGAAAGACTAGTACACAATGACAATCGATCGTAATCATATGGCCTAACTTATTCATAATCCGTTAATACATCCTCCTTCTTCCCATCATTAATATTTATCCATCTTCACACCTAAATTACTTCCATAGATCTATAAATTTCAGCCAACTTCCTCTTGCAATCTTAGAAAAGCCTAAACTAACAATACTCAACCACCAAGTACTTCCATCAAAACCTATACTTTCCTAGCATAACAAATACCATCAATATCTCTTTTCATACTTCAAGAAAACAACAATCCACCTTAACTAATAATCTCCTTCTCTAACTTTACTAAACTAACAAACAAGGGTATATCACTTCATTACTAATTCAATCATAAGCAAAAATTCAGCTATACATATTCAGTAAATTGCCCTTACCACCATTCTTGCCACTACACTTTTAAACCCACAAGTTCAACTAACACAAGACTTTCAACTAAACGTTACTACTTCTTTTACTACACAGAAACCCACACATTTAACTAACACCAGAACAACAAGATAAACAACAAGTTGCTAGTAAATCGCAATAGGCCTCACACAGCTTCACTAGACTTTGGTATTGTGTTTTGATTAAGAAAATTATATGAATAACAAAGCAACTATGCTTGTGAATAGAAATTGGCCTCACACGGCTTCACTAGACTTTGATTTTTCACAAACATAATGATAACAAGATTACATAATACAAGAGATAGAAACTTGACAAATAACATTCAGCGATCTAAGAATACACCTTACTCTTTCTTAATTAAATAACTCATAAGAACGAGGGCATAACTTAAATTTGAAGGACTTATAACACACTAGAAGGATCCTCTCAAGCCACTTTATGAAACTTCTAAACTTCTGCCAACAAATATAAGAGCATTATCTAGGGAGGAAATTGGAACTTGCCGAATATGTTAATTGAAGAACAATACATAGATAGAGAGGTATAGATTATCGTTATGGATTTTGAGAAGAAATTTGAAAGAATATCTAACTCGGTCTTAGCGTACGATTTCTACAGGCCTGATAAAACACTTCAATTTTTGGAACTCAAAAGTACTGATAGGAGACTTTTGTAGTTCTCTTACAATTCCATAACTATCTATGGAGAATTAAGCTCAACTATTTCTGATACCTTAGAAATAAGGAAGAGATGGCCTGACTCGAGTAAGATAAGAATCTGTATAAGTTTCTTGGAGAAATTTTCCATACCACAATTTAAGACTTGAAAGAATGGAGACATTTCCTAAATACCCTGTAGCCTCTCGAAGAAAAGTACAGATATCTCCATACCATTCTGCAAAAATCTACTAGACACAACTTCATAGACACCCTACGACACTTGAACTTAGTGCTCTGATACCAAGTTTGTAACGCCCTGAAATTACGTCATGAGATGTCACACGGTGCTTAGTACAACAAGTGACCCCAAGCTAACCCTTCTATTGGCATAACTCATAAGCAACTGAACAAAAAGTATAAATCTATACAAATCTGTGGAAAATAACTCTTTTCTGAATATGATAGATACAAAACTAAATTTACAAGATTACAACTCTGCTTTTACAACCAAAACTGGAATGAAATACATCAACTTCTACTAACTGTCTATGAAGCCTCTACTAGTACTGACTATAGGTAGCTGGGTCATGAATCTTGACTATCCTAACTCAATACAACTAAATAAAGAAAATACAACACTATTAGTTCTGTATAACTGACCCAAGCCCTTCAATCAAAAGGACTTATCACCTGCTGACTGGACACCGCAAACTAACTGGATCTAAAAATGTACACTATACCTTGTACCTACATTCCAAGAAAATATAGCCTATATATGAATATGTAGGTCAGTACCATGGAAACGTACCAAGAATATGGGGGTGCAATACATATATAAAATCATATCTTAATATCATCACAGTTTATAAAATTATGCATGCTGATATAAATAACTAACTTAGCTCAAATTAAATCATCAAAATTATGGATGAATAATACATGTAAAGTAAAACACGTGAGTCATCATACAAATCTCAATCCATTTTTATCTCAATTCCAATTCATCAAAGCAATCAAATCTCATGACAAATCTCTTTAGAATATATAATCTTTAAATCTTTAAAAAATAATGACTTTCTCAAACTCAATATTTTAAGAAACAATATTTTCATCTCAGACAGAAGAATATACATACACTGGGTGTCTCTTACAACTGATATAAACTATGTGAGCAACATAGAGTCCAACGTTCTAACTACATTGGGGAGAGTCCCCCTATTCACTGCCATTAGAGTAGGACCTTAAATCATCAATCCAAACACTAGTGATCACTATATAAATCAGCCTCACATAGCTCTAGGGAAGTACCAAAACAACTATACCTCCCACTCGGTGCTAAAGATACTCCCGGACTTAGCTCAGATCTTTTCAAAAGAAAATCCACTAATAAGTAGTTCAACAATTCACAATGGGAGCCATCTTGCTACCCTTTTCATAATAATCAATAAAGGTGGATTTCTTTTCTCGTCTCGGGTTCAAAAACACCCCTTTTTATGATCAAAAGGTCAAAGCTTCTTCATCATCTCAAATCATTCAAACTCAAGGTGTTTATAACACATGATTTCTCAAAAACAATAATCTCAAATAGAGTTCAAAACTCATGTCTCAATATCACATTAAAGCATATCAAGATTTAAGCTTTACATCATAAACATATATAAATCCCTTTAAAATCTGGACAATTTAGTTTTAAGGCACAAAATTTCATCATTCTCATATAATTTCTCTTCTAAAATATCAAAAATATCATAATCTCATGATAGTCAATATATGATATAAGTTCATGCTTCAAAATTTTAGTAAAACATATGAAATCCATAACTTCGTAAAAGAAAGTATTTTTGGGCACAAGAACAAAAGAGTGTTCTTGTTGAAAAACTCCACATACCTTAAACTTGAAGCTTTGAATGACTTTCTGAATGACGTAATGCTATTCAAGAACTTTTTAGTTTCCCTCGTAGCCTTCATAACGGGGATTCCGAATTTGTAAAAATTATAGAATTCTCATGGTTGAATCTCTAGCTATTGTGGTTTTTATGTGGAAACCCTAAAGGTTGTTCTTGTTGATTTTGAGAGAAATTAAACTTATTTTCATGTAGTGGGAGTTTAATCCTGTGTTATAGACATATATGGGGGTTTTTTGGCACTTGGAAGTGAGATATGCAGCGCATAACCCATGGTTGGCCTTAATGTGTACGTCACACACCTTATGGTAGACATTTAAGTGTTCCTCACACTGCCAATCACACACAGTTGTATGGGCGGCGCATTTCCCATCGCACACCCTTAGTGCCTCTTACAAAAATGGGCATCACTCTTCGCTCAGGTATTATATTTTTACAAAATTGGTATTATTGGAAATATAATTCAATTATCTATAATTTTATAGGTATTGGATGAAAAATTTCACGTATATTAAGAGATATACACATTTTAAGTAGTCCCTTGTAGAATTGAATATCAAATGTTAAACAAATCAAATGATCTTAGCTCAACTTGGCTCTAAATGATTTATATTAAAATTGTTGGCCTTAAGAGCACTTCACATACGAGGATAAAGATCATGAAATCTATATTAATGTGGTAATAACTTGGATTAGAGTTTAGACGCATAGAAATGACGGTTAGAATTCTAGCACGAAAATACGGGGTATTACAATGTGTTATGCCATATGAAATCAAATATTTTAATCAATCCATGATATCTTTCTTTCAACGAAATCATTAGTCCTAGTATAATTTGTTCTATATATGACCTAAATGGGTTTTACGATGGCTCTCTCATGGCCTATTGCCTTTAAGTATCCATAGAATAAAGGTACACTACATCAGACATCAGATCTACTTATTTGGAAAAATTAGAAAGCTATTATGCATAAAATGCCACTTTCATTTCATAAACTTTTAAAGGACTTAGAGATCTATGTCACATGGACAAAGCTAAATTCATTTCATATACGTGAAATAACTTCAAAGTTCCACGTTGAAATCCCAACAAGTACTTGCAAAGGTATTTCCTTACCCTAATACTCTGACCTAAAGGATCGAAATACCCATCCATTGGCAGAGAGAAAACAAGAGAGAGAGTTTAGCTAACAAACATCTTTCTTGATAATAAGAAACTTTAAAAAAGAGGCTTTAGGTGAAGATGCTGATTCAAGTAGAGACATAGCTCCAATTCTAGAAATTGATGATCTCCAACTAAAGGACTATGGTTCCTTTTGTAGGAGAAGAAAGCTATAGATAATCTTAAAGTACAGATAAACTTGGAATAAAATATAACAATCCTATCCTATCTTCTTTGAGATAAGCCTTATCCATTAGGAGAAGATACACCTTATCTTTTGGCATACACTTTTAGGAGATATTTACAACCTACTTAATTCAAATTGGGCACCACTAATATGTGATGGGCCAAAACAAAATAAAACACATTTATGTTTTTGGCATGTGACAGTATGTGCAAGCAGGTGAGTCAGTCGTTGTAACCCATATGAGAGGGTTTCCTTAGAGATAAAGGAAACCTAATGGAAAAAGTAACCCATCTAATAAGGTTTCTTGGAGATGAGGCTAACCCACCAAAATGGGTAACCCACTGGAGAGGGTAACCCGTGGGTTACCCATTTGAGAAGGCTTCTTGCACATGTTATCTGGCATTATCTTTAGAAAGTTTTGGATGGTGTCAATGATGAGATCGCATATCTTTATTCCATCCACTAATCAATGTTGTGCTTCTGCCTGAGGTATTCCTGGCCTTCCAAGTTTCTTTTAATCGATCTGGTAAAGTAACTCTTTTTATTAGATTAATCTTTTCATTACTATAGGGGATCTTTCAATTGTATGATTTTGATAGTGTGGGTGACATCATCTCTCATGATTTCATATGATGGTAGATATTATTTTGTTGCTCACCAAACTTAATCCCAGTGTGGATGATCATTGGTGTAGTTCTACTTTCCCCATTCCATTGGCTATATTTCTTTTGGAATGCATCTTTTTTTGTAATATAAAGTGTTGTGCTTCGTAGTGTTCTTCTTCGAAGAAAAGTATAGACACAAGAAATTTCTAGAGGAGTGGAATTTTTGGCTGATCTTGAACGTCGTGACCTTTGACTCCTACTGAACTATGCAGCATAAATACCATTGCATTGTTAGAATACTTGAAGAAGTAATTATAGTACTATCATGGCTTGGACCAAAATATGAATCTCTTTAGAGCAGGTTGAATTTGATCAAAAAATCTGAAGGCATCGTACGTAAACTCCATAATGATGTAGTAAAGGTGGTACAGATACTAAAATAGCCGTATGAGTTCCTACAGGAAGTTATTGACTAGTGCTATGTATACCTAACTAAAAGGGTATTTTGGGTTCACTACACAGGGCGTCAGGATGGATTCACTATACTTTTGGAACATTTGAAGCTCATAAAATATTATTCTTTCTCGGAGGATGGATGTATCAAAGTGTTCCACATACTAATTAAACAAATCTGTCGGGCAGTATGTAATTTTAAAAGATGGAATTCATGTCGTGTTGAACATGAGGATTTGACTAGCTTGATTCTAGTTATCTTGTTTGATACTGATATCAGGTAGAAATCATTGGCATAGATGTTATCTGATTCTTTATATACATCTATGGAGAATAGGGTGTCCTCCTTCAATTCTTCTTTTACCAAGAAGAAAAATTCAAGGTCGTCCTCTTTGCTGAGATAGATTCTCACATGATTAGTTATTTTTTCAAAGAGGTAGAGTCAGTCCATTGACTTTTTAGTTTGAGGACAATTCCTAGCACAATGCCTAGGCTTTTTTAGGTGAATAATCCATTCTCCTTCTTGTAGTATTTTGGGCTCATTCATCTAAAGTACCTAGTTCACCAAACTATCTTTCTCTTATCATTAGAAGGCCTCGATGGTTTGAACCTCTTGAATAGATGCAGTATTTTTGAATTTGTCTTATAGTGAGAGTAAGAGTAGTTTAACTTGGTTATAAGGTCATACCTGTTATAGGACTGATTGAGGGCTAGATTCTTCTGGATGATCTATTTTAATACAGATCTCTTCAGTTCACCGGATGTTGCCTATTTGTGGAAAGGTTATGGATTTTTCCTTCTCGTCCATAATTGTCATTATATGGCCTTCTAAAATATTTAGTAGTGATAATACAAAGGCTTGCTTTAGGCTGGGGTCTCTGCCTAGCTCAAAGTAGATCTTTGTATCTTATAAAAGTGGATATAGATGACATCTCTATCAAATGATAGGAATATTATCTCAAAGATCTGTCACCAAAGCTTTTCTTGTCTTTCACTGGTGTCTCCATAAAAGACTCATGCAGAATCCTGATGTTGAAGGCAAAGTCTTGGGATGCGATATAAGTGTTCTTATTAGCAATCCCAAGAGTATTACACCAGTCTCTGAGTTTTTTAGAGAATCTAGATATAAACTCTGAAAGTATCATGTATTTATCTTGTTCATCAAGATTCCTCATCACTATCCAAGTATAGAAGTCTTTATCCTTTGGGACAAAGATAAAATGTTGATGTCGTCGAGAGTGAAGGTGTGGAATATAGTTCCTATGGTTTTCTTTTCCATTGTACTTGGATCTGGCCTTCTTTCTAGAATTGGATAATTTTTCATCCCGTCTTGATCATCGATAACTTTGGATACTTTTGATCCCTTGGAGTGGTTAAGTGTATGGGTTGATAGCCTTCTACAGGGGACTATACTGAAGATTTAGTAGCACTAGAAGCATCTGTATCTTTGGAATCTACTTGAGCACCAACAGATGAATTTTTTTCTTCTCGTATATGTTCACCAAGAAAGCTATTATAAGCTTTAGAACATACATCCAAATGATTAGTAGTGGATGAGGGTTCTAGATTCTCCTCAGGTTTAAAGGCATATAATTCATCAATGGCTATCAAATATTCCTCCTCTGGATTATCCTTGATAACTTGCTGAGGAATGACATCTCTAGTATTTACAACATCAAACTGAGGGATTGCTAAGAAGACAGTTTTTGATAGACTTACAAACTTTATCTAGTTTCTTTTAACTTTTTTTTTTAGCACTGTGGATATCTAAGTTGTCATCTGGAACTATGGGATCATGTATTGGAGCAGCATGTGTTGGGGCTATCTTGTTAACATAATATTGAACCTGTCTTGAATATTTCATCCTCTTGACCCAGTCTAGTGCCATCTTGGCTCGCTTTTAGGCTGCCATGGCATCTTTTCTTTTCCATACAAATTTGGCAATATCAAACTTATCATGTTCCTTTCTTGGATCTGGGTTGAATATCATTATTGTAGAGGAACAAGGTAGGTAGGTGGAAAATGGTTGGCCTGATCCTTATAAAGGATATGTTTGTGGAAATACGGTACATTTTTGGGCATTTTGTTGATTAATGCAGTCGTACTTTAGTACATGGATTTGTTCCTCAATTGAGGCCATTTCTTTTTTTTGTTTGTCAAGAAAATAATGTTTGAGGATCGTAGCAGACATTTTAAAGAAAGGATGGTTCATAGCCTACTTTTAGTGATCTAATATATATGGCATGTTCCGTAGATGCTTAAGAACTTATTAGCTCTTCCTATTTCATAGATGGAATAACATGTGGTAATTCTTTAGCTTGGTTATTGCTTTTAAATAGGGGGTTTGGTGGAAAAGTATATTTAGGACTGGAGCTAGTTTCAATTTCATGAATAATGAAGGTTCGGGATTTTATTTGGCAGCTTTGCTTTTGGATGGAGTGGGTAGTGGTGTCCAGTCTTAGGGTTTGCAAAAGATTTAGAATGCATGTTCGACTTCTTCCTCATCCCAATTCTTCTACAAAATGGTTTTTTCAAAGCCCCAATATTTATCCCACTCTAGTTTATCTTTCTTTGCATCGCAATCATTAAACCAATCTTCTTGGCATTCGTTACAGTCAAAATCAATATCCCATAAGTAGTGTCTTATTGGATCCTTAAACTAAAGTAACGTATGCCTATTGAGATCAAATTCTCTAACCTAATTTTGTTGATTCATGGCACTATTAATATTGCATGAGATATTTTCTAGATATATATTTTCTTTATCAGGGTTGGTGTCAGCAAAGGTGTACATATTGATTGAGGGAGATACTTTGGAAAGCTATTTTTAGTGAATATAGGTTTAGAGATTTAGAGATGTTGAGAATGGATGCTCATCACCTTATAACTTTTGAGCCATGAATTTTAAAGAATCATGAGGAATTCTTCTCTGAAGACATGTTTTGGGATCAGGATACACTGGATCGTTCCATTGGTAGCTTTTGTTATAAGTGACAAGGAGTGATGGCCACCTAGAAGGGATAAGTTTTGTGAGTGATTTTGGTCTTGCCAAACTATCTAGTGGTGTAGGGTCATTTGTATGGAGTTATAGTCTAGTGGAGCTTCAAGGATTTAGAGTTGAAGATTTAATGCCTTTGTTTGATACAACTCAGTAAGGCACATGTTAAGTTTGGAAACGTGGTAACAACGACTATCCGTGAGTACAGAGTGCTTTTCGAAGTGCCTAAGTTTGTATGTTGGTACTCTATAAATCTGCTACGAAAAAAGGAAAGATGTGCCTTTATTGGTTGTCATTTTCTCCCTTGATTTGTCAAGGAAATTCGAATAACACCAATATAGATATGGGTAAAGCCATGGATTTTCCACTATTGTGGAAAATTCCATGGCAGTTGCAAAGTGATAAACTATTCGGTTGATATCGTAATGACATACTATTTAAGTTTTGACATAGCAAAGTATTCCTTAACTCCCCCTGCCTTTTATCTATATAATGAATCAATTTGTACCTCTGAATTGTACTTTTTCATGGAAAAGGCAGAGTATGGGTGTGGTACAGGTAGATATATGGAGAACAGATCTTGTTCTTGTGATAACACATCTACTTCATAGAGATATTATTTTTTGCATGACAAAGTTTTGTTGATGATTGGAGATTGATGTAATGTCTCTAAGAATCTACATATACTAGTCATGGATGAGTAAGATACGAAGACTTTGACACAGACATGTATTTTCTAGATGATAAAGACTTGGTGTATTTGTTCTAAAGTTCTAAGAAACAGACTCAAAAAAATATTTGTTCTAAAATCTAAGAAAAAACTATGAGTTGATTACATACAGATCTTTGGATATAATAACAGGGAAACACTAACTCTATAAACGAAATACTATGGCTCCTAATATTTATCGGACTTTTATAGTACTAATTAAAAAGTGACAACTATGGACAGATCTAAGTCTAATAACTAAGACAAAGGGAAGTAAAGAATAATAATCTAAAATCGGCTTACTTGTATAAAAACAAGTGATGTTTTGCAAACACTTACTTCCTCCCTTCCTCCGGGGATGGGGTTACCTTAGATAGCAAATAGATATAGAGACAGTAGGGCACGTACTCCTACCGATGATATTAACTAGGTGATTTACAAAAGAGCTCCAATATTTCCAACATGATAGGTGGTTTCATGACCATGTAGGCGGCATGACATACGTAGTCAAAGCTCTCACCAATACCCAAAAACTTTCCTATAACTGAGCTATGCATCTACTAAAGTATGGTATGTCTATAAAAAAGACTTCGCAACCCTCAACGGGATGGATTGTCTTTTCCAGTTTTAGAACATAGTAAATCATTCATCTTCTTAGTACAAAACATTTTTGTATATGACATAAATGGGTCTTACAATTCCTTTCCCAAGGTCTGTTGCCCTCAAGCAGCTATGAAACAATGGTGTATTATGACAGACTTCATGTTTGTGTGTTTTTTCTAAGAGAAGAAATCTAAATCGAAATGTTATTATGTTGACAAAGCAAATTTTTTTTCATAAACATGGAAAGGACTTAGAGATCGATGTTGCATGGACAAAGCTAACTTTGTTTCATATTAATGGGAAGTAACTTTAGAGTTCCATATTGCAATCACAATAAGTAATTATCAAAGTATTTCCTTACTACACTACTCCAACCTAAAGTATCAAAGTACCCATCCCTTTGGTAGAGAAAAAACAAGAGAGATTTTAGCCAACAAACGTCTTATTGATAATAACAAACATTACAATAGTGGTTTTAGGTGTATAAGCTGATCCAAGTATAGAGTATATATCTAAGTGGAGAAGCTGATGGTCTTCAACTAAAGGCCTATGCTTTCTTTTATAGGAGAAGAAAGCTCTAGATATGATTAAATTATTGATGAACTTGAAATATAATGTTACAATCCTATCCTATCTTCTAAGAGATAATCCTTATCCATTAGGACTAGATAAGCCTTATGTTTTGGCACACTTCTAGGAGATATTTACCACCTACTTTATTCAAATCGGGCCCTACTAAAATGTGACAAGGAAAAATAAAACAAAACACACTTATGTTGTTAGCATGTGACAGTATACGCAAGAAGGTGAGTTAGTCGCTATAACCTATTTTAAAGGGTTTCCTTGGAGATAAGGGTAACCTACAGGAAAGAGTAACCTATCTTATGGGGTTTTTTGGAGATGAGGGTAACCCATCAAAAAGAGTAACCCACAGGAGAGGGCAACCCATTTAACAGGGTTTCTTAAATATGACATCAGACGTCATCTTTCAGGAAGTGTTGGAATGTGTAAGCAATAAGCTGGCATATCCTTTTTCTATTGATCAATTGATGCATGATTTTTCTTGAGGCATTCCTGGCCTTTCGAGATTCTCTTCATCAATCTGGTGAAGTAACTCTTTCTATTGGATGAGTCTTCACATTTCTTTAGGGGATTTCAGTTGTATGCTTTTGATGGTAATGGTGACTTCATCTTTTGTGATTTTATACTGTGGATGATACTCTTTTGTTTCTCATCGAACTTTATTCCAGTGGTGATTATCATAGAAGTATTTCAACTTTCCCTGTTACTTTAGCCATATTTCTTTGGGAATACATCTATTTTGCAGGAAAATAAAACGTTGTACTTCACAGTTTTCATCTTCTATGAAGAGTATAGACATAAGAAATTTTTAGTGGAGAGAAATTTTTGGCTTAACTTGGATGTCGTGACATTTTATTCCTACTAGACAATGCATCATAAATACAATCATATCATAGAAATCCTTGAAGCATCAAATCTAGTATTGTAGTGGCTTCAACCATAACATGAATCTCTTTAGAACTAGTTGGATTCAATCAAAATGCCTAAATACATCACAATAAAAGTCTATGAGGATGTAGTACTGGTGGCATAGATACAAGAATAGACATAGGAGTTCCTGCACGAAGTAATTGGGTAGTGTTAAGAACAAATGACATTCTGGTTGCACTCCGAACATCTTCAGGATGATCCACCATAATTTCTGAACACTTAAAGCTTTTTAAAAGTTCTTTTTTCATGGAGGATTAATGGATTGAACGGATCCATATAAACATTAAACAAATCTAGTAGGCAGTCTATTATTTTGGTAGATATAGTTCCCACTGTGATGAACATGAGGATTTTACTAGACAAATTCTTATTGTCTTCTCTAGTATCGGTTATTAGATAGAGATCATCGACATAGATATCACCCGATTCTTTATATAAATCTATGGAGAAGAGGGTGTCCTTCGTCGGTTCTTTTTCCAATGAGAAGACCAATTCAAGGTCGTCCTCTTTGCTGAGATGGATTACTTCATGAACAACTATTTCTTCAATAAGGTGGATGAAGTCCTTTAACTTTTTGACATAAGGACAGTTCCTAGTGTAATGGCTAGGATTTCTACAAATGAATCCTCCAATCTCATTCTTATAGTTTTTGGAGCTCTTTTGTCATAAGTACCTAGTTCAATGGATCGCCTTGCTCCTATAGTCAGGAGGCCTTGGCAGTTTGAACCACCTAAATAATAGATGTCTTTTTTATCTTATCTTGTAGAAAGAGTAGGATCAGTTAGACTTAGTGACAAGGTCTTCCCTATTGCAAGCTCGATTGAGGGTTAGATTATTCTAGACAATCAGTTTTAGTACAGGTCTCTTTTTCTATATCAAGAGCTTTGAAAATGGCCTACCTAATGTAGCCTATCTGTGGGACAATTTTGGATTTGAACTTATACTCCATAATTGTCATGTTGTCGACTATTGGCATCTTTAGTACTGATGATATTAAGGCTTACTTTAGGCTGCGATCTCCGCCCATCTCAAAGTGGATCTTTGCCATCTCCTGGAAGTGGATATCGATGACATCTTTGTTGAATGATAGGCACTTTATCTCAAAGAGATGTCATCAGAGCTTTTTCTATATTTGGCCGGTGTCTCTATAGAAGTCTTTATACAGGATCCTAATATTAAATACAAAGTCTTGGTATATGAGATAAGTGGTCTTGTCGACAATCCCAAGAGCAATTCACCAGTCTTTGAGTGTTTTGGATAATTTAGATGTGAACTCTGAGAGTATCAAGTATTTATCTCGTTCATCCAAATTCTGTATCGCCATCCATGAATAAAAGTCCTAGATCCTTTAGGGCAAAGATTAAATCCTGATGTCGTCAAGAGTGAAGGTTTGGAATCTGGGTCCTATGGTTTTCTTTGCTATTGTACCTGGATCTAGACTTATTTTTTGGTATTAGAGCATTCGTCATATCGTCTTGATCATGGTAAACTTTAGAGACTTTAGGTTCCTTGGAGTGGTTTATGTATATGGTTTGATAGCCTTTTTTAGAGGACTGTATTTAATATTTAGAAACCTAGTAGCATCAGTATCTTTGGCATGTGCTGGAGCACAAACAGATTAATCTTTCTTTTCCCATAATTGTTAACTAAGAAAGCTATCACCAGTTTTATAACATAAATCCATAGGATTAATAGTGAATAAGGGTTTTGGATTCTCATCAAGTTTAAAGCCATATAATTTAACAATAGCTTACAGATATTCCTCTTCTAGGTTAGCTGTAATACCTCAAGAAATTTTTCATTGAAATTTTGTGCGTAAACGTATTGGGTTCTATCTTCTTGAATGAATTATAAATTTTCTGTGCATAATGTCTTAGATTATGACCCACCATTGCATAGAGTATCGAGTAAGCTTTCCAACGATATAGGATCATCCAAAATGGACACCCGAGCGATGAGTTATGAACATTCCTATCGAATCATGAATAGTAGTGAATAGTAAAACATTCAGGAAAAAGTACTGAGGCCTAGCGTATTTTTACTCCAATTTTAAACGATGATAACTCCTTGTACATAATGATCTGTGTGATCTACTATATATCAACATAAATCTCTACGAGTCCTCTTTCTAATGAAATTGATTTCATCATATTTGTCTATCGGAGAAAAAGGTTATGGTCGATCAACTTCAGCCTATCAAAAGTGAATTTTTGGGTCAACTTCAAATGATCATAACTCCTTGTACACAATGATATGGGTGAGATACTATATATCAATGAAAATATATGAGAGTCCTCTTTCTAATGAAATTAGTTTCATCCAATTTGAATATCGGAGTAAAACGTTATGGTTGATGTACTTCAGACTATCAAAATAGTCCACCAAAGGATAGATTCGAGAATTATTTGACATTTAGAGGCGTTTTGGTCATTCCCCCTCACCCAAAATACGTCCAAACCCTATATTAAAGCCTATTAGAAGTATTATATTTTATATTTCATTAAATTTCCTCAAAAAGAAAACCCTAATCTCCTACATCCAACTTTAAGAACCTCCAAAGTTCACCGTTAATTCTGCAAATTTATTCAAGATTCCAAGTTCCTAGTTCAAGAAATCCAAGAACTATCATTCAAAGGAACGATTAACATCTCAAAAATGAGTATCGATCTAAATTTCATCATTCAAGGTATGTGGGGTTTTTCAACAAGAACTCTCTTTCGTTCTTTTGCCCAAAAGTAATTTTCTTTATAAAGGCATGATTTTTACTTGATTTTTTACGAATTAGAAGTATGAACCCATATCTTATGATGATTATTATGAAATCTTGATGTTTATGATTTTGAAAGATGAATCTATATGTGTGGAGATATAAAGCATGAATCTTGAATGGTATTTATCATGATTTTGATATTTGGGTCGTGAATCCCCATTGGAAATTGTGTTTTTTTAGAAAGTGTGTGTTATAAGCATGTTGATGTTGAATATTTGAGATATTTTGAATGATTTGACCTTTTGGTATTAATGGAGTTATTTTGAACTCGAGTGTGAA
>JAPEIP010000008.1:147851322-147874884 GCA_026120095.1 Capsicum chinense
AAAAAGTCCTTTGACTTTTTGGCTTGAGGATAGTTTCTTACAAAATGACCAAGCCTTTTGCAGATAAAGTAGCCACTCTTTTTCTTGTAGTTTGAGGGGCTTCCTTATCAGAAGTACTTGGTTTGTTAGATTGCCTTGATCCTACCATCGGGACATTTAGGAAGTTTGAACCTCCTAAATTATAGCTATTTCTTTTATCTCACTTTGCAGCTTGAGTAGGGTCAATTGGACTTGGTGACAAGATCATTCCTGCTGCAATCTTGACCATGAGCTGGATTATTCTGGATGATTTGGTTTAGTACAAATCTCTTTGTGCATATGTTGTCCAGAGCTTGAAAGATAGCTTGCCTGATGTAGCCTATCTATGGGACGATTATGTATTTATATTTCTCCTCCAGAATTGTCATTAGGTGGCCTACTAGTATCTTTGGATGTGATGATATGAAGGCTAGGGTCTTTTCTCAGCTCGAAGTAGATCTTTTCCATCTTCTGCTAGTGGATATTAATGGCATCTCTATCAAATGATAGGCACTTTATCTCAAATAGTTGTTGCTAGAGTTTTTCCTATTTCTATCTTGTGTCTTCGCAGAGGACTTTGTCCAAGATCCTAATGTAAAAGGAAAAGTCGTGGGATATGATATATGTGTTCTTATCACTAATCCTAAGAGAATTCCACCAGCCTCTGAGTATTCTAGATAATCTAGGTGAACTCTGAGAGTATCATGTATTTCTCCTATTTATCTAGATTTTTCATCACCATCAGAGTATAGAAGTCTTGGATTCTTTGGGAATAAGATGAAATCTTGATGTCTTCGAAGGTGAAGGTGCGAAATCGGGTTCCAATGAATTTCTTTGTTGTTGTACCTTGATCTGGCCTTCTTTTTAGGATTGGATCATTTGTTATCCCGTCCGGATCATCAACAACTTCACAGACCTCTTGTTCTTTAAAGTGGTTCATCTAGATAGGTGATATTATTCTTCAAGAGATTCAACAGAGGATTCATATATGTCCTGTATATATTCTTGGGAATCAATAGACTCCTTGCAATCCTCTATGTATCTATTAGCTGCAAAATCATCACCGGTGTTGGAGTATTTATATGAAGTGCTTATGTCAGATGAACACTCTCCATTGTGCATAGCTGGGTAAATGGTATTTGTAACTTGGATATCTTTACTTGATTTTAGATATTCTTCAACTGGATCAAGATCTTTTATTGATTGTGGATGTATAATTGAATCATCAATGATGTTCAAGCCATAATAGTTAAAAATAGTTGATTTGAGTCAGTATCTGGATAATGATGGGATGGCCATCATTCAGTATTGCATCCTACTCTTTATCTTCGTATGGAACTTCTGGCTTATGGATTATCAGATTGTTATCTAGGAAGGTAATGTCATAGTCTAAGATCATCATGGTCCCTTTATTTGCGTTAGATTCCATTTTCCTTTTGGACAGCTTTTGAGTTGCATCGGCTTTTTTTATTAGCAATGATATCTTTTCTTTTCCATGCAATTTTAACAATGTCAAACTCTTTTTTGCTTTGAGACTTCTGAGAGAATGACATAGGCATATGTGATTCATTTTTGGTAGAGTATGTTTGAGGCGGCATAGGGATTAAATTTGGCTTTGGTAGTGAGCTGCGGGTTCTCTGGGGCTAGAAGCTTCCGTATTTTAGGTGTTGGATGTGTTCTCTTAGAGAAGGCATTTCTTTTTATTATTTCTTAAAGAACTGAGATAGTAAAGTTCCTAGCAGACATATATGATCCTGCATGAATTGGAGTCTGAGTTCCAACTGGCAGATAAGTCTGTTGCACTGAGTAGATGATAGTTCTTATCTTTTGGTCATTCCTTCAACTTTTCTTTCCAACTTAGTCTCTGTGTAAGCAACATTATTTAGATTCTGGTTAATGTTAGACAACATCCTATTCTGACACAAGGAATTTTTAGATTACCAGTTGAGAGTTGCTTCTGTGTCGCTAAAGGCCAGCTTCTCTACCCTTGATAGGATAACAGTTTTAGCTAATATCTATGGAGCATGTCTCAAGTTATTCTTTATGAACGGTTTTTTGGGTGGGAAATCATCTGAGTGACTGCTTCTTATGGGAGATATGATCAAAAAATTAGTTATAGGCTTATTTTTGGTTTTGGTGGTTTTTGTTTGTAATGGATGATAACACTCAACTTACACGTCAATTTATCTGCAAGGTGATAATTGTCAATATATTTACCCAGCTTTGGAGTCGGGGTATAATACACAAGGAATAATGTGAGTGCAACCAAGTTAATTCAAAATAATAGATACAAGTTAAATTCAAAACGATTGTACAAAAAGATAAATATGGGGGAGATCGGAGTCTATGCTAATGCTTCTTTATGAGTTTTTCTAGTATATATTCGGGGCTACGAATAATTAGAGTTTTCAAACAATTAAGGATGGATCTTCTAGTTACATATTACTAAGGGAAGTGACATGCGGATACTAATGATTAACTTCAAAATTAGTAGATCAAGTGAGGGTAGGTTCGGTTATAGGTTTTGATGCTAGTCTTTCAACAAAACACCAAACTTTCACCCATTGATTATTTCAAATACCTAATGTGTGTGTTCAACATTTGGTAACCAAACCCAAATCTAGGCATCCTTATTTCTAGGATGATACCCAAGGTGTAGTTAACTTCACAACCATCCTTATGTCTAAGATAGTGATAGATTAGCAAACTACACATAGAATTGTCTACCATTGCTTTGGGTTTCTAGATCCCTCTTTCAAGGATGATGTGGATTTCTAAAGTTCACCCTACAACCCTTCTTTTGAAGATGGCTATGAGCTTTCTAGAGCTTGCAATTTTCACCCATCAAACCCATGTGAGTATTTAGGCATTAGACCCAAAAATCCCAACCAAGTTGGCATAGAAATGATTCAACCCATCAACATGAACTACTAAATAGAGGCTAACAATAACAAATCACACACACTTAAATCCCTATTCACACATAACCCCAAGAGGGATATCTAACTACACATAAGATAAATAAGCATTGATATACCCATAATATCCATTGAAATGATATATTGAAGCTTAAGTATTACTTCAAAATTTGGACACCCACAAATCTCTAATGGAAGTGAGCTATTCCTCCACTTAGAAGGTATCCACTGTATTCTTCAACGAAAAATTATACAATATTTTCTTCTCTAAGAATGGAGGATATGAAATCAAGAAACAAAACCTCCTATTGGGAAAGATGAGATTTTGAATGTGAATACCCTAGATGCTTAGGGTTTGAGTCCTCTTTTGTAAAATTTGGGATCATCTACATGCATTTTTAGATTTGCCCTTGGGCTGCATTCTTCTGCTAAGTTGTGATCATGCGGGTCGGGTTGCAACCGCGATTAGCTTTCGTGATCACGATTGCTTGAATTTTAATTGACTGGCATGACCGAGGTCACCAAAATGTGACCGTGATAACTTAGATTAGGTCCTACTCAAAGTCTTCAATGGCACTTTCATGCTCCCTTTTGATCATTTTCAGCTCTAATCCACACCTTTTGGTCTTGTCAACTCTATACCTGCAAATTATGGATATTAGTGTATTTAATCACAATTTTGTCTATTTTATTCATTCAAAATAAGGTAATGTGCATGAATGATAAGTGTGAATGAGTGGTAAAATCACTACTTATCAACACTCCCAACTGAAAGCTTTTGCTTGTCTTTAAGCAACACTACCTCTTAATAATTATCTATGCCTAAATTTGCATGCCTTAAAGATCATAATGAATTTGAGTTTAGTCATCACCACAAGTAGTGTATTACACATGTGCTAGGCTACTTTCTTACACCCCTCGTCATAAGAATCAATATCTAACGATGCATGAGACTTCAAAGAGAAAATAAGCAACAATAACAAATACTCTAGAAGTGACTCATTTTTGACTAAAATCAAGCTATACTCCACTTGCCTCATTGTTGGAGTGACGACAAAATCACCCACCTAAAACTTGTTTCATATGCCAACCTCACAAAAAAGATAATTACACACACCAAGCTACCAAATATACAACAAGGAATTTTAAGTGCAAAAACACTCCCTCACAAAAGAAATCTCTATGCAACAAGTGTCATACCATAGTCTTGTCTCTATTTTCAATCGCCACTACAAAGAAAGTAAATAGTCGGAGATCTTAAAGGACTTTCTAATGTTATAACATAGATTTGGGCTAGGTTAGGATATCATTTGGGACAACATGGATATGCCCTTCCTTGAACATTTATATCACAATATTCAATTTGTCTTTTTGACTATGGGCCACTCCTATTTGTTCTCTCTTTTCTCATGCCTATTTTTTGCTTTCACTGTTCACCACTTTCCTTTCATTTCTTTTTTTTTTTATAGTCAGAGATCTTAAAGGACTTTCTAAGGTTGTAACATAGATTTGGGCTAGGGTAGGATATCATTTGGGACAACATGGATATGCCCTTCCTTGAACATTTATATCACAATATTCAATTTGCCTTTTTTACTATGGGCCACTCCTGTTTGTTCTCTTTTTTCTCATGCCTATTTTTCGCTTTCACTATTTACCACTTTCCTTTCATTTCTTTTTTTGCAACTTTCGGGCAATTCATTCCTTTACCGGATCCTTTTTTTCTATTAATTTATTTTCAATCCAAAGGTACATTAGGCATTTCACTAACACTTCATGTCTCAAAAGTTCCATCAATCTTTACAACCTCTACTTAGGCTTTTAGCCTTAAGTGACCTTTTCAAGTTCAAGGAGGGTATGGTTCAAATAAGGGATAAAAAGAATGGTTCATAGTTTGTAATGAGTTTTCCAAAGAAAGGTCCAAAGGTTCATAGTGGGTAACTAGGAATTAACTTTATGCACAAGTAGAGTTTTTAGGCTAGAGTGGGTTTCGAAGTCACAAATACGGCCTAAGATCATTTCTCCAACCAACCACAATCAAAATTAGTTCTGAAAGACTAATGGGGCTCGTTCTAGATAGCACAAGTATTCAAGAGATAAATGCAAAAAGCTTACCGAACATGGCATGCAAAGTTTGCCTAGGGAGCTCAAATGTCCCTCCCTCTAGAGAGAAAAATTAAAGTATCTATCATTATTTACAAGTTAAAAACTTATGGAATCACAAAATGAGAAAAAGTTTTGTTACAACTTTGCTAACGTCCATACCCTTGATTTTTAAAAAAATTTTGATGGAGGAGGTTGTTTATTTTGCATTTTCACCAAGCTCAATTTGCTAACCCATGGCCATAACTACAGCCTTGGCCTCACATTTTGGCACAAAATAGGAAAACCCACCATATGGCAATGCAGACTTCGCCAATGGTGTACAAAGTAACCCCAAATTTATAATTTTCAATGCCACAGGTACTAGACTTCCCTTGCACTTATGTCTCAAAAACCAAACACGAAGCATTACCCGTAAGAATTTTGTCACACAATCTATCATAGGGCTAAGCCAGTCTTGCATCACTAACATCAAAATGAAACTAAAGTATAAACAAAAACTAAAACTAAAAGCTGCATGATAACCCATAAAGACATGGGCACCATCAGAGTGCCCAGATATAGCATTCCAAAACAAAAATAAAATAATTCCTAGAATGTCATCCTAAAACAACAACAAAAAATAAAATATCCAGCAACACAACATCAAAACAACACAAATTCGGGGCCACCCCCAACTAAAAAAGAATGCAGTGTCCTTACTATATGTTGAATAAGAAAAGAGTAAGAGGAGACTCCATGAATCTACCTCAAAAGCTATTCCCTCCCACTGAATCTGCACCATAACCATTAGTATCATCAACAGACCAATCAATAGGGGCCTCATCTTCACTGTCCATCCTAGGTGAAGGTAGTCGATGGTTGGGCTTGACCACCTTGAAGATACTTTTCACCCCCTTCACATCTCCTTGAAGAATTTATCTTTCTTATTCTCTCTCTTTACCATATTCTCATATAAAACCCTGAGGTCCCTATGTGACGCAACTAAGGCTAAATAAGTTCTCTCCAAGCTTGCAACAATGGCTCCCTGCATCTTTTGGTCCTCTCTATATTTCTCATAGTCTGACTGAGTTACATACGAGTGGCAAATGGTGGATGACTCTCCTGTTCCTTTTTGTAATTTTTATAATAGCTCCCTAACCATCCATATCTTACCTAATATTTCATCAAGGGGTTTGACTAATGAAGGTCTACAATAGTCTGTGTCCTCTTAGGTCGATTTTTCAGAGTCCACCTTTCTCTTTTTGCTCTAACCTATGTAAACCCTCACCCCTAAACTTGAGTGGGAAGATGTGAAGACTTGGGAGTACCAAGGTATCTGCAATATTTCCTCCACCTGTGCCCTCCTATACAACTCTGTGATAAGGGAAAGTAAAAAAAGATGGGTACCTCCATGATTTCTAATGTACCTCTGTACACAATACTCAGGGCGATGCTAGAAAGAAGATAGGTCACCATCAAAACTCTCAAGTCTATAGCAATGGTCATGTAAATGCATGTCGAAACTCGACTACAAATGATATTCAGCCAAAGCCTGGCCTCAGTTGTGAAGTCATTCATTAGAATGTCTCTCTTGGTAGTGGCCCAGGTAATCTCTTTGCTAGGACCTAAAATATTTGCCATCCAGGTCCATGGATGGCATGATTTTTCATGAAATTTCTCTATTTTAGCATTTGGGAGTCCATACACCTCGTTGATCCACTCTATCCCAAAGTTCACTTGCTTTCCCTAATAGTCATTAGTAGGTTTGTGAAAGAAGTTACACTTAGGTTAGTGTAGAATTCTCGTACCCACTGCTCATTTGTATAGCAGGGGTCCGAGGAAAAGCACCTCCACCTAGTTTTGGTGAGTGTAGCATGGAATCCTAGAAGCTTGTCCTCTACCTTGTCTAATACCCCTCTCAGGGAGTAACTTGGACCTGTGCAAGTCCGCAATCTAGAGGTTCTTGAATTGTAGGGACATGAATCTAGTGTTGTCTAATTCTTCCATCTCTGAGGCTTAAAACCTATAAGCCTTGTAACTTAGCCCATCATTAGCATTATCATACAAATAATCATGCTAGATCAAATATATAAGATCTTGTGGTAGTGTTATAGAGGGTTTTGTGGGCAAGAATAGATGTGCAAAAATTTTGATTCCTATAGACATTGCCCTCTGGTGGCGATCGCGGTACCTGAGACCTTAGTCGATCGATTTTGTGCAATGCTAAAAATAAAATTTTAACCCTAATTCTTTGTTTCACTTAGGCATATAAACATTATAAGTAAGGAATTTAAGCCTAGAATGTGTGATTATGGCCCCAAACTTAGGAGAATTCAAATTAAACTCATTTGGGGCATTAAATCAAACACATGCTGTACACAACCATTTCATCTTTTGTAAGTCTAAATCTAGGTACTCAAGACTTCCCTGTTAGTTTGTACACCACCTACAATAGCTAGCCACAACAATGATCATCAACAAGCAGACATTTTGTATTTAAAGCATTAGTTTAAGCCTTTCACTAAACTACAAATTCTAAGCATGAAATTAAGTTAAAAATCAGGGAGTTAGGCAAACATACAAATTTTAGATGATGCAGTAGGAATGAAATGACATTTGGATATGCAATGGAAAGCCAAATATTTAAGAGAATTTAAGAGAAATTGAGAGAGAATGCGTGTGGAAAATAGGCATTTAGATGATCATTTCAATTGATTTGACTGGGATCGTTATCGTGGTCATGTGACCTGCACGATCATGGTGGAACAGACCATGACCGTGATAGCTGAGACCAAATAATTGGGTCACCTGCACTTCTTGTTCAGTCCAAATTACCAATTTCACACATTTGTTTTTCAAATTCAATCAAAATTCCTCTTAGAACCAACATTTCATGGATTATTAATGAACAAAAGAAAAATAAAATATGCTCTATCATGCATAAAATAAAGGATACGGGCCATTTTTCATGGCATGATAGGTTGCTTCCTATTGAGCGCTTAGTTTAACATCATCGCACGACGTCTTCACCATTTCCTTTTGTGCTTCCACAAAGAAAATTTGAATCTCCATCCCAAATTTTGTTCATTATGTAATGAACGACAGAGGGACAAAAGATTCAATTCTTTCAAGTTGAAACTTGGAAGAAGCAAGGGAATTATGAGGGAGCTTCAGTCTTGCCATTTTGAATACTTAATCCTTTTACCCTATTTCACATCAAATTTTTGATTTGGCACCTTAGGAAAAGGTGAAGACATCAATAGGCCCATAGTTGCACGTCAAGCATTGAGTTCCTTGGCCTTTGATGGATGGGGTTCTATGTATTCTATTAGAATATCAAATCCTATAAAATAGAGATGATCCTCTATCTCCCCATAATCCATTATTTGCCTAGGTGGATGGATCATTATCACATCATCTAAGCACAATGTTGATAAGTGGTTTGAATGAGGTTGAACCCGTAATTTTGGGATTGCCTCCTCCAAAGAATTTTCACCCCGAAATGAACTAGAGTCATCATAAGAGAATTGCCTTATTTCTTCTTTTGACTCTACTAACATTTTCTTTATTTTAGCTTTTTCTTCCTTATTTGATTTGTTAGATTGGGAAATCACCATGGAGTCTTCATTTCCAAGCTCATCATCATAGCTTGGTTTCTCCTTTTGATAAACCACCCCTTGGAAAATAGGTAAGGTAATGATATTTTTAAGTTTCTCTTCTTTGTCCATTTCCTCATTCTTGATAATTTCCCTTCCAAATGGCTCATGGGATTGATGCATGTCTTGCATATCCTCCCCCGTTATAGTTAACAAATACAAAATAGTTTGAAGAATTGCTTTAAGATGAGTAGACCCGGTATATTGCTCTTCTTTCTCCTCATCACAAGACCTATCAAACTCATAAGAGTTACTAGCAACTCAGTTTGAATAAAAGGGGGATGGGGAATTTGGGTAATAAATTTAATGTCCATCTCAACCCCTACATAAAGAACAAATATACTCCCAATAGGATTGGTATAGTGATTCCATTTCTCTCAAGGGAGCATAGTTAAATTTCTTCTAAAGTAGGGTCCTAAAAATATGGACATGGGTTATCAAGATATGACTTCCAACCACCAAAATCATATTTGTCAGAAGATGTCATGGACACAAGTAAAAGAAAACAAAAATCTACCTAAAACAAGAAACAAAATAAAATCACAAACAAGTATTTACAATCTTGAATTCAAGCAAGTAAGATAAAATTCCAAACTAACTTAATATGACAAATTGTTCCCCGACAATTGCACTATTTTTTATAACATTCAACTAACACATCAATTTAAATGCAAGGCTGTCGTTGTCAATATATTTACCCAACTTTGGATTCCGGTTTGAAACCATGAGTAACAACATGAGTGGCAATCAAGTTAATTAAAAATAATAGAAATAAGTTAGATTCAAACCAATAGTTCAAAAAGATAAAAATCGAGGAGATAAGAGACTACACTAATGTTTCTTTTTGAATTTTTCTAGGATAAATTTAGGGCTACAAATAATTAGACTTTTCAAACAATTAAGCAGGGATCTTGGGAATATGTATTACATTGGGAAGTGACAAGTGGATGATAATGATTAAGTTTAATATTAGCAGATCAAGTGCGGGTAGGTTTGGTTATATGATTTGATGCTAGTCTTTCAACAAAACACCAAACTTTCACCCATTGATACTTTTGAATACCTAATGGGTGTGTTCAATAATTGGTAAACAAACCCCGATCTAGGAATCCCTATTTCTAGGATGACACCCAATGTGTAGTTAACTTCACAACCACCATTATGTCTAAGATAGTGATAGATTAGCTAACTACGGATATAATTGTCTACCATTTCTTTGGTTTCCACATACCTCTTTCAAGGGTGATGTACATTCCTAAAGCTTATCCCACTACCCTTTTTTCGAAGATGGCTATGAGCTTTCTAGAGCTTGGAGTTTTTACCCATCAAAGCATGTGGGTATTTGGGCCTTTCACCTACAAATCCCAACCAAGTTAGCATAGCAATGATAAAACCCATCAACATGAACTACTAAATAGAGGCTATTAATAACAAACCACACTCCCTTAAATTCCTATTCAAACATAACCCCAATAGGGAGATCTAGCTACATATAAAATAAATAAGCAATGATATACCCAGAATCTCCTTAGAAATGATTTATAAAAGCTTAAGTAAATATTACTTAAAACTTTGGACTCCCACAAATCTCCAATGGAAGTGAGCTATGCCTTGCCTTGGAAGGTATCCAATATATTCTTCACCCAAAAATTATACAATATTTTCTTCTCCAAGAATGGAGGCTATGAACTAAAGAAGCAAAACCTCCTTATTAGGAAAGATGAGATTTTGAATGTGAATATCCTAGATGCTTAGGGTTTGAGTCCTCTTTTGTCAAATTTGGGATCAACCACATGTATTTGTAGATTTTCCCTTGGGCTGCATTCTTCCACTAAGTTGCGATCGCACGGGTCTAGATACAATCGTGGCTACATGACTGCGATTAGCTTCCGTGACCATGGTTACTTGACTTTTGTTTAACTACCGTGATTTTGGTCACCAAACTGCGACCGTGGTAATGGAGATTAGTTCCTGGTAAAAGTCATCAGCTGAACTTTCTTTCTCCTTTTTGATCATTTTCTGCTCTAATCCACACCTTATGATCTTGTCAACTCTATAACTACAAACTGTGGATATTAGTGGATTCAATCACAATGTTTTCTCATTTATTCATTCATAACAAGGTAATGTGCATGAATGATGAGTGTGAATGAGTGGTAAATTCATTACTTATTAATGGAGTGGGTGAGATATCTCCTCGGCAATTGTAGCATCTATAATTTGACTTTCACCGATAGTTTTCTAAGAAAGGATATTTGACCACATTACATAGCAACTATAACGATTAAAATACTTGATCCAATCATGTTCGTTTATGCATCTTCCTAGGATCCAACGCAGGATCTCTAGTTTGCCGATGTTTGTGTAGTTATCAAAAGGTTTGTATATATGGATAGAAAGGTCATTTTAGGTGGCTTTTTTAGGTGTGATTGATCAAAATTGATTGAAACAGCGTTGTCACTTCTTTTGGTAAAGGTTTGTTTAGTTGACTGTAAAGGTTTAGGATGGTCTCTCAACTTGTCACATTTATGACCCATGAGTCTCAAAGTACATTAATAATTTTATCTATGGAAAGCTATCTCAGGATCGAAATACATTGAGTGGTTCCATTGGTGGCATCTATGTAATGAAAAAAGAATTCTCACTACCCGAAAGGGATTGATCCATAACATGATTCTAGACCTGCCAAGCTACTTGGTAATAGAGTGTTGCCTAGATGGAAACTTTACACTGCGGAGATTCGAGAATCTAAACATAGATCTTCAACCCAAAGTTGGGAAATATAGTGACAAAAATTGACCCGATATTCAATGTAATTTATAAGGTTCCCAGATTGACATGTTGGTATTCGTTGTATTTGGTATCAGAGCCATCCCCCTCCTAGAGGGAATGAGGAAGCAAGTGTTTCCATAACATCTGTTGTTTGGATACAAGTAAGCCAACTTTATATTTCAATCTTTACTAAACTTTTTCTCAGCTGTTAGCCTTAAATATTCCACTGTCCAAAGTTTCCAGTTATCAGTACCAAAGTCCTATAAATATTGAGTCATAGTATTTTGATTATCAGAGTTAGTGTTTTCCAGTATTATAGTAGAGTCTTGTACATAATTGAGTTGTAGTAACTTTTCTTAGATTTTAGAACAAATATTTCATTGAGTCTTTTTTTCTTTGATATTTAGCACAAATATCGAATCTTCATAGTCCAGAAAAACAAAAAAATATGTCCATTTTTGAATATTAATCTAGTCCATCCAAGTCTCTTTCTAACAAGAACATGTCAACAAGTCTCATTAATATGTTTTCACAAAATATTACTACCTATATGAAGTAGATATGTCGTCACCAAAACATCACCGATATACCACATACCCAAATCTACCAAACCCCTACTTAGCCATTCTTAAGAAGGTATGTAATTCATGGATGCAAATCAACTCTATGGTCTAAGAAAAGCCAAAAAGTGTTAAGGAATATGTTGCTGCAACAAACTTTCCCATCACCTATTCTTAGGACTCTAGAGAAATAGTTCATATCTTGCATATTCCAGAAGACTTTCCATAACAATGGAAAACCCTTTGATTTACTCATCTCCCTATTAGTGATGTATGAATTGCATTAACGTAACAAGGAAGAAAAGGCCAGCTAGTTATGGCGCATCATTCTCTTCTTTAAAAAAGATTCAACAAGTACCAATATGTGAATTTGGGTTCATCAAATATTATCGTTGATGATGATATATTCCTTATTCCCAACATCAGTTTTCCCTATCCAATCTATATCAAATGAAGGTATTGAAGATCTAAGTTCAAATTCTCAAAGATCTATGGGTTAGAGACGCCCTTCAGGTAACACTTCATTGCCAAATAGCCTGGTGAGTTCAATACTATAATATGAACTTATCTCCTCTAAGTGATGCAAAAACTTTGTTCTTGAGCATTAATACAACTAATGGAACCATAGAGTGCACCAAAATCCCGAGAAACATATCTAGGGATGAACTAGTCACCATTATCCCAGCCTCAAAGGTTACAAAATATAAGAAGTTGAGAGACTATCTTCTACCTCTCAAGTTCACTGATAATTCCATCCACCCCTGTCTAAAAAGGCCATATAGAACTACCTTCAACATCCCCATGTACAACCCATATGATGATCTTAAGAATGTAAAGGACCTGCGAACCATATTTTGGTTCATCACTGGCTTCATGAAAGAACTTGATTTGAAAAAGTACTTCAATCAGGAGGGACGTAGTCTAATGTTGGATAAATACCCTTTCTTAGGACACTACCATGAAGGAATAATTGTGAATGTAAAATCTTTAATAAAAAGGATGCAACGACTACTCAATTTGAAGTCAACCCTTAGATGCTCCTATATCCCTTTCTAGATCCAGTCCCATAAATGCTTTCTCATAAAACCACCACTCTTCAAAGGATAACCTGAGTTGCGCTTCAAAATTGCAAAGTAATAATGGTATCCTACCAACTCTACATGATGGACTGATTATAATCCAAGAATGCCAATAATTCATAAAACACTTACTTCAAACCCTAAAATATGATATGTGTCCACCAGGACCCTCACTATTCTACTCGCTCAACCAGTAATAAAAAAAGCGACTTCCCTAAAAACCTAAATCCAATACCTGAAGTATAAGATTCTCAAAGCATAATACATTCATGGGATGCTCCAAACTCAACAAACCCAAAACTTTAGGTCAAATCTAATATCATCCCCTATATCCCCGTAAAAGCATCCCTTGTAATATAAGAGCTACAAATCTACCAGTTCACTAATGCCCATATCCTCAACCATAATATTTGATGATAAACAAAAGCTTGGGCGTGATATCAATAAAATGATGTAAAAAATAAGAGATGTTCCTTCTTGTAAAATAATAACTCAAAATCATGATACAGAAGAACAATAACAGGGCATAAATGACCAGTCATTTGATAATACGCATATGATGATCTCAAGTAGTGAACCAAATCCCACTATTTTAGATAGTCGCTTACAGATCCCTGATGAAGAATCCTATAACGAAGAACATGTCTCTCTGAAATTATGCCTTCTCGAGGACAATAACAAGACCACTGACTTGATTAATTCATTAAAGATGATCCATGTCTTGTTGATCCAAAGGATGATGAGCTTATGCCAAAAGAGTTATCTTCCCTCATAGACTCCTACCCTCTATATTCCTTCAAGAATCACAAGGGAATATCATCTAGTACAACCATATCGGATGAATGTCCAAAATCAATATACTCTTATGTTACACATGACAATTTGGATTTCAAGCTAGATGAGCCTTCCCAACTTTCAAAACACCAAGAATGACATAAGAGGTGCATGCAATAACATCGAGCCAAAAAGCACAAATTTCTAAATATGGAGTTAAGGGCCAGCAGAGCCACCACACATTCCAAGAGACTAAATTCAGGCAAGTAAAAAATGCTTCATCTGCTATGATAAGGGATACTTTACAAAAGTATGTCCTAAATCTAAAAAGGCCAAAAGTGTAGATCAAATCCTAAAGGAATCCATGGCTTCTCTATTCCTAGTCGAAGATGAATCTTTTTATGATCCTTATCTCAATCCAAAAAAAAATCTATAATATGTTTTAAATTTAGACAAAGGCACTTCTAAGGACATCTCTTCTCTCTTCATTAATGATCGGTCATATTCTTTCATTAGTACAAAATCATCTAATACTAATCCTATAGATATATGATCTAAAACTGATGACGACTTGCCTGCTAATAAATGTGTCAAAGATAATGAAGATACTTCTGAACCATCAATCCAATCGGTTAAGAATTAGTCCAAAAAGCCAGAGGTCACTGATTTAGTCTATGATTTAAAGAAGGTGACTAGTGATCCCAGTCCCTAAAGGAAGGCCAAAACCAACAACAATAGAGAGGGATACTATTGAAACTGGACTTTATACCTTCTCTATCAATAATGTCAAGACTCCACCTTAGTCTCATGGAATTCAAAAATTTTACACTTTCATGATGATAAGAATGTAACTGTGATACTTCCAGAATACACCTCCAAATTCTCTGAAATTCTTAGTGATTAGTGAAATAAACTTGGGATTATAGATAAAAAACTTATCTTACATCTCAAGAAATTACCTTCAACATCGAGATTCGTTATGAAGTCTTCTGCAAAGATGTGGGATACATTAGGCAAGCTATTTCCCATGCCTTGGACAACCTGTGCAAGAAAATAATTGCACCAAATAAGATTGTCCAAAACTACGCAGCACTTGATGGGGCATGTAGTAGGAACAAACTTGTTATAAAATCCATTTGCCTCTTCTTAACATATCAAGAAGAATCTGAGGGAAAGTTGTTATTCAAGAGGTTCAAACTACCAAGGCCTCACGATGAAAAGGGCAAGGTAGTCTGGTTAACTAGGTACTTTAGAAAAAAGGTTAAAGGACATAATACACCTTTTTAATGAAATAGATGATCACATGGGAATCTATCTTAGCAAAAAGTACAACCTTGAATTGATCTTCTCGCTAGAAGAACCTAATAAGGACACTGTCTTCTCTATAAATGTATACGAATAATTAGTAGATATCTATGAAGATGATCTTTACCTAATATCTAGTATCAAAGAAGACAACCAAAAATCAGCTAGTTAAATCCTCATGTTCACCATGGCTGGAATTCTATCCTTAAGAATAATAAACTGCCCGCCAGATCTATTCAATCAGTAGTGGATCCCTTTGATCCATCCATCCTCTGAGAAGTAAGAACTTTTGAGGAACTTAAAGTATTTAGAAAGTATGGAGGATTCATCCTAAAGTCATTAGGATTGCACCCATAATATCCTTTCTATTATGTGTTTGTATCACTAGCCAATAACTTTCTACAAGAACTCTTATGGTTGTTCTGGAACCCGTGCCCCTAGAACTACATCCTCATGGAGTTCAAGTGTGATTCCTTCAAGAACTTTAATTAAATCTAACTAGTTCTAAAGAGATTCATGATGTTGTTCAAGATATGATAATATTGGACTCGATGCTTCAAGGATTCCTATGATGTAGTGATATATATAAAGCACTGTCCGATAAAAATCTTGGTCCTTGAAGTCCAAACTTAGCTAGAAATTTCACTTCTCTAGAAATTTCTAATTTAAATATTCTTTCTTAAATATGAATACTATGAATCACAATGCTTCATTTTCTAGTAGAATACTGAAAGAAATCTGGCCGATGGAATAGGGAAAGTAGAACTATGTCAATGATCATCCCCACTGTGATAAAGTCATATGAGAAATAAAAGAATATCAATGCCTGTATGAAATCACAAGAGATGAAATAACCACTCTACCAAAAGAATACGACGAAAAGTTCCTCTATAGGAATGCAAAGATTCATTTAACAAAAGGTGCTACTTCACCAGATCGATGAAGAGAATATTCGAAGGTTAAGAACGCCCCAGGAAGAAGCACGACATCTATTAGTGGATGGACGAAGAATACATGAGCTCATTGCTGACAATATTCAATACTGCCTGAAGGATGATACTAAATGACATGTGCAAGAAAGTTACCCTTTTCAATGGGTTACCATCTCTAGTAGTTATCCTTTCTGGTAGGCTACCCTTATCTCAGAGAAAACTCTATTAGATAGGTTAACTTTTCCCATGGGTTACCCTTTCAAGTTGGTTACCCTCATCACTAAGGGAACCCTCTCAGATTAGTTACCCTCTCGAATGGGTTTATTAATAAGCTATTATTCCACCTGATTGTAAGATGCTAACTCTTCTACTTGCACATATTGTCACATGGCAATAACATAAGTTATTTTATTTTATTTGGCCTAGAACATATTAGCTGGGCACATTTTCAATAAAGTAGGTTGTATATATCTCTTATAAATATGCGACAAAAGATAAAGATTATGTAGTCTTGAGTAGATAGGGCTTATATATTACAAGATATGATAGGATTTTAATATTTTATTTCAAGTTTATATGTAGGTTAAGCTTATCTATAGATTCTTTCTCCTATAAAAGGATGCATATAAATTTAGTTAGAGATCATTAGCTTCTCCACTTAGAGATATGCTCTCTACTTAGATCAACTTCTCTACGTAAATCCTCTCTTGTAATCTTTGATATTATCAGTAAAGATGTTTGTTGCTTAAATTTTCTTTCTTGTTTTATCTCTTCCAAATGAATGGGTACTCCAATCCTTTAGGTCAGAGTAGTGGGTTAACGAAATAATTTGGCAAGTACTTGTTGTGATTCCAACACAGAACTCTGAAGTTACTTTCCATGAATATGAAATAAATTTAGCTTTGTCCATGTGACATAGATCTCTAAATCCTTTCAATGTTTATGAAACAAAATTGGCTTAGTTTGTACAATAACTTTCCACTTATATTTATAATCTTTTAAAGAACATGCAGATCCAAGGTCTGACGCAGTATACCTTTGTTCAGCAAATGCTTAAAGAAAATAGGCTATGGGAGAGCCATCATAAGACCTGTTTATGTCATATATGGAATAATTTGAACTGGGAGACAAATGATTTATTGTGTTTTAAGAATGGAAAAGTCAAGCTATCCCGTTGAGAGTTGCAAAGTCTTTGTTCATGGAAAACCATTATTTAGAGAATGCAAAGCTCAGTCATAAGAAAGTTGTTGTGTTAATTAAATGCTTTGATTTTGTATGGAGTACCGCGTATATGGATGAGAAACCATCTATCATGTTGGAAAGGTTAGAAACTGTGGTTTGTGGTGTTAACGAGAGCCTTGATGTTATATGGTGTGCTATCAACATGATCATGAAACCGCCTATCATGTTGGAAATTTTGGAGCTCTGCTATTAATTAGCTAGTTATATTACCTATAAGAGTCTGTGCCCAACTGCCTCCCTGCCTATTTGGTATCAGAGCCAAATAGATAGGGACACAACGGGGCTCGGAGCTCTACTAGAAATATTAACTAGGTGATTAACAATAGAGCTCCAAACTTTCAAACATGATAGGAAATTTCACTACCATATAGGTGGCACATCATTCAAAATCAAAGCTCTCATCAACACCACTAAACATAATTTCAAAATTTTCCTACATGATAGACGATTTCATGTCCATATAGGTGGTACACAATATGAATTCAAAGCTTTATAAACACCTAATATCTTTATTACAATTGAGCTAAGCATCTACTAAAGGATGGTATGCCAAGAATAAAGACTTCACAACCCTTAATGGGGTGTATTAACATTTCCAGTGTTATAACATAGTATATCATTAGTCTCCTTAGTACAAAACTGTTCTGCATATAACATAAATCAGTCTTACAGTAGCTCTCCCATGGCATGTTTCCCTTATGCATCCATGGAACAAAGGTGTACTATGTTATACTTCAGAACTTTGTGATCTTTCAAAGAAAAGAAGTCTAAATCAGAAAGCTATTGTGTAGAACAAACATATTTTGTCTCATAAATATTGAAAGGACATAGATATCTATGTCGGTTGGATAGAGTTAACTTCGTTTCATATTCATGGAAAGTAACTTCATAGTTCTATGTTTTAATCACAACAAGTACTTGCCAATATATTTCCTTACTTCACTACTCTGACCTAAACGATCAACGTACCCATCCCTTTCGAAGAGAGAAAACAAAAGAGAGCATAGCCAACAAACATCTTCATAGAAAATATTAAAATTTTAAAGAGACATTTTTTCGTGGATAATTTGATCCAAGTAGAGAGTATATCTCTAAGTGGAGAAGGTGATGATGCAAACTAAAGGCCTATTCTTCCTTTTATAGGATAATTAAGATCTAGATAATCTTGAAGTATAGATAAACTTGAAATAAAATTTTACAATCCTATCCTATCTTCTAAAATATAAACGAAGCACATAAGGAGAAATTCATTCATTATCCAATAAGACCAGTACCAGTACAATGTACCCAAAGAATTTATGAACACCTATTTTCAAAGGCCACTATATGAATAAGAACTGAAAACTAACTCAAGAGACTAACTCAACTAAATTCACATAGAAGGGGGTTTGAAAGATAATGATTTTAGAAACATGTCTATTCCATTAGTAGCAGCAGCATGGGCATCCAGTAATTGTTTGGTGAGACCTTTTACTTCATCATTCAGTCATTGGACTTCACCAGTTTACTCTGCAATTTTTCCTTTTAGCTTTGCATTCTCTGTCGCTAGTTCTTCAGTGGCACCAGTCTATTTGAGGATATCTTTTGATTATGCAGTTTTAGATGAACTATTTCAGTGTCATTTGCATCTAGTTGAATCCTCAATTCATCCTATTCTCCATTCAAATGTTCTTAGGCAACCAAGAGTTCTAATACTTGGGACATAGTTCCAACCTTTCCATTAATGTATTCATTCTGAACTAAGATTGTCAAACTAAACTTATGTTTAACTAATCTAGGATCCCCCTTTGTCCCAATTATTCCATAATAATCAAATACCTTGTTTAGGAAGTACCCATAAGGCATTCCATGCATCCCTTCTTTCTCATAGATTACTTTTCTTGTGTGATCTATCATAAGAGCAGGTAAGCTTATTGACTCAAATTTACTCAAACATTCTATTAGATATAGGTCAACACTAGAAGCAATGATCCTTTTCTCTTATCTTAGTAACAAAAACTTATTGATGAACTCATATACTAGCCGAAACTCATTGATCAATTTTTTTTTCATAGTAGCTATTGAAGTCCCACCCAATTTTTAGGCTTCAATCATAAATTCAGTGGTATATTGCTCCTTCACATCAGATTTTACTCCCATGACAGGTACATCTAAAATCTTTCCTAGTATTTTTTCATCTAGATAGATACACTATCCTTGCACCTGGGCTGTGAAGATTAATCCATCTTCTAAGAAGTCTATGGCATAGTAAAACTCTCTAACTTTATCTTCAAACACAGTGGGGGTTTATTCTTCAAGTAAGTGAATCCAACCTTGATGCCTCACATACTCTAACAGTTCTACCTTCACTGGTTTTTCATAGATTTTTTGATCAAACAATCTCCTAGCAGCACATTCTGAGTTTCCTAGAGAACCTTCCTTACTTCTCTAGGGATAACCTTTTTTTCTTCTTCTCTTTCATTCATTACTTAGCTCTTTTGTTTATCAAATTTTCTCATTATGGGACCAGGTCCCTTAGACACTTTCTTCCTATTCATAACTATGTTCTTTTTTCTTCTTTCACCATGAATCCAAGAATTTGAATCAGAGGACCTGTTCCTCTCATCATCATGAACATCTAGTCTTTTATTTTTAGATACAATGATAATATAAGTGTCAATGTCGTCCTCTTCTTCCACCTTTACTACTTCAATATTTGCCTCATCTTCTCTGGAAATATTCTTGATTATTCTTCTTCTGGTAGTACAAGACTTACTTTCCTTCATGGCATCATCTAGCATTTTTTGGTTGGACCCCTAGTGAAATAGGATCTAGTTCCTTGTACACTAGTTTAAATTATTTTTACTTTACATTTTTGGTCCTTTAGACTATTAATTTTCCAACTCAGAGGTTGATTGTCTTTATCCTCTTTATGTTCCTCATCTGGAGCTAGAATTACCCCTTCATTTCTTGTCCTTAAATTCTTTTCCTTTGTAGATTGCTCCTTAATGCATACAAAGTTTTGTTTGGATCACCGGCAAGTAGAAGCAGATTCTTAGCTCTTAAGTTTATGCTGCTAATAGGATCATATCTTTTTATAGGAATTTCATAACACAGTTGAGAAAAGATGGATTTTGACTCAAAGCCATTTGAGGAAACAAGTACTGGCAGATTTTCTAATTTTTTAAAACCTACCAATTCTTTAAGATGAACGGGTATTTATGGGTCATTAGAGGACTCTAGTTCTTTTAAGGTGAGCAGATTTTCTAGTTGAGAAATCTTTTATTCAATTGGAGAGTCGAGTATTTTATTCAACTATTCTTAGGACAAATCAGCAAGAACTTTAGTGGATGCAGTATTGTCAATAGAAGTTTGTTCACTTAGTGTTTCAGCGATCTCAAGAATAAGATTGATGGGTAAAGTGTTTTGTGAATCTTGAGGATGACCAGTGGATGACTCTTTTATGTGGTTTAAAAAGGATGGATTTTCAGCCATTTTGAACTTTTGAGAAGGGAAAGAAAAAGGTCAGTTTAGTTTTAGAAAGACAATAATGTTTTGAGTTAAATAAGAAAAGAATAAGAGGATTCAAATTTATAATGGAAGAGTTTACCATTTGAGATTTATGAGATATTTTTTAATAAATAAGTCTAATGAAAGTAACGCGACTCTTCACATTTAAACCATATTGATAGGATTTGTTCATATGAGATAGGACACGTGGCCTCTTTTAAATAGAAATTTTATAAAATTTAAGGCACATCACTTAGGTACTTACCTGAGACATAGGAGGAGGTCCTTCTCTTATTTGATGAATTTTCAACTTGTGGCTGCTTCAAAAGTTTTCCATTAAAATTGTCTCCATGGGTGTATACCTGTAAAGGTATGATACTGAGTTAGATTATTATATACTTACTCTATCATGGATACTTGTCACCTTGACATATCCAATATGTAGGAGTGACATTGACTTAGATGTTAGGTCAGGGTATTTTGATCAATCTTATTGTAAATTTGGGCTATTAGAATAGATCTAAGGACCAAGTTCTAGACTTTACTTTACTCATACAGCCTCAAGTTTCATTTCCTAAGATAAATTCATTTGGGACCAGGTCACTTGAAATCATCTCTTTCACAATGAGACACTTTTACTTTGAAGTGTCTTGAGAGAGAATCCAGTCAGGTCTACCAATGTTAAGCTTAGAGAACATACTATTAACTGACCATTCCTGGCTTTAATCCTCTTTCTCTCATCTTGAATCATAATCATAAGATGAGCTTAGGAACCCACTTAAATTTGAGTTCCAAGTATGAGGATAATGGCGTGATTAATTCCTTTTTGACTTTTCTTAGCAATGATAGATCCCTTTCCCCTTTTATCAGAGACTTAGAGCCGTTGGAATGTGCATTCCCATGCTGAATGTATTCAGTATTCCTAAATTTAGCCTTAAACCAGTACCGATATCTTTATTTCAAGTGTCCATTTTCTCCATAATGAGTGTACATAAGTTTACTTTCTATGTTTCTAACATTATTAACAGTCTTCTTTTCAGACACATTAGGCTAGAATTTACCTTGATACCCCAGGACTCTATAGTCATTTACACCTTGAAAGGTCAAACTAGAAAGGATATATGAATATATAGTCTATTTAAGGGATTTATTAAGCTATTCTTTAATCAGACCATGTCCCTTTCTAACTCTTTCTTGTTGTGAAGTGTAAGCATGAGGAATTTTTTAAAATACTTCAATTTCTTTTCAAGATTAATTTGAAGCTTTTAGATTCTCTTTTCCCTTGTCGTCAAGGTCGCCCACCTTTTAAAGTAGACTAATATACTTATACTTTTAGAGTTTAATTTAGGGACCATTTCTTTTATTTGAGACACTTGGAGGGTTAGGGCAATAAATTCAAGCTCTTAATTCTCTACTTTGTCCTATAGAGAAATTTTCTCAATATTTAATTCTGATACAAAAATCTATCGACACGCTAGCAAGCCTCTTTATCATTTTATTAGATTACTTATCTAGATTTTCCTTAATATCAAAGAGAGTTACCTACTTTTCTTTTTCATCTTTGAGTTTTCCTTGAATGCAAACTACGAATCATAACCAACCTGACTGTCCTCCATTATTGGCATTGAAATATCTCCAGACCTCGCATCTTTATCAAGTTCACTAAAGAAATATTTCCAAGCTGTCACAATATGCTTTACTGCATACTCAGCTACAGTTTTCCTTTTTGTCCATTCAATGACTTGAACATTGTTTTTTATTTGGTAGCTTCCCATGAATGCTTCAAAAAAACCATTTTTGTAACAACCCTCAATCTTACCACTCTCTTTTCTTAGTTGATCGCCCCTTTATATAGATTTAAAAATTCTAATTGCCAAAAGTTCAACATCAGTGTCTTATTCATATGGGTCAGACTTTAACACCTTCAAGGTAAGGAATCTCTTCCTTCTTTTTTCTTCTCTTTTAACTAGTTTAGTTATAATAGCAATGACGGCCAGAACACTCTAGGTATGAACCTTTTAGATTGAACCTAGCTTAGATACCAATTATTAGAACCCTAGGGAATTGCACCACACAGTGAAGGACCAGGACCGTCAAAGTTAGTCTCAAGCGATATTGTAGCAAAGAAACTAGAAAGTGCTAGAAATTGTTAAGGCAATGCAGTAATGTAAAAACAAAAGATTTTTACATGGAAGCTTGGGAAGTTTAAGAAATTGCAAACATACCTTGACACCTCAGCCAAGTTTCCCTCTAAAACTTATTAACTCTAATTATCCACAAACGTAGGCAACTCCACTTAAGAATATCTCACAATAAACAAAAACACTACTCTTATAACATGAGTAGTTTAGTTACAAATCAATAATCCCTCAAGAACACTAACTTACTCATTAACCATACTACAATGATAAGAACATGAGTAATGCTTGAGGTAACTTGAAATTTAGTTTTTATTGCCTCATTTATCTCTTTAGAATTTGCAAAAACCAATTACACAATTTTTATTAGTTGCAAGATAATTTTTGTTTTGGGTGGCTTTATTTTGTGATGGAGTAGGTAAGGTATCTCCTTGGCACATGTAGCATCCATAATTCGACTTCCATGGATAGTTTCCTGAGAAAGAACATTTATGTTACATGACATAGTGACTATCACAATTGAAATAGTTGATCTAACCGTGTTCGTCCATGCAGCTGCCTAGGATCCAACATAGGATTTCTGGTTTGCCCTCA